>CM040121.1:24245210-24772383 GCA_022559845.1 Amorphophallus konjac
GGACACTTCTTTTGACATACAACACTCATAAATTTAATTTTAGTTAAAAACTCTACTTATTCTCTCCTTAATTGCGTATTTAGGAACAATTGTGGATTGAATTTAAATCATTACAAATTTTCACTTTATCACTTTTATTCTCAAATGAGTCGAATTTTTATTGGCTTACAAACCCCATCAAAATCTAGTGACAGGGGAGACATAGATACCATTGGGTTGAGAAATGAAAACTCTTCAAAAGTTAGTTGGAGTGAGTTTTTTTCATCGTTACAGTGTGTAGAGATCGAAAAGTGATCTTTAGAACCGCATGTCACACCTCTTCGATTTATTTGTCGAAGAATAGAATGAACGTTCCGAGAGGGATACATGCGAGTAAAGAAAAGACGTCATAAAGAATCTCGAGTGTGATCCCACAGGACAACTCTCCGATGCCTAAGTCATACGAGTATTCGGATAGGGAAAAAGTGCTCAGATAGAGACGTGAGTGCTCGGAATGAGAAATGGACCAAAGAATATTGTGGACTTTGAGTACGCATAATGCTTACTCCCTGGCCGTCCGGCCAGAACACTTCTTATAGGGTCTCCCTCCTCGTCTGCATCTTCTGGTTTACTAGAGGAATGATTATCCAGGATCGTGAGATCGTGGGACGTTTGACCTCTCGCCTAGCAGAAGGCGAAGAGGTGTGGGTTGCCCCTTGATGCCCATTACTCAATTATTATTACGATGGATGTGAGCCCGGGGTTTTATGGCGGCGGTAAAAAAAAGGGGTGGCAAGATACGTAGGGTAAGACTCGAACTCGGGTGGCCCAATAATCACTCAGCGATCCGTACCACTCTACTAGATTCCCCGTTATCAAAAAAAAAAAGGTTACGCATGTTATTTTTCAGGGCCAACTTCTCAGCTGATCCTTTCTAGTGATTTTTTAGGAACCACAACCCAGCTAATTTTGATATGGTCTTAGCCAACCGACCAATCACACTAGTGACTTACTTTTTCATGTTACTGCACACTTGTTAACTTTCCAGGAGTTAGTCACCTAGTTGATTTACACTGTATCAGTAGACTACCTTAGCACATGTTGTGCCGATTATCCAGAGCAACAAATACTCTTCTAACTGTCATGTGGACAGATCTACAAAGTATGAAAATAAATGAATACAGAGATAAGAAGAGGATGAGAACAAATAGAATATCGTTACATAACAATATCCTCCTCTTTATTACTTCATAGGATGAAGGACTTCAGGGATGAAGATTTGAATGCGATGAAGTCCTCCCTTGACATGAGTGCATAGGAAGTAAAATGCTGGGATCGTTTTGAATGCAGGAAGGCGCTCGAAACATTACTTATATACTTGTTCAACGTCTGTGATGTGTTCTTCTTCAAGTTCACATTATTTATAACCTCAGGCTTCAATGTATTCATTAGATACATTAGCCATTCAATAGTAGGATCCTAGTCACAACATTCGACAGGTCAGACTCGTTGTTATCCTTCTATTTCCAAGGTAGCATGTGAATTAAATTTCCTACTGCTGTCATTAGTCTGCATAATTTCTCTTCTTATGCAATTTCCCTCTTGACTGTTGTTGCATGTATCTCTGAAACAATGCTAAAAATATTCTTCCCGTGTAGGGACGAGACAAATAGCAAATTCAAAAAACAAATGTCAGAGCGGCAAGTATGCAATAAATATTACCAGTTTAGCACGCAAGAACATGTCTTGAGATATTGCAACGTGCACAAGAAGAATTTAAATAAGTATTCTTTTTGTCTTGGAAATGAATGAGTATCTCAGCAAATACTCTATATTTAATGTGTCTGCATGGTTCAGTTTGGCTTATCCAACACCGTTCCTTAGATTATGTTCGCATACGTGATGAAGGGGAAGGGCATTTGTATGGACTAAAAAGTGTTACTTTAGCCTCGTACTACACCATTTAGATTTCTTTAGAGGGGAAGAGTGTCTGGCTATCCCAAGGAAACCTGCAAACAATGAACAACGTGTCATAAGAAGCCCTAGGTGAGATCCCAAGGGACAACTTGTAACGACTCGAGAATCTGATTATCGGGAAGGCTCGATAACCCGAGACTCGCACCGCCACCCACGAGTCCGAAGACTCGGAAGGGTTAGAAGGATGGTGTGGAAACTACACAAGTATCATAAATAATTTCAGAAATTAAACAGTTATAATATTAAGCAGGAAATAAATTAGCATTTTACATGGTCCACAATGAAAATAACAACAACAGTAGTCCACGACTAGTACAGAGACAAGAAAGAAAAGTACAGCTACACGGGGCATACCCCGGCTCTGACCTCTAGCACTACCTCTGGGCACCCGCACCTCGCTGCACCCCAGACGCGCTCCCCTGGGGCGGCGCCTCACCTGAAACACGGTGAAAACACGCAGGGAATGAGTCTCAGAACAAGACTCAGTAGGGATCACTCGAACTCTACCTCGTAAAATGAGAAACCACTACACTAGCGGTAGGAGAGTACCTCGGAAAGGAAAGCCATGTACTCTACACAACAAAGACCCTACGGCACGTAAACCGGCACACGTGCCACGGTGAGACAACCGAAGCTCAACGGTCGACCCGACAAAACTCGAAGGTCGGAAACACACGACTGACAGTCTGTCACTCCGTACTCGACATGAGTATCTCCCACTAGAAGTACAGCCGGTAGCGTCCCCTGACGTCTTACACCGCGCCGCAGGTGATCCGCCTGGCGTGGTAGCTCCTACCAAAGGCGTAAACACCGTACAAGTAACCACAAACAAGTGACTAGCTGGGCTCACGCCCGTCGACGTGCGTCCACTATCCCCAACCACGTGTGCACACACAGACCACGCGTCCTAGGTCTGGCCCTCTGACCGATTTTCCCCTGGCACTGGACTCTGATTAGACGAGGGGCCCGATGGAAACCAGTCTAAAACCGTCCTCAGGGTAAGCCCGTACACCACTCCCTGGTGCAACCGGTACCGCGTACTGGTAGGCTACGACTAGTGGAGGGTCACTGAAGGAGTAGACTCTCAAGTCAACGGAAAACAACGTCACAATCGTAGGTACACGGAACGCTCCTTGTACCAACACCGTCACACAGCGACACAAGCCGAAATCACCATCTCCCGGGACCCCACGGCACCCTCACGTGTGGCCCCCACATGATGCCCAGCATCAGTCAGACCACGGGTCAGCACAGGGATCGAGACTCGCTCATCCGGGACTCGAATCGGCAAGGGATGGGAGACGCGGTCACCGGAGGACCGCCTCCTGTGGTAGCGGTCTGCCCAGGACGGCAACCACACAGTCGTGGTCCTCCTGGAACCGCGATCGCCCTGGCGCAAGAAAAAATGAACGCGGTCACCCAGTGATAGTGTTCACACAGTAGCGGTCTCCAGGAGACCGCGACTAGAAACCAACGGTCAAAAATGCCTCGGGGTCCGTGCCGGTCCCCACGGTGAACGCGGTAGCCCCCAGACCGCTACCAACAGTCGCGGTCTGTCGCAAGACCGCGTCCGCCCACCGACACTCTAAAGCCCCAACGGTTCAAAACCTGCTGAAAGCGGTCCCCGTCTGACCGCGACCAGTGAAAACGGTCACTGGTGGACCGCGATCGCCTCGGAAAATCGAGAACGGCGGGAAACGGCCTAAAACACCATTCCACGCCCCAATCACCCCCGGGTGATGGGGAAACAAAGGGGGAACTCGTCCCCACGCCCTAGAGTACCGAATGATGCCCCCAAAACTCCAAATGGCGCGGTAAAACTCTAGATCGGCACTCAAACCCCCAAAGCATGCATTTCCCGTCCCAAGCTCAAACGAACCCCTCTCGGCTCCCCGCCGGCCTAGAAATCACGGGAAAGGAAAGCACGGAGATAGAGGATCGTCACCCTACCTCGGGGTTGTCCGAAACGTGGCGAATCACCGTTGATCCTCAAGAATCGCTTGAAACTTCACGAACTCCCCACGCCCTCACTGAGCACCGAACACCGCCACGATCACCACGCCGCCGCCTATGCCACGACGCCGTCGCCTTGTCGTGTCCGCAGCCGAAGGGGATGGCGCCGGGGCTAGCATCGGAAGAGGGGGGCCGATCACGGTGGAAGCGCTCACGGGAGAGAAGGGAGGAAGAAGAAGAAAGAGAAAGGGAAAAAGAAAAGAAAAGAAATGGGAATATATAGAAAATCTGATTTTTTTTCAGAAAAATACCAAAAAATAAAAGAATACGTTTCCGGAATCCTCGGAACGCACCGATCGCAATGGTACCACTCGTGCCCAGGTGAATTACCCGGTCCACCCACAGCGAGCTTCCGAAGAAAAAGCCGAAACACACACCGGAAATCAGAAAACACACGCGGAAAAGCTGCGGAACGCCTCCGGGCCTCCGAAACGACTCCGGATCGCGCCGATCCGAACGCGAAAGATGTCCGAAACGAAATTTCAGACACAACAAAGTCGGACACTCCGAAAAACCAGATCTGGGACCCACAAAGAAGGATCCGAAAGGTCTGGGATATTATAGCCCTCCCCCCTTAAAGGAATTTCGTCCTCGAAATTGAGAACAACCCAAGGGGAAAGAAGAGGAAGACTCACTCAAACAGGTACGGGAACTGCTGACGCATCTCATCCTCACGCTCCCAAGAAGTCTCACCACCAGAGTGTCGCTGCCACATAACCTTTACCAAGGGGATGACCTTGTTCCGTAGGCGCTGCTCTCGTCTATCCTCCACGCGGATCGGAAACTCTGGGAGAGAAAGTGTCACGCCCCGAGCGCGGAATATACCCGGAGACGCGTGACGAGTTTATATCGATCATGTCAATCAGAGTATTAGTGTATTCGACACCAAATCAGAGATGCGCAAGAGTAAAGATAACCCAATCCTTTTATTCCTTCACAAAAGTATTTCTATTACAATCCCTTGAAAATGCTAAACTTAATAAAAAGAAAAGTACAAAATTGACTCAAGAAAATACAGAAAAGACAAGACTAGTTGACGCTTTGAGAAGCTCTAATCTCTTTCACTCTTGACCTTCCCTATCCGATTGAGTCTCGTCGTCGGACTTACCTGAAAAGTAGGGAAACACTGAGTGAGCGAACGCTCAGTAGGAAATTATATCTTAAGAACTAGCAATGGGTTTAAGTAATTATAATTTTTCACATGTAAATGTAATATGCATGTAGAAATAACTAATCAATAGAATAACACGTCGTATAAAACTTCAATGCGAGTCTTAAACAAGAAATATTCATAAGAGACTTTATAGATTATTGGCTATTTCACGCAAGTACTTTGCCCGTGTCGGGCCACGCTAGTAAAGTCACGCAAGTCGAGTCACGCATGTAAGAAAGAGAGAGTGTGTGTGTGGAATGCCAAAGATCAAGAGAAAAAGTACTTCGGTGCAATGCTAGACACCGTGATCATTACAACTCCCATGGGCACTAGTACTTTTGGGTGCTCCTCCCAGGACCAGATCGGGCCCTTATATGCACAGCATTAAAAATAGATCTAGACATCCACTTTATTTTTATAGCCAATATGGAATTTCAAAGAAAAAGCTTGTGGAAATTCAAGATAGAGTAGAGTTCAAAATTGAACTTGATGTATAAGGATGATAATGACGATATAAACACGAGTATCGATAAAACTGGGTGGAGTTGGTTCCCTAATTGGGTACCATGACAATTAAGTGCCCATATATAGATGGTCATGTCATTTGATATAGAATTGAGGTCCTCAAGAACATCATAATAATGGCATGATTTCCACATCCCATTAAGAATATTCTCATGATATCCACATAGCATATCATGAGGGCCGGTATACCATGTTTCTGTAGAGTGACATGGTAAAATAGTGCAATAGGTTTTTATGGTACAACCAGCTCAGTCGGCCTTGAGGGAATCCAAGGCTACGAGGAGACTTACGGAGGTCCCAATGACTAACTTGCCAGTCTAAAGGAACGGAATGTCCAATGGAGGGCTTGTATGTCACCGAGAGTTAGTGGGTAATGCGATAAATCATCGTGAAACATGGGACTATACTCACGGAATGGAATATAGTGCCGATATATATATATATATACGAAACCCTCGGTTCACAGAAAGCAGTATAAAATAATCACACATGAAATTAGCGACTTAACCTAAGTCACTATTTAATAAATTAACGCCCTTCACTAGGTCATGTCTTTTCAATTTGACGACTTCTGAAACAGCCATCCATCATATACTTCTGTTATGCTGAGATTTTTCCTTAATTCTGTATTTTCAATAAAACGCGCCTTAGTTAGGGGCGTTATTTCATAAAGAAACGACATGCACTGTGCCGTTAATTACCTTGTTCAGAATTTTAACAACTCCTAGATATTTCAGGGAAATAACGACTTATTCTAAGTCTTTAATTTAAATTAGCGCCTTGGGGTGGGGCGTCACTTTCATAAAAGACGACCTACTAAGGGTCGTTAATTCATTATTTTCCAGAATTTAACATGAACAGTGTAATTTTCAGGATATTAAATTTTCAGGAAACAAGGTACATGGTCAAGGCAAGAAAATTATCAGGATTCAATACTTATGATCATGCATTAAATTGGATTCAGGGTTTCATAGACCTTAAATTTTAAACATGGGTATTTATTAATTATGTGGAATTGACGACTCTTCTGTCAGTCGTCAGAACTTGAATTAGCGCCCTAGAGAGGGTCGCCTCTTTCCAAAATTTCACAGAAAATCTCGAAAACTCAGTGAAACCATATGCATGAATCAATATATGTTAACAGCATGATTATATAAAAGTTTGAGCTACAATTCTTGAGAAAACCTACCTGATGATGATATGATGGAGGAACGTGAAGGATGTGAAGAGAAAACGACACTCTGTTCTAAACAGAGTCTTCTGGGAAAACGATGTTGATGAAGAACCCACGTTCTTCAGCTAGACAGGAACACCTTCACGAGGCAGGCCACCTACAGAAGAAGAAGATGATGTTGCAGACAACCGGCACAAGGAAGAAGAACCACATGTTCTTCACGTACGAGACAGCAACAGAACGCCTTTGACCAAAATAGCTAATAGGTTCGACTGAAGGGGGTATTTATAGGGTTTCAGGAATCTCTTAGGGTTAGAATTTGATTAGAACTCTAGTTTCCTTGATAGAGTCCTTACCATAGTCAATCGAACACGTAGCAATCCTAAAACTTACCCTGGATAGTCTCCTGGTTCGAATGGAACACAAATGCAATTAACGCCTTAGGTTAGGGCGTGCATTTTAATTGACGTCTTGACCTGTGCCGTTTCTTTTGTAATTCGCGCCCAAGAAGAGGGCGTTTCTTTCTCTTTCCTTTTATTCGTTTTGGCCGTTTTAAAATTTGACGACCTTTGGTATAGGCGTCACTTTTTGAATTAACGCCTCAGGTTAAGGCGTTTCTTATTTAAATCGCGCCTTGTTGAGAGGCGTTATTTACATTTGACTTATTATTTATTCATTTTGGTTCTTATCATTTACTTACTTAATTTTTCTTGAAATCTTCCTTTTATTTTACCAGGGTTGCTACACCCTCCCCCACTTAAAAGAATTTGGTCCCCAAATTCCATCACATATAAACGTGGAGAGTGTAGAATATATACCTTTTTAGAATAAGTCTGGGAATCGTTTCCTCATAGACTCCTCGGTCTCCCATGTGGCTTCGTGTTCTGAACATTTACTCTATTGCACCTTAACCATGGGATTAACTTTATTCCTTAGGGTTCGTACCTCACGATCAAGGATCTTCATAGGCTTTTGCTCATACGTAAGGTCCTTCTGAAACACCAGGTCTCCATGATCAATGATATGTGACGGATCATGCACATATTTCTTCAACATTGATATGTGGAATACATTATGAACTTCGGACAATTGAGGAGGTAAAGCGACACGGTATGCAACCTCGCCAACTCTTTCTAGTATCTCAAAAGGTCCGATAAACCTTGGTGTAAGCTTGCCCTTAACACCAAATCTCCTTATTCCACGTCCAGGTGATATCTTGAGAAATACGTGATCTCCCACTTGGAATTCGAGATCTCTTCTTCGTGTATCAGCATAAGCCTTCTGTCTAGACTGAGCAACTTGAAGTCTTTCTCTAATCAACTGAATCTTTTCAGTGGTATCACTTACCATGTCTGGACCTAATAGTTATTTTTCGCCAACTTCGTCCCAGCACAAAGGTGATCGGCAACTCCTTCCGTATAAAGCTTCGAAAGGTGCCATTTGTATACTTGCCTGGTAGCTATTATTGTATGCAACTTCAACCAAAGGCAAGTGATCATGCCAGCTTCCACCAAAATTAATGATGCAAGCTCTAAGCATATCTTCGACCACCTGATTAGTTCTCTCGGTCTGACCATCCGTTTGAGGATGAAAAGCTGTACTAAAGTTAAGTCTCGACCCTAGCGAATGTTGTAAACCCTTCCAAAAGTGAGAAGTAAAATGGGGGTCTCTATCAGACACGATTGAGACAGGTACTCCATGTAACCTGACTATCTCTTTAAGGTATAATGCAGCAAGAACATCAACTGACCATCGACTCTTGATTGGCAAGAAGTGTGCCGATTTGGTCAATCGGTCGATGATAACCCATATTCCGTCATATCCTCCCTTTGATTTGGATAGACCCATAATGAAGTCCATACCGATATCCTCCCACTTCCACTTGGGAATATCTAGAGGATGTAGCTTACCGGCAGGCTTTTGGTGTTCTGCCTTGACTTGTTGACATGTGAGACAGCGAGACACAAAATCCGCTATTTCTCTTTTCATATTGGGCCACCAAAAGGTCCTTTTCAAATCTTGATACATCTTAGTCGATCCTGGATGAATTGTGTACCTTGATCTGTGAGCTTCATCTAAGATTTTCTTCTTTAGCTCTGGGCAATTCGGTATACATGTTTTATTTCTGAACATCAATCTTCCATCTGGTGTTAATTTGAAATCAGGTTGTTCTTTCATTTTGCCCTTGATTTCCACTAGTACGGGGTCACTACCTTGAAGTCCTTGTACTTCGGATAGCAAGTCTGGCTGTATGCTCATATGGGATAAGGTGACACACCTACTGTCCTTGTCCATGCTTATATTAAGTTTAGAGAATTGTTCTAGCAACTTCCACTCCTGAATCATACAATTGGCTAATAGTGCTCTCGGCTTTCGACTGAGGGCATCGGCTACAGGATTACCTTTTCCAGCATGATATTGTATAGTGAAGTCAAAGTCCTTAAGATATTCTAGCCAACGTCTTTGCCTCATATTCAATTCCTTCTGAGAGAAGAGATACTTAAGACTTTTATGGTCAGAGTATACAATAAACTGCACTCCGTACAGATAATGTCTCCATATCTTCAGTGCAAATACTACCGCAGCTAATTCTAAATCATGAACTGGGTAGTTCTCCTCGTGCTTCTTTAATTGGCGAGAAGAGTAGGCTATAACCTTCCCTTGTTGCATTAAAATACATCCGAGGCCAATGCCAGATGCATCGGTGTATATTTCGAATCTCTCACCTTCAATTGGTAAAGCTAAAACTGGGGCAGTAGTTAGATGATCTTTGAGAGCTTGGAAGCTTCTTTCACATTCCTCACTCCATTCATAACGTATCTCCTTGCGAGTTAGCCTAGTGAGTGGTACGGCTATCTTGGAGAAATCCTTGATGAATCGCCGATAGTAGCCTGCAAGACCCAAGAAACTACGGATCTCGCTAGCATTGGTCGGTCTTTCCCAATTCCTTACAGCTTCAACCTTTGATGGATCTACGGATAAACCGTCCTTTGATATAACATGCCCCAACAAAGCTACTTCTCCTAACCAAAATTCACATTTGCTGAGCTTTGCATATAACTGATTCATCCTCAATATTTGTAATGCTATTCTCAAATGCTCCTCGTGCTCTTCCTTGGTCTTTGAATAGATCAGTATATCATCAATGAAAACCACTATGAATTGATCTAGATGAGGCCTGAATATACTATTCATCAACTGCATAAAGGCAGCAGGGGCATTTGTTAGTCCAAAAGGCATAACAACAAATTCATAGTGCCCATACCTGCTTCTGAACGTGGTCTTATAAATGTCCTCATCTTTGATCCTTAGTTGGTGATATCCCGACCTGAGATCAATCTTTGAAAAATACATGGATCCAGATATTTGATCAAATAACTCATCGATTCTCGGCAGTGGATACTTGTTCTTGATAGTGAGATGATTCAACTGTCGATAGTTGATGCATAATCTCATAGATCCATCTTTCTTCTTTACAAATAGCACAGGTGCTCCCCCACGGGGAAGTGCTTGGTCTAATAAATCCCTTCTTGAGAAGTTCCATCAATTGCTCCTTAGCTCCTTGAGTTCGGCAGGGGACATCCTATATGGTGCCTTAGAAACTGGTCCAGCACCAGGGACCAAGTCGATGGTGAAGGCCACTTCTCTTTGTGGGGGTAATCCAGGCAAATCCTCCGGAAACACGCCGAAAATTCTTGCACAACTGGGATGTCTTCTACCTTAGTCTCCTTAATGGTGACAAATGCAAGGAAAGATACACATCCTTTCCTTATTAGCTTGCTAGCTCGGAGAGCCGAAATAAGAGGTGACTTGCTCCGACTCTTAGGGCTAGAATAGACTAGTTCTGGAAAGTCCTTGAAAGTAACTTTGCTGTTACGGCAATCCACAGTTGCTTGATACCTAGATAACCAGTCTGCTCCCAATATGACATCATATTCCTTTAGGTTTAAACATATGAAGTTGATAGGAAGATTTCTTCCTTTTACCAAGACTGCACAGTTTCGGTAATGGTGAGTAATATCGGTTTTGTTTTCGAGAGGAGTAGATAAAAATATTTTCATCCATTCCAGTTCCATAGGTAGTGGGTCAGCAAACTTCTTGGAAATAAAAGAATGTGATGCACCCGTATCAAATAAGACATGTGCAGACTTGGAACAAACTTTCAGTGTACCTTCTACTAGTCTGCCTTCGTCTTATTCCACCTCCTTAATAGCTTGGAGACGAGCATTCTTTGTCACCGGGCGCTTTCCGTCACCGGCTTGATCATTGAGTAGGGGACAGTCGGGAATCCGATGATCACGGCTCTCACAACGGAGACACGCTCCAAGTTTCCTCCAACATTCTTCGGCCTTGTGCCCGGCCTTATCACAGTGCTTACATACCACCCTAGAAGGTGTAGTGGTGATGGAGAAAGGTTTGGTATTCTTGAACTTTTGCTCCTGGGAGGGAGTACCTTCATTACTTGGCCTCTTCTTGAAATTGGGTTTGAAGGTGCCGGAGCTAGTAACATTCTCCTTCTTGTCTTTCTCACGGATCCTATCAGATAGTTCTGTGGCATCTTCTAGTAATTGGGCTCGTCGAACCATCTCCGAATAGACTTGTATGTCCATCGGTGCTAGTTGTGTGATATATTGGGGCCTGAGCCCATTAAGGAATCTTCGAGCTTTCATCTTCTCAGTACTAACTAAGTGTTTAGCGTACCGAGACAGCCTTGAGAACTGCGCTTCATATTCAGCCACCGACAAAGATCGTTGCTTAAGTGCGGCGAATTCAGTGGCTTTCTTCTCTTGAACTCGATCTGAGAAATATTTATTGTTGAAATGTTCAACAAACTCATCCTAAGTGACTTGTCCTTGATTTAACGTAGCTTCTACCGACTCCTACCAACAGCGGACGTCCCTTTCTAATTGAAAAGTTGCTAGCAGGACCTTCTCTTGATCCGTGCATTGCATAACCCGAAAGATCCGTTCAGTTTCCCGGATCCAGTGTTCGGCATCGTCCGGATCAGTAGATCCTACGAACTTTGGAGGATTCATGTTCTTAAAGCCTTGGTGGAGATTTCCGGCTCCACGTAGTGCACCTCCATGTGCCACTTGTTGAAGTGCCTGGGTCATGCCTTGAAGAGTGCGTTGCATGTTGCGCCATTGAGCACGTTCGGCAGTCATTGTCCTACAATTACAATAGCTATTAGTATGTGATTACGTTTAAAGGCTTTTAATTCTATTTTGACTTTAACCCTTGGTTCTACCCAATCTCACTGGTTAGAGGTTCAGACTTATCCTTGGACTTGGGTTTCCTAGGAATTGAATACCATAGGCTCTGATACCACAAAAACTGTCACGCCCCGAGCGCGGAAGATACCCGGAGACGCGTGACGAGTTTATATCGATCATGTCAATCAGAGTATTAGTGTATTCGACACCAAATCAGAGATGCGCAAGAGTAAAAATAACCCAATCCTTTTATTCCTTCACAAAAGTATTTCTATTACAATCCCTTGAAAATGCTAAACTTAATAAAAACAAAAGTACAAAATTGACTCAAGAAAATACAGAAAAGACAATACTAGTTGACGCTTTGAGAAGCTCTAATCTCTTTCACTCTTGACCTTCCCTGTCTGATTGAGTCTCGTCGTCGGACTTACCTGAAAAGTAGGGAAACACTGAGTGAGCGAACGCTCAGTAGGAAATTATATCTCAAGAACTAGCAATGGGTTTAAATAATTATAATTTTTCACATGTAAATGCAATATGCATGTAGAAATAACTAATCAATAGAATAACACGTCGTGTAAAACTTCCAAGCGAGTCTTAAACAAGAAATATTCATGAGAGACTTTATAGATTATTGGCTATTTCACGCAAGTACTTTGCCCGTGTCGGGCCACGCTAGTAAAGTCACGCAAGTCGAGTCACGCATGCAAGAAAGAGAGAGTGTGTGTGTGGAATGCCAAAGATCAAGAGAAAAAGTACTTCGGTGCAATGCTAGACACCGTGATCATTACAACTCCCATGGGCACTAGTACTTTTGGGTGCTCCTCCCAGGACCAGATCGGGCCCTTATATGCACAGCATTAAAAATAGATCTAGACATCCACTTTATTTGTATAGCCAATATGGAATTTCAAAGAAAAAGCTTGTGAAAATTCAAGATAGAGTAGAGTTCAAAATTGAACTTGATGTATAAGGACGATAATGACGATATAAACACGAGTATCGATAAAACTGGGTGGAGTTGGTTCCCTAATTGGGTACCATGACAATTAAGTGCCCATATATAGATGGTCATGTCATTTGATATAGAATTGAGGTCCTCAAGAACATCATAATAATGGCATGATTTCCACATCCCATTAAGAATATTCTCATGATATCCACATAGCATATCATGAGGGCCGGTATACCATGTTTCTGTAGAGTGACATGGTAAAATAGTGCAATAGATTTTTATGGTACAACCAGCTCAGTCAGCCTTGAGAGAATCCAAGGCTACGAGGATACTTACAGAGGTCCCAATGACTAACTTGCCAGTCCAAAGGAACGGAATGTCCAATGGAGGGCTTGTATGTCACCGAGAGTTAGTGGGTAATGCGATAAATCATCGTGAAACATGGGACTATACTCACAGAATGGAATATAGTGCCGATATATATATATATACGAAACCCTCGGTTCACAGAAAGTAGTATAAAATAATCACACAGGAAATTAGCGACTTAACCTAAGTCACTATTTAATAAATTAACGCCCTTCACTAGGTCATGTCTTTTCAATTTGACGACTTCTGAAACAGTCGTCCATCATATACTTCTGTTATGCTGAGATTTTTCCTTAATTCTGTATTTTCAATAAAACGCGCCTTAGTCAGGGGCGTTATTTCATAAAGAAACGACATGCACTGTGCCGTTAATTACCTTGTTCAGACTTTTAATAACTCTTAGATATTTCAGGGAAATAACGACTTATTCTAAGTCTTTAATTTAAATTAGCGCCCTAGGGTGGGGCGTCACTTTCATAAAAGACGACCTACTAAGGGTCGTTAATTCATTATTTTCCAGAATTTAACATGAACAGTGTAATTTTCAGGATAATAAATTTTCAGGAAACAAGGTACATGGTCAAGGCAAGAAAATTATCAGGATTCAATGCTTATGATCATGCATTAAATTGGATTCAGGGTTTCATAGACCTTAAATTTTAAACATGGGTATTTATTAATTATGTGGAATTGACGACTCTTCTGTCAGTCGTCAAAACTTGAATTAGCGCCCTATAGAGGGTCGCCTCTTTCCAAAATTTCACAGAAAACCTCGAAAACTCAGTGAAACCATATGCATGAATCAATATATGTTAACAGCATGATTATATAAAAGTTTGAGCTACAATTCTTGAGAAAACCTACCTGATGATGATATGGATGGAGGAACGTGAAGGATGTGAAGAGAAAACGATACTCTGTTCTAAACAGAGTCTTCTGGGAAAACGATGTTGATGAAGAACCCACGTTCTTCAGCTAGACAGGAACACCTTCACGAGGCAACCACCTACAGAAGAAGAAGAAGATGTTGCAGACAACCTGCACAAGGAAGATGAAGGACATTAATATTCTTCATAATCCATGACGAAAGGCAGAGGAAGAAGAACCACTTGTTCTTCACGTACGAGACAGCAACAGAACGCCTTTGACCAAAATAGCTAATAGGTTCGACTGAAAGGGGTATTTATAGGGTTTCAGGAATCCCTTAGGGTTACAATTTGATTAGAACTCTAGTTTCCTTGATAGAGTCCTTACCATAGTCAATCGAACACGTAGCAATCCTAAAACTTACCCTGGATAGTCTCCTGGTTCGAATGGAACACAAATACAATTAACGCCTTAGGTTTGGGCGTGCATTTTAATTGACGTCTTGACCTGTGCCGTTTCTTTTGTAATTCACGCCCAAGAAGAGGGCGTTTCTTTCTCTTTCCTTTTATTCGTTTTGGCCATTTTGAAATTTGACGACCTTTGGTATAGGCGTCACTTTTTGAATTAACGCCTCAGGTTAAGGCGTTTCTTATTTAAATCGCGCCTTGTTGAGAGGCGTTATTTACATTTGACTTATTATTTATTCATTTTGGTTCTTATCATTTACTTACTTAATTTTTCTTGAAATCTTTCTTTTATTTTACCAGGGTTGCTACAGAAAGATCTGGAGTCACCTCAGGCCAAACAGTATCCTCGAGCACATGAGAGTCATCGGACATATACTTCTGCAACATCGAGACGTGGAACACGTCATGCACCGACGCCAACTCAAGGGGTAACTGCAACCGGTAAGCAACCTCACCGATGCACTCCAATATCACAAAAGGACCAATGTAGCGGGGACTCAGCTTTCCACGCCGTCCAAAACGCATCACCCTCATCATCGGAGAAACTCTCAAGAACACATGATCGCCCACGGCGAACTCGAGGGGCTGCCTCCTACGGTCAGCATAGCTCTTCTGCCGACACAGGGCCGCCGACATGTTCTGACGAACCAGGTGCACAACATCCACACATTGCTGCACCAATTTCGGTCCCGTCAAAACACGCTCACTCACCTCAAACCAATCAAGTGGAGTCCTAAACGGACGCCCGTACAAGGCCTCATAAGGAGCCATACCGATGCTCGAATGATAGCTGTTGTTGTAGGAAAACTCCACCAATGGTAGGTGATGAATCCAACTCCCCTGCCACTCCAGGCAGCAGGATCTCAGCATGTCCTCCAAAGTCTGGATGGTCCTCTCAGACTGACCATCAGACTGAGGATGATACGCCGAGCTAAATGCCAACTCCGTGCCGAGAGCTCGCTGGAAACTCCTCCAGAATCTAGAAGTGAAGCGTGGATCCCGATCTGACACGATCAAAATGGGAATCCCATGCAACGGAACGATCCGCTCCACATACAAACGAGCCAACTTGGACACGCTCCAGCTGACTTTGACCGGTAACAACCGAGTCACCTTCGTCAGCCTATCCACCAGCAACCAAATACTGTCCTGTCCACTCGGGGTCCTCGGTAACCCCACCACAAAATCCGTGGTCATGTGGTCCCACTTCCACGCAGGAACATCCAATGGATGGAGAGTACCTCCTGGTCGCTGATGCTCCGCCTTCACCTGCTGACAGGTTAGGCACCTGGCCACAAATTCTGCGACATCTCTCTTCATGCCAGGCCACCAGAACTGTCTCTGCAAGTTCCGATACATCTTCGTCGCACCCGGGTGTACGGTGTACCTGCTCCCATGAGCCTCGCGCAACACCGCACGACGAACCTGCTCCTCCGCTGGGACGTACAACCTGCCGCGAAACCTCGCAGCACTGTCCTCGCCGAGCTCCATATCAGCCATTGCCAGAATCCGGGGCAACTCAGGGTCCGCATGCTGAGCCTCTGTCACATGACGATGGATAGCATGAGTGACAGTCAGACTCGCAAGCACCACCAACCCTGGCTCTTGGGGAATCTTGAGCCTGAAAGATACTTCGGGCACTTGCTCCCAGAGCCTCCATTTCCTCAACATCAAGGCACCGACCGCAACCTTCCGACTCAAGGCATCGGCGACGACATTCATCCTGCCCGACTGATAAGACAGGGTGAAGTCATAATCCTTCATGAACTCCATCCAACGCCTTTGCCTAAGGTTCAGGTCCCTCTGGGTAAACACATACCTCAAACTCTGATGGTCAGTGAACACCTCAAATTTCTCGCCATACAGATAATGCCTCCAGATCTTCAGTGCGAAGATCACCGCCGCCAACTCAAGGTCATGGGTAGGGTAGTTCTCCTCATGGGGCTTTAGCTGCCGAGATGCATAAGCCACCACTCTACCATGCTGCATCAACACATCACCCAATCCAACGCCGGAAGCATCTGTACACACCACGAAACCTCCCGATCCAGAAGGCAAAACCAACACCGAAGCCAAGGTGAGCAATCTCTTCAGTTCCCTGAAGCTCTGCTCACACTCCTCAAACCAGACGAAAGGCACATCCTTCCGCGTGAGTCTAGTCATCGGGGCCGCAATGCTAGAAAAATCCTGGATAAACCGGCGATAATAGCCCGCAAGCCCTAAGAAACTCCGGATCTCCGTCACCGATCTCGACCTCGGCCACTGCATTACTGCCTCGACCTTGGCGGGGTCCACGGAAATACCATCACCAGAAATCACGTGCCCCAGAAAGTGCACCTCGCCGAGCCAGAACTCGCACTTGCTGAGTTTCGTATATAACTGGTGATCTCACAACGTCTGCAGTACCACACCCAAATGGTACGCGTGCTCCTCAGCAGACTGCGAATAAACAAGGATGTCGTCCACAAAAATGACCACGAACTGGTCCAAATACGGATGAAACACCATCTTCATCAAGTCCATGAAGGCTGCAGGGGCATTGGTGAGCCCAAACGGCATCACCAAAAACTCATAATGCCCGTACCTCGTACTGAAAGCAGTCTTCTCCACGTCGGACTCGCGAATTCTCATCTGATAGTAACCGGACCGCAAATCAATCCGTGAGAACACTCGCGCAGACTGAAGCTGGTCGAACAAATCGTCAATCCGCGGCAACGGATACTTGTTCTTAATGGTCACTTCATTCAGCTGCCGATAGTCAATGCACAGCCGCAGACTACCGTCCTTCTTCTTCACAAACAACACGGGCGCACCCCAAGGGGAAAAGCTAGGACGAATGTACCCCTTGGCCAACAATTCATGCAACTGTGCCCTTAACTCTCTCAACTCAGCGGGGGCCATACGGTAGGGAGCCTTTGCCAAAGGTCCCGTTCCAGGCACAACCTCGATCACAAAATCGATCTCCCGCTGGGGAGGCAATCCAGGCAACTCCTCTGGAAAAACGTCGGGAAACTCGCACACCACCGGAATGTCCTCGACATTCGGCTCCATCCGGTCAGACACAATCACGGACGCGAGAAAACCTTGACAATCAGAATCAAGCAATCGAAGAGCTCGAATAACAGAAATGAGGAATCGAGAAGAGGTGGAACGGATTCCTTGGAAATAGAAGGTCCGCTTGCTCGGATGCTGGAAGTAGACCCTCTTTGTGACGACCCGAGAATCTGATTACCGGGAAGGCCCGATAATCCGAGACTCGAACCGCCGCCCACGAGCTGGGAGGGCTCGGAAGGGCTAAAAGGAGTGTGGAGGCACAAAGAAATAGGAAATAAAGCAGGACAACCCAACAACTAACATAAATAAATAAACAACTACAGCTACAACAGAGTCCAGTCCAACAGAAAGTACAGTCTAAAGCAGTAAAACGTACCACGTGCCAAGTGAACACTCGGCCCGGCAAGCAGGCAACTGAGAACCTCCGCTCCGCACCCTCGAACCTCGAGGAAGAACCGCTACTCCTGAAAGCAGGGAATGAGTCTCCAAAACAGAGACTCAGCAGGGATCCCGCGGAACCCCAACCGGAAACAACGGCGGTAGCGGAAAGGAGAGCTACAACTACAGCAGGAACAGCAAACCGGTGGCCGGTCAAAACTCGGCACTACAGCTACTCCTACTGCCAGAAGGCACACCTCGATCACGAAGTCGAAGCTACCAAACCACGCTAGTACCACCTACCGAAGTAAAAACACACGGTAACCACGCCGTAGAGGCCTGTCCCCCGAACAGCCAACCTGGACACGCTGTCCAAGGTGCAACCTCGGTAAAGCCACTAGCACTAATCTCATGACGCGAAAACCAACACACGCGTCACATCGAACCAACCAAAACTCAACGGTCAACATGACCGAAAACCCGAAGGTCAAAGACACAGAGACTGATAGCCTGTCACTCCGTACTCGACAGGAGTACCACCCACTAGAAGCACAGCCGGTAGCGTCCCCTGACGTCTTACACCGCACCGCAGGTAAACCGCCTGACGTGGTAGGTCCTACCCGAGGCGCGAACACCGTACAAGTAACCACAAACAAGTGACTAGCTGGGGTCACGCCCGTCGACGTGCGTCCACTGTCCCCAACCACGTGTGCACACACAGACCACGCGTCCTAGGTCTGGCCCTCTGACTGGTTTTCCCCCGCAGCCGGACTCTGGCTACGACGAGGGGCCCGACGAAAACCAGTCTAACCGTCCTCAGGGTAAGCCCGTACACCACTCCCTGGTGCGACCAGCACCGCGTACTGGTAGGCTACGACTAGTGGAGGGTCACTGAAGGAGTAGACTCTCAACTCAACGGAAAACAACGCTCGAATCTGACGACGTACGGGGACAACCCCGCGTACCGGCCCCGTCGCACGGTGACCACAGTCGGAGAAGAAACAGGACTCGCAGTCCACGGCCACGCACGCACCGTGCGCTAGAGTCGAGAAAACTCAAGTGGCGCTAAGCCACTGGACTCTGGACAGTCCTCCAGACGCACTACACCCAACGGTCCTTGAGTCACAAGACTCGGGGTCAAGACCGTTGTACGCAACAGCACAAGGCCGTCAATCTAGTCCAATCTCTAGGTCTAAAACCACGGTAGCACGAATACCGAGACAACTCACGAGTCGCCAAGACCACTCCCTCGGGAAGGGAACGCAAGGGACCAAGGCCACCCACACGGGCCACACGGAAAACACAGAAGTACGATTCCCAGGGCAGTATACAAGCCACCACGACGATTTCCCATCTTGTAGCAAGCGGGAAACCTCCAGCCCCAGGCCGGACAACTGGACTCGCAGTCCAAGGCCAACCACATGGCCCACATGGGAATCGCCTTCCAAAGGAAACCCACGACATGCGGGGGAGACCCCACCGCACGCACACCGATACACGGTGACTCAATCGAGCGTAACACGAAAGCCCGGAACACGTGGGGTCACCCGGACCCACCACACCTACGGGCACGCTAATCAAAGTAACACAGTCCCTCCTGACACCCCAAAAACATGGACACAGAACCCATGGGGTGTCCGGGATATTCACAAGGCCGGAGGTCGACCACTGGGTCACAATCGGGTCGACCGGAGACCAAAACAACATAATCGGAGCGCTAAAAGGTCACCTGGACCCTTAAGCTCGTGGCACGTAAAACGAGATAAGTGGGACAACCTCTGGACACCCAAAGACACGGTCACGGAACTCCACGGGGTGTCCGAGACACTCACGAGACCTAAAGTCAACCACTGGGTCGCAACCGGGTCGACCGGAGGTCAAAACAGCGCAAACAGGAACTAGAAGGTGGTAGTGGTCACCTGGTGACCGCGACCATATGGTAGCGGTCGACCGGCGACCGCGACCATGCTGTCACGGTCATCTCGCGACCGCGACCAGCCACGCGCAAGCCTGATGGTAGCGGTCACCCGAGGACCGCGACCACACAGTAGCGGTCATCCCATGACCGCGACTAGGCCAAAGCGGTCTATCGCACGACCGCGACGCTCGAAGGCCTTTCCGACCCAAACACAAGGGTGAAAGCGGTTCTCCCAGGACCGCGACCAGATGGTAGCGATTTCTAGTAGACCGCGATCACTTCGGAAAATCGGGAACGGCGGGAAAACACCCAAAAATCCACGCCACGCCCCAATCATCCACGGATGAAGGGGGAAACACAGGGGAAGCTCTCCAACAGCCCCTAGCATGCATCTATGGCCTCGGATCGGCCTAAAACGCAACGAATCGCTAGATCGGGCGATCACTCCCCAAAACATGATTTTCCCCAAAACGCCCCAAACGGCCCGCTCGGCTCACCACAGCCTACGAAACTCGCGGGAAATGAAGCGCACGAGCTGGGGGTCCATCACCCTACCTCCACCGAAGATTTCGCGCACCGTGGACGCCGATCCACTGAGAAAACGCCGTTGAAGCCTCGCCGTTCCACGAACTCACGGCTGAGCTTCACCGCGCCCTCGAGCCTCGATCCTCGACCCATCCTCGCCATCCTCCTCGCCCGCATCGCCTCGCCTCGCCCCTGCCTCGGTCCGTCGGCCGCCGGAGAGGAGAGAGTGAGAGGAGAGAGTGGGAGAAGAGAGAGAGGGTGAGAGTGAGAAATGAGAGGAAGAGAGAGGGTGGGTTAATATATAGGAAAATCCGGAAATTCAGAAAAATCTCGAAAAATAGAAAATCACACCCTCGCGATCCTCGGAACGCACCGATCGCAACGGTACCACACTCGCCTAGGTGAACGGCCCGGTTCACCCGCAACGAGGTTCCGAAGGGAAAGCTGAAACCCACGCCGGGGATCGGAAAACACACACGGAAAAAGCCGTGGAACGCCTCCGGGCCTCCGAAACGACTCCGGATCGCGCCGATCCGAACACGAAAGATGTCCGAAACAAAATTTCGGACATAACGGAGTCGGATGCTCCGAAAAACCAGATCCGGGACCCACGAACGAGGATCCGAAAACTGCCGGGGCATTACACTATTCATTCCACAATCCACCACTGCTCCATGAATCTCGAGCCAGTCCATGCCTAGAATCACGTCATAATCCCGAAGCTGCAATGCGCACAACCTGCCTGGCATCCTCCGCCCATCGATCCAAACCGGAACCTGATCGAAGCAATACGGAGTGACCATGAAATCACCCGAAGGTAACTCCACTGCCAAATCACAGGACAACTGGGTCACCGGCTCCTCGATGCTCAGCGCGAAATCCTCCGAAATAAACGAATGAGACACGCCAGAATCAAACAAAACCAGAGCCGCACAACCCAAAATCTGAACGGTACCTTCCACGAGCTGCGACGCCACTACCTCTGCCCTGTTTATGTGCGTGATCTGGCCACGAGCTCTCTACCTGCCTCCCACGCTAGCTGACCTGGGTAGCGACGGATACTGTCCCTGCTGCTGCTGCCTCTGCTGCTGGGGAATCTGCTGCTGCGGCGGCCTCTGAGAACAGTCACGCGCCATGTGCCCTGGCTGGTCACACCGAAAACAGATAATCGGCGCTGTGCACTGCCTGCCTGGGTGGAACCCACTACACCGTGGACACGGTCCTCGCGACCCACCCACTGATCTCTGACGCTGCAAGGGGATCAACTGCTGTACACTGCCCGATGAAGCTTGCCCCTGATCCTTGGACTTCTTCTTTCGGAAATTCTTCGAGAGGAAGTTCTTGACCTTCGTGCCAAAGGACGCAGATCCTGTTACCGACGCTGCCGAAGCCGGCGCTCCCAAACCACCCGACGCATGCTGGAAGGAACCCTGCTGCTGGGTAGCCAACTGCTGGCTGCGACCTGACAGAGACTGCCCCTGGCTGATCGGTCCTCGAGTCCTCTGCATATCCATCTCCAAGGAAGCCGCAACATGAGACGCCGTTTGTAGATCAGTGGCCCCGTTTGCGATCAGATGGTGCCTTAGCTCCTGCCTCAAGCCCTGAACAAACTGCGCGGTCTTCACCCTCTCATGCTCCATGATGTGAGGTGCATACCGACCCAGCTCGATAAATCGGGCCCTGTACTGCAACACGGACATGTCGCCCTGCACCAGCTCCAGAAACTCCCGCATCCGTTGCGTAGCAACATAATCTGGACAGTACGTACGCTCGAAAGTACTAACGAAGTCGTCCCACTCGACCTGCTCAAGTGGACAAAGCTGAAAGGACGTCTTCCACTCGGAAGACCACCACTTCCGAGCCGTACCCTACAACTGGATGTAGGCCAACACCACTCTGTCCTCGGCAGCACTCTTCGCAGAACTGAACACCCGCTCCATCTCATCAAGCCAATCACGAGCCGCATCAGGGTCCGCCTGGCCGCTGAAGTAAGGTGGATGGAACTGCAAGAAGTCCCTCACTGCTCGGCCTGGCCCACCCGTAGCTAACGAGCCCTCACCAGCCTCTCCGTCGAACTGTTGAGACATAAGCTGGTACATGCCACGGAAGAAATCCTCGGCCCCCGGAACTCTCGCGGTATCCGCGGCCTCGGTAGCTCCTGGTGGCACTCTACTATGCTCCTCCTGGTCCCTCTGGACCCCATGCTGGATCTCCTGACCTCCAGCCGACTGCCCCAGCTGAGAGCGAGTGCTCCTCCTCGGCGCCATGCTCGCTCCTGAAGCAAAAGACAGAAAACACGAAAACAGCATGGTCAAAACAAACACGCGGTGCCCAATGCCAGCGTCACATGTACATCATCGCTGTGGACTAGTGGACCACTATAATTACCTATGATTCTCATGTAATTCCACAACCGGCGCTCTGATACCAACTGTAACGACCCAAGAATCCGATTACCGGGAAGGCCCGATAACCCAAGACTCGCACCGCCACCCACGAGTCCGAAGACTCGGAAGGGTTAGAAGGATGGTGTGGAAATTACACAAGTATCACAAATAATTACAGAAATTAAACAGTTATAATATTAAGCAGGAAATAAATTAGCATTTTACATGGTCCACAATTGAAAATAACAACAACAGTAGTCCACGACTAGTACAGAGACAAGAAAGAAAAGTACAACTACACGGGGCATACCCCGGCTCTGACCTCTGGCACTACCTCTGGGCACCCGCACCTCGCTGCACCCCAGACGCGCTCCCTTGTGGCGGCGCCTCACCTGAAACACGGTGAAAACACGCAGGGAATGAGTCTCGGAACAAGACTCAGTAGGGATCACTCGAACCCTACCTCATAAAATGAGAAACCACTACACTAGCGGTAGGAGAGTACCTCGGAAAGGAAAGCCATGTACTCTACACAACAAAGACCCTACGGCACGCAAATCGGCACACGTGCCACGGTGAGACAACCGAAGCTCAACGGTCGACCCGATAAAACTCGAAGGTCGGAAACACACGACTGACAGTCTGTCACTCCGTACTCGACATGAGTATCTCCCACTAGAAGCACAGCCGGTAGCGTCCCCTGACGTCTTACACCGCGCCGCAGGTGATCCGCCTGGCGTGGTAGCTCCTACCAAAGGCGCAAACACCGTACAAGTAACCACAAACAAGTGACTAGCTGGGGTCACGCCCGTCGACGTGCGTCCACTGTCCCCAACCACGTGTGCACACACAGACCACGCGTCCTAGGTCTGGCCCTCTGACCGGTTTTCCCCTGGCACTGGACTCTGATTAGACGAGGGGCCCGACGGAAACCAGTCTAAAACCGTCCTCAGGGTAAGCCTGTACACCACTCCCTTATGCAACCGGTACCGCGTACTAGTAGGCTACGACTAGTGGAGGGTCACTGAAGGAGTAGACTCTCAAGTCAACGGAAAACAACGTCACAATCGTAGGTACGCGGAACGCTCCTTGTACCAACACCGTCACACAGCGACACAAGCCGAAATCACCATCTCCCGGGACCCCACGGCACCCTCACGTGTGGCCCCCACATGATGCCTAGCATCAGTCAGAGCACGGGTCAGCACAAGGATCGAGACTCGGTCATCCGGGACTCGAATCGGCAAGGGATGGGAGACGCGGTCACCAGAGGACCGCCTCCTGTGGTAGCGGTCTGCCCAGGACCGCAACCACACAGTCGCGGTCCTCCTGGAACCGCGACCGCACTAGCGCAAGAAAAAATGAACGCGGTCACCCGGTGACCGTGTTCACACAGTAGTGGTCTCCAGGAGACCGCGACTAGAAACCAACGGTCAAAAATGCCTCGGGGTCCGTGCCGGTCCCCACGGTGAACGCGATCGCCCCCAGACCGCTACCAACAGTCGCGGTCTGTCGCAAGACCGCGTCCGCCCACCGACACTCTAAAGCCCCAACGGTTCAAAACCTACTGAAAGCGGTCCCCGTCTGACCGCGACCAGTGAAAACGGTCACTGGTGGACTGCGATCACCTCGGAAAACCGAGAATGGCGGGAAACGGCCTAAAACACCATTCCACGCCCCAATCACCCCCGGGTGATGGGGAAACAAAGGGGGAACTCGTCCCCACGCCCTAGAGTACCGAATGATGCCCCCAAAACTCCAAATGGCGCGGTAAAACTCTAGATCGGCACTCAAACCCCCAAAGCATGCATTTCCCGTCCCGAGCTCAAACGAACCCCTCTCGGCTCCCCGCCGGCCTAGAAATCACGGGAAAGGAAAGCACGGAGATAGAGGATCGTCACCCTACCTCGGGGTTGTCCGAAACGTGGCGAATCGCCGCCGATCCTCAAGAATCGCTTAAAACTTCACGAACTCCCCACGCCCTCACCGAGCATCGAACACCGCCACGATCACCACGCCGCCGCCTATGCCACGACCCCGTCGCCTTGCCGCGTCCGTAGCCGAAGGGGATGGTGCCGGGGCTAGCACCGGAAGAGGGGGGCTGGTCACGGTGGAAGCGCTCACGGGAGAGAAGGGAGGAAGAAGAAGAAAGAGAAAGGGAAAAAGAAAAGAAAAGAAAAGACAAAGGAATATATAGAAAATCCGATTTTTTCGGAAAAATACCAAAAAATAGAAAAATACGTTTCCGGAATCCTCGGAATGCACCGATTACAACGGTACCACTCGTGCCCAGGTGAACGACCCGGTCCACCCGCAGCGAGCTTCCGAAGAAAAAACCGAAACACACACCAGAAATCGAAAAACACACGCAGAAAAGTCGCGGAACGCCTCCGGGCCTCCGAAACGACTCCGGATCGCGCCGATCCGAACGCGAAAGATGTCCGAAACGAAATTTCGGACACAACAAAGCCGGACACTCCGAAAAATCAGATCCGGGACTCACAAAGAAGGATCCGAAAGGTCCGGGATATTACACAACTCTCCAATACTTAAGTCAGAGACGTGTGTGAAAGTAAATGAGAAAACAGGGAGAGAGGGAGACGAGAGTCATAGAGAAGGAGCAAATGCTCAGTAGGGCACCAAGTGCTCGGAGGCGTAGCCGTGGCCTAGAGGCGATGGAGATCCCTCTGTCTCTCTCTGGGGGCTAGAAGGCGAGTGTGTCAAGGAGTCTGTGTGTCTGTGTGAATGGTTCTATACATGTCCCTCTTCTAGGTCCATCTAAGGCCTATTTATATCGGTCGATGTGGTGTCGTCCCTTTCTTGACTTAGTGAGGGTGTGGTTAGTAGAGTGATGTTCTACTCAATCATGGGGATTGTCCGTTGCCCACTCACCTGTTCTCTGAGGAAGGGTATCGTGGCGAACATCTCGACGGCGTGGGCGTAATTCACGCTCATTGGGGTAAGCCGCGTAACTGTGGCCGCGACGCTCATCCATTGGCGGATCTCATGGCGTTTGAGACGTATGTGTGTGGGGATCGTGCTTGTGAGCCGGCCAGTCTTGAGTGGGCCTCGATTGGGCCGCGTTCCTGGACTGTGGGTCGGCTGGCCATCGCTATTATGGGTCTGGCAACATCGAGCCGTACTGGGCCTAGCGTTACTAGGCCGCGTTGGGACTTGCGATTTTCCCCCTCCTCATTGTTAAATAATATAGATTATTTACGTGCATGGCACTGTAGTATTTAAGTATTGTATAGACATCTTACTGTATTTTTATCATTTAGTACAATCAACTAGTCAAAAGTGTTATGCGTGGACCGCACAATAAAAAGTAAGATAATGATTTTTATCTTATTTAATGGAAGTAGACGAAACATCGTCTACCCATTCATCTAATCATTCTGATCCTTTTTTATATTAGATGAAGTATCGTCTATCCTAATTTTTTTCGTTATTCTCTTATAATTTTTTTTTGGGGTTCCCACAGAGGTGGCAGCCGAGGATGTCAGCAGGGGCGTGATCACCTCTCTCCAGGGCAAACTCGACGCTAAAGAGGAGGGAGTGTAGCCCACTACAATTCTTCCTCCCATCTTCACCGGTGGAGGTGGAGCTTGAGCTACTACACCCCCCACTCCTCCGCCGTAGCATCCCACTCTTCCCTCCCTCTATGCTCTATCCTCCGGCCTCCCCCACCTCTGTGAGTCTCTTCTCTCTTCGCCGTAGCGTCCCCCTCCTCTCTCCATCTCCTCCTCCGTTGTCTCTATCATGATCTCCCCTCCTTCCTCCTCTACCTCTACTGCAGCCTCCCTCATCCTCCCTCCTTCCTCCGTTGCCTCCGCCGCAACCTCCCTCTTCTCCCTCTACCTCCACCTTTGCCTCCGCCACAACCGTGCGAGTGACTTGTTGACCCAATGTTGCCTAGGTACGATTTGGAACGATCAATTTGCGTTGTTCTGATACGAGTCAGTGAACCACAATTTGAAGTCAAACCAAACAACTCCGGGCTAGAGACTCTCAGGCGAACATCCTCATAAAATCCCCCAAAAATAACTTTTTAATTTTTAACCCTTATAATCTTTCATATTTATGGATTAGTCCTTTCAATCTAGATATTTTTTATAGCTCTTTAAACATCAAGTTATTTAATAAAATACTCCATATTATTACAAAATCTCCTCATATATTTACAAAAAAGTCTCCAAAAAGATGCCTAACGAGTAAATACATAGTTGTAAGGTCTTATAAATAAATATCTAAATTAGATGAATTAATTAGTAAATACGGAAGAAGATAGGGGTTAAAATCTAAGATTCTCCAAAAAAAAAAGGGAAAGATAAAAAAAACAAGAAGACTCTTGTCACCTTGTGGGCAGTTTGAGCAGCTGCCAAGAACGGCCGCGGCGGAACTGCGGAAGGACCCCCCCTTCTTCTGGGTTCGAACTCGCTTTCCGATCTCATGGTCGGTGGAATTAGGGCATGTCCTAAATTGCCAGGGTGAAGTAAGCCAGCAGACGCGTTCGCACGCAGGTAACCTCTTTGTTCATCACATTCGTAGCCCTCTTTGGGCAATGGGACAGAGGAACTCAGAACTAGCCTCTCCCTCCCTCCGTCTTCTTCTTTGCGTTCTGCTTTCCCACTAACCCTAGCACTTCTTCCGATTCCGAGTGCAAGCACAGGCGGTCGGAGTGGCCGGTGCACCCCTTGCCGTGTGTGATCCGATGCGTCGAAGGAGCCTCATTTTGTTTTGGGTTGTTTTTGATCGTCGGTGTTTCCTGATGTTTTGTTGTGCACAAATGAGGTTTAAGAAAGAGGTGATGAAGCGGTATGTTTTTGAGCCAGCCGGCGGTTTGAACATATCTGCTTGGGTTTCATGTCTCCTCAGATAATCCAGGAAGAAACCAGTGGGAAACAATATTTTTTGCTTCATTACCTTTGTGTCATCTTTTAGGGTTCAATTTTGGTGGTTTGCGTCCTCTTTTTCATTATGGGCTGTTTTTTTCTTTCTCCATTGAGGACGTCTGGCAGGTATTGCCTCTCAATTTCATCTCACAATTTGCGTCATCCTTTAGAAGCTTGTGGTTTCTTGTCTTACTTGGTATTTGGGATCATTGTTGATGCTGGTGTAACCATTGCTGAAGCAGTTAATTACTGATGCCTGGAGTGAAGCTTCTGGCAGCAAATGCTTAATGATTAGTGGCATGAAAACATGTTATATGGTTGTGACTTTTGAATGGCACAATGTAGGGTAAAATTACCACTGATGGGTGTAGTATCTCTTCTACTGCAGCTTCTATCATTCAAGTTTGAACCGCACTTTGCACGATGTAAGTCAGTCTGGATATAACTGTGCTCAGCTAGATGTCCCTCATATGAGGTCAATTTTGATTGTTAACTTCTATTCCTTCAGTATCTTTAAAATATCATTAGTCCTATTTAGTTAGTCAGAGTTACGAGTAATTCAATGGCCATAACTTTTTAATCTTTGGATTTCTTGTATGGAAAATTTTGTGCATGCCTTTTATGTGATGTTTCGTCAATCTTGTTTCATTCCATCTTCTGAGAGCACAGGGGATTAAATTTATCAAATTCTGCACTAGATATTTGAGCAATGTTTATATGTTCATTTTTCTTACATTAGCGGTTCCCTTTTTCTGCAGAGCAAAATTTCCTTCGTGTCCCATTGTGTAATGAAGTTGCATAATTGGTGAGAAAGGATTCTGTTAAATCTGGACCTACACAACGGGGCAATGTCTGTGGTTAAAACCCTAAGGTCATTTCATGCCATAAAAGAGAGATTGCAGCCTGCTTGTTTTGCCACATTTTACAATTCTACAGATGCTTCAAATTTTAGTTACCAATATCTTTCCAGAACCTCAGGAATAATTGCATGTGATAGAGGCAAGGCAAAGGAATGGTCAGCCTGGAATACAAAAAAGTGGCATAATAATTTGTTACCTCCAACATGTCTTTCTTCAGATGACCTACATTGTGGATCTCCTTCTTTGAGGATGTCAAGTAGGGCTCTTCAAAACATTAGTTCCTTGAAGAGTTTGTTGCACCCCCAACATTCTTTATTTCCCATGTGTGTAAATCACATGTCCATTAATCGAGCATATTCTTCACATGCTGGCAAAAATCGTGATCTTCTGGAACCTTCATCTGCATCCACGACAGGAGATTCATCTATTCAAAACACCGATGTTGGAGGAAATGATTGGAGTGATACTTTCAATCGAGTTTACCAGTCTGTTATAGATGCTGCTCTCTACACTGAGAAGACGGTGAAAGAAGCATCTGATCAAGTGGTTCCTTATATTAATCAGTTGTTTGATTCACATCCATATCTAAAAGATATTGTTGTTCCAGTTGGTTGGACTTTGTCAGCAACTGTATTGGCTTGGCTTGTCCTTCCTAGGCTTCTGAGAAGATTTCATTATTATGCCAGTCAAACTCCTATAGCATTGTTATCAGGAAAGGCACCACAGGGACCAGTTCCATATGAGAAAAGCATCTGGTGTTCTTTGGAGGATCCTGCAAGATATCTAATTACCTTTATAGCTTTCTCACAGCTGTGAGTTTCTCTTACCTTCAGCATACTCCAATGTTGCTTTGATTTTGGGATTCACAATGTTCTACTTTTTATTTTAGACAGAGATTTTATCTTTACTCTGGATTTATGCCAGTTGAAGGTAACTGTGATAGTTCTTCGGTAAACACGTGGTGGGAGTGGGACATGAGATATCTACCTCACCAACCCAATCACAAGAAAAGAAACCATCTCTTAAACAAAGAATCACACACAACAAAAGAAAATGCAAGCCAGGTCTGCAAAGGAAAAATAGAAGCCACCCTGTAGGATGATCATGATGTCCATGCCACGCTCCAAAGCCAAATCAAAGAGATGACTCTTAAGCAAATTCTCCACATACGATCTCACAACATTGGAACACAACTTCATCCCTCTCTTTCCTAATGCACAACCACGTTGCATTTTTGCATATGCACTAGCCGTCTGTGTGCCTTAAATAGAGTCCCTAATCTCCCATACTTCCCAGCCAAGTAGACACTTGTCATAAGAGATTCTGCTTCTTCCTCTGCATTCCCACACAGAGCAGTTAGCATCCTCGTCAGAATATCATTTGCTTTGGGAGAGCTTTTGATATTCTCCTTTCTGTTGATAGCCACAAAAAAGTCTTCAGTTTGACTGGACTTTTAATATTTCAAATTTTCTTATATTGAGGATAGAAAATGATGTTTTTCTTTTTATTTATGAAATGCAAAAGGTCAGTAAATGGTGCTTTTTTGATTCTTCTTGTACAGGGGTGTCATGATTGCACCAAGTACTTCTCAATATCTTTCCCAAGCATGGAGGGGTGCACTTGTGCTCTCGGTTGTTTGGTTTCTTCATAGGTGGAAGTCAAATGTGTTTTCTCTTGCTCTGGCAAACCAAATGACAATGGGGCTAGATCGTGATAAGCTTCTTGCTCTGGACAAGCTATCATCTGTAGGCTTAATTATACTTGGAATGATGGCTTTAGCTGAGGCTTGTGGTGTAGCTGTACATTCAATTTTAACTGTTGGCGGCATAGGAGGTATATTCGTCTTATTACTTGTGTTACTGCAGTTCATATCAAGATCATATCCTCATGATAGGGTTTTAACCTTTGTTGTTATGTTAAAGCCACCTACGCACAACCAATTAGGTGCTATTCATCGGTTGCTGCTTTAACTTTGTGTGGAAAACACACGTTCAAAAAAAAACTGTGTGTGGAAAACAACTGTCCAATGTAATACTTTTGCCTTTTATGTCATAAGGACCTCATGCTAGCTTACTTGGTGCTTATTCTGAATATTTAAGAACACCTTGTTCAGTATTCCCCATATCTACAGTGGTTCTTATTTTCATTATTTCTAACATGAAATTCTGTGTTTTCAGAAATATACCTGGCAATGTTAGTAAGTCCTAATATATAAACAGAGTGGTTGGCTTGAGTTGGATCTGCTTAGATTGATGTTGCTTCTAACACCAAGATTTTGTAGGCTACATAGCTTGTCCTAAGATTTTCTTCATTTCCTTACATGTGCCTATCTGACAATTTAGAGGCTGCTTGGATTTTAATGTAATGGTTCATGTACTCTGTCACTTCGATGGTACAGATTGCTCTCTCTACTAGTTGATATCTTACCCCTATATTGCTACTTGCATGACTGTCATGCCTGAGTACCTATTTCCTTTTTTTCCCCTGGACATGTTGGAACTATTTTCTATTCACTTATTCAACTGATGTTTAGCATAGAGGACCTCGAGTGGGTCGAATGGTAAAGGACCTTGCGTCATGATAGGGAGGTCTCAAGTTCGACTCCCGCAGGGGGTGGGGGCTACCTGGCTCACATTTAATCCTTGAGGGATGTGAGCCCAGGGTTTGCTAGCCTTGTTAGGTTCCCCGTCACCTTTTGAGCCCACGGCTTGCCGTGGTGGTCTCACCGCCTCCCTCCTTTGGGGGAGGTCCTGGGTTCGTTCCCAGGTTCCTTCCCCCCTTTAAAAAAAATATATATATAAAAGTACCTAGCAAAAAAAAAAAAACAATGATGTATAGCATCTATAATGTTGCTGTGTGGAGGCTGAAAATGCTAAACTTATCTACTGAAAAATAAGTAAAGTAATATGAAGTAGAAATAAAGTGGAGGAGTTGCACTTGCAAAATTTCAGAGCAACAACTTTCTTCCATCTGGGAATGCAGAAGCCATTTTCATTACATTCTATTAGAACACCATTTATATATCGAATTTAGTCACTTTTATCAGCAACTGTGGTCAATAATGTTCTAAACAGATATAGCTTTCTCTGCTAAAGTACAAGATTCCCAATCAGTCAGGAAAAAAATGGCTTGGTTTTTCTATAGTGTAATAATTAATTTGTATCATTTATGTTTGTAGATATGCACTTATTGGGATGTCCCATAGGCTATTAGCACTAATATTGTTAATATTGCTAATCATGATCATTCAGGATAAACATTAATGCGAATCATGATTATCATTAGCACTAATATTTTTAATATTGCTAATCATGATTTTTAAGGATAAACATGAATGCTAATCATGATCATTAAGGATAAAATTAATTATTTTGTCTAATATTATTAATTTTATCCTTAATGATCCTGATGAGCGCTAATATTGTTAATATTGCTAATCATGATGATTAAGGATAAACATTAGTGCGAATCATGATCATTAAGGATAAAATTAATTAATTTTTGCTAATATTGTTACTTTTATCTTTAATGATCATGATTAGCACTAATAATGTTAATATTTCTAATCATAATCTAAGAATAAACATTAGTGCTAATCATAATCATTAAGATAAATATATAAATAGAAATCGTATTAGTGCTAATTAATTGTGCTTACAACGATTAATATTACTAAACAATACCATCATTACTATTTAATATTGTGCAACGAGGGCAAGAGGAAAAAGGAATTATATTTTCATTAATTCAGAGAGATAACACTATATTATGTGCCTCGGAACACACAATTAAGACCCAGACACATACTGAGAACATAATAACAAAAATATCCTATACTTAATTATTTTAACACTCCCCCTCAAGTTGGAGCATATATATCAAACGTGCCCAGCTTGCCACATAGAACACTGAATCGGCCAACCCCAAGCGATTTTGTGAAGTGATCAACAAGTTGGTCCTCAGTAGGAGTGAAATGTGTACTAATCTTTTGAGACATGACAGCATCCCGAACAAAATGGCAATCAACCTCAATATGCTTTGTGCGCTCATGAAATATTGGATTCTTTGCAATATGGATAGCAGCCTGATTGTCACATCTCATCACCATAGGTTCAGAGCAGGTGACCTCAAAATCTGCCATCAAAGATTTCAGCCACATCATTTCACAAGTTGTCTGGGCCATTGCTCTGTACTCTACTTCAGCACTTGACCTAGCTACCGTTTCTTGCTTCTCCAAGTGACAAGATTGCCTCCAACATAAGTACAAAACTCAGAGGTTGACCGTCGGTCCAACTGAGATCTCGCATAATCTGCATCAGAAAAAGCCTCAATAGATAAATGGCCATTTTTCTTATATAGAAGATCACATTCAGGATCTCCTTTGACATAACGTAGGATCTTTAGAGCCGCTTCCCAATGATATAACTTTGGATTTTGCATAAACTGACTGACAACTGATACAACAAAGGCAATATCTGGGCGAGTCACTGTCAGATATATCAGCTTTCCACAAAGCCGCCTATATTGAGTAACATCATTGAACACTGGACTATCCTCCACTTCAAGATCATACTGAGGAGCAGTGGGTGTATCAGTAGGCTTACACCCCAGCATTCCCATTTCTTGTAACAAGTCCAGAGCATATTTTCTTTGAGATAAAGAAACACCATTATTACCATAAGCGATCTCAATCCCAAGAAAATAGCGCGGTCTCCCTAGGTTCTTAGTAACAAAATGACACTGAAGGTATTTTTGAACTTCCTTCACACCATTTTTATCACTTCCCGTGAGCAGCATATCATCAACATAGACAATAAGAATCACCACACCAGCAGGTGTACGGCGAACAAACACAGAATGATCGGCTTGACTCCTCTTTAATCCAACCCCAGAAGCAATCTGACTGAATTTCTCAAACCATGCCCGAGGACTTTGTTTTAAGCCATAAATTGCTTTCTGTAGTTTACACACCATCTCCCCCTGAGTAACATACCCAAGAGGTTGCGCCATATATACCTCTTCTTTAAGATCACCATACAAGAAGGCATTCTTGACATCCATCTGTAACATATTCCATCCTTGATTGATGTCAAGAGAAAATAACACCCGAACAGAGTTAAGTCGAGCAATAGGAGAAAAAGTCTCGAAATAATCAACTCCATAAGTCTGAGTAAAGCCCTTGGCCACAAGTCTAGCTTTATATTTGTCAATGGAGCCTTTTGGATTGTACTTTATAGTGAACACCCACCGACAAGCAACAGGGGTAACACCGACTGGCCGAGGTACAAGGACCCAAGTATCACGAGACAGTAAGGCAGATATTTCCTCATCCATAGCAGCCTTTCATTCAGGTTTGGATAGTGCTTCAGAGACAGACTTTGAAGGGTGAACATCAGAAATAGACAAGGCATACTGGCGAAAAGATGGAGACAAAGCATGATAAGAAATGAAGTCGTCAAGAGGATGCTTCGTACTGGATCGTTTTCCCTTGCGAAGGGCAATAGGAAGATCTAGATCAGAAGAGGGAAGAGAAGTCTCACCAGTGGGAGGAGGAGCCTCCAGTGAAGAAGTTGACTGTGGCAAGACGGCAGGCGGCGCACTATGGGTCCGTCGTTGATAGACCTGTCCAAATCTATTATCCGCATCCTGAGGCTCAACACAACAATCAGTATCTACAGCTGGCACATCCACAGAAACAAGATCAAGAAGAATAGGTGAAGGAGAAGTCTGTGCTGGAGAAGGATGTGGAGAAGAAGGGGAAGCATAAAAGGGCACAGACTCAAAAAAGGTCACATTAGCAACCACAAATGACCTCTTGGACCGAGGGTCAAAACATCGATACCCTTTTTGGGTCCGAGAATACCCCAAGAAGATACAAGGAATAGATCTGGGAGTCAACTTATCACGTCCTGGTCTAAGAGTGTGAACAAAGCACTTACACCCAAAGACCCGAGGAATTAGAGGAAACGGATCTTCATTTGGATATAAGCATGAAAATGGACTTTTGTCATCTAGCACCTTGCTCGGAACCCGATTAATAAGATAACACGAGGTAAGAATGGCATCACCCCAATAGTACTTTGGAACATGCATGTGAAACATAAGAGTACAAGCAACATCAAGTAAATGCCGATTCTTCCTCTCAGCAACCCCATTTTGTTGAGAGGTGTAGGAGCAAGATGTTTGATGAAGAATTCCATGCATTGAACAGAAGGAAGCAAAGGATGACTGGACATATTCTTTGGCATTGTCTGTATGCAAAATTTTGATGGAAGTGGAGAACTGATTTTTTATTTCTGAATAAAAAGATTTGAATACATCAAACACATCTGAACGAGATCTCAAAAGAAATAACCAAGTCATCCGAGAAAAATCATCAACAAAAATGACAAAGTATCGAAATCCGAGTCTAGAGGTGATGGGAGACGGCCCCCTGATGTCGGAGTGTACAAGATGAAATGGAGCAATGCTTCTTTTACTATTACTAGAAGGAAAGGAGACTCTATGATGTTTCCCAAGCTCACAGGCTTCACATAAAAGTCTATTTGTTGAAGAAGAAACGAGAACAATCTCACGTAGCCTGGAAAGGGATGGATGTCCAAGCCGACAGTGCCATTGAAAAGAAGTATCAGATGCTGAGGAAGCCTTATGTCTTTGGAGAGGCCCATCAACGAGGTAGTACAATCCTCCAGACTCATGACTGCCACCAATCAACTTCTTCGTCTGGAGATCCTGAAATACACAATAAGAAGGATAGAATGTTACTGAACAGTTTAAGGAACGGGTCAAAGAACTAATAGATAATAAGCCAATGGGAAAGTTTGGAACATAAAGGACATCTTTTAGAGTTAGAGATGAGGTATGAACAGTCCCTTTCCCAGCAACAAAATTATAAGACCCATCCGCTACAGTAACAGAAGAGTGAGTATTAGATAAATGAAGAGAGGAGAAAAGGGAACGGCTACCTGTCATGTGACAAGAAACACCAGAATCCACTATCCAGGAGGAATTGTGATGAACTGCAGAGGCACTACCTGAAGTGGTGGCATGAAAGGATGAAGAATGTGTTGAAGAGCCTTTTAAGAGCCGTTGGAATGCCTCGTACTACTCGAGAGACAGTGTAACCCCTTTCTCAGATGGTGGTCCGGTAGGTGGCTGCTACACAGGCTATGGCATAGACTCGGGAGTGAGAGATGAGGAATCACTAGAGGCACCCAGATTAGCAACAGGACGTAGACGTGATCCCCCTTTGCCATATTTCTTCCAGCAAAAATCAGCCAGTTTTGTTGTAATGAATACATGGAGTGCCACGACCACGGCCACATCCACTCCCCCCTGCTGCAAGAGTTGAAGCACTACCAAACTCTCCAATCTTACTAGATGTTGTCTCAGTCAGATTCAATGTGGTACTTGCTCTAAGAACACGAGATTAAGCACCAGCCAATGTAGGAACCCGAGTGTCTGCAAGCAAATTGTCTCTAACATGTCCGAGATTATCATCCATTCCAGACAAAAACTTAGCAACAATAAACTCTTCCTTTTGTTTCTCCAGCTGAGCGGCATCTACAGCACTTGGCTGATACAGTTTTAATTCACTCCAGAGACCCTGAATTTCAGCAAAATATTGAGAAATAGGTCTTCCTTCTTGCTTTAGATTAAACAATCTTGAATAAATATTATAAATATGAGAAATATTGTGCTCTGCAGAATAAATCTTTTTCAGAGTATCCCACATCTCCTTAGTGATGTCTAAAAAGACAATACTATTGAAAATACTATGTTCACAACTATTATTCAGAACTGAAATTATCATCCCATCATCAACTTCCCAAACTTCATATGCCTTCTTATCAGTTTTCTCTTGAGGGCCTTGCTCAATATGTCGAAGTTTTCTCAAAGAAAGCAGCAAGAGGCGAAAAGACCGTGCCCATTGAGAATAATTAGTGCCATTTAATTTTGTAGCAGTAGCCATCATATGATAAAGTTTCCCGTCAGAAGTCGGGATAGAAGTGGACCTCGACGATTCTACCATGATAACAACAAACCAAACAACCAAAACCTCTGCTGTGCTAAAAGGGATTCAAACAATCTTCTTACAACAACAAATGGGTCAGCACATTGGGAGAAGATCACAAGCCCTCATACGCTGACCATCCTAAAAGAACGAGCCGGTGCGAAGAAACTATGCTAAAAGATAAGGTTACTCTTTCTTACCACCAAAGATGACGTTACCGTCAAACGAAAAGCTTTGCACCGTAATTTGAAACTTCAGGATTCGCACCGTGCGCGCGTCGCCCACCGGCGAGGGTCGCAAGGGCGCCCTCACGCCCTTCGCGCCGTGCTTGCGTCGGCCACCGTGCGCGCGTCGCCCACCGGCAAGGGTCGCAGGGGGTGCGCTTCACTCGAGCGCTAGCGACTTCGCGCCGCGCCCTGCGTGGCCTTGGCGTTGCACCGCGCCTACGTAGAAGTCTACGGCGGTGGAGAGGGGACGCCCGCGTGGAAGTCTATGGCGGTTGAGAGGAGACGCCGCGGTGGTGGTGGGCGGCCCTCTACCCCATGGCTTTGAGACCATGTGCAACGAGGGCAAGAGGAAAAAGGAATTATATTTTCATTAATTCAGAGAGATAACACTATATTATGTGCCTGGGAACACACAATTAAGACCCAGACACATACCGGGAACATAATAACAAAAATACCCTATACTTAATTATTTTAACAAATATTATTAAAATAAAAATGACTTAAAAATAGCTTCATTTGCCACAATCATGATTTTTTGGGAAAATTTATGAAATAATAAACTCATTAACGATAATGATGATTATCATTAAATAATTAATTATAACCGGCTCATTATTGCTAATGCCTAATTTGAAGGATAAAATTAATAATATTAGTGCTAATCATGGTCATTAAGGATAAATATATTAAATAGAGTTAATAATATTAGTGCTAATCATGGTCATTGAAGATAAACATCAGTGCTAATTATGATCATTAAGAAAGGCAAAATAATCTTTTTCTAGCACTTATTCTCATTCGTATCTCTATTTTTTTCCAACCGAGTAATTGGGATGTCGCCATACTTATCCCCTTGCATATCAAACGTACATGAGAATAAGGATATGGATATATGGATAACTTAACCCAGAATGAGTTATGTCTATTCTCTTCAAAACTTATCCTTGAACTAAATGGTCCCATATAATGTATACTTTATCTTGATTTTTTTTGGGAATACTGTGGCACTTCCTTGGTGACTATTTCTTGAAGTGGTGCCTTTGATGCATTAATATGATATTCCTTTGTTACCATTGTTTTGTGAAGAGGATCTTCATTGACGCAGGAGTCGCTACTGCTTTTGCTGCTAGAGATATCCTTGGAAATCTTCTTAGTGGCCTTTCTTTGCAGTTTTCACAGCCCTTCTCTATTGGTGATAACATAAAGGTATCCTGGGATTGCTCCTTATTTTATAGTCTGTTAATGATTTTCATCTTTTTAGAGATCACTTTCCCTTAGAGGGTGGTGTTTCAATAACCATTTTCTAGCGATCAAACAGGGAATCATTATAAACACTCGTAAAGATCTCAACCTTCTCTTCAATCACCTCACCTTAGAGGCATTATAGTCAAATAAATTTAGTGGTGGGTATATGTCATCTTTCACCACCTTCTTTTTCTCTTCAGAAAAGGAAGAAAAAGAGAGAAAAAGAAAAGTGGCTGGAGGGGATCGGTGGCTGTTTAATGGCACACTACACTCCCCACCCTCTTTTCTGTTGGTTTCATTTAATGATACTTTGGTACATGCCATGTCACTTATGATCTCATCTCATTATTGTTTTTGAGTGGATGGTTGTCTGTATCCATTTTGGTTTCTCTTACCCTTTCATGTATCATCTTGTTCATTCAACTCAACTAGTATCATCTAAATGATTCCTCACAGTTCTGTGCTATCTTTCACACATAACTCATCTGTAAATTCTTCATTATTATTCTATTAATCTTCATTTTTGAGCAGCTTTTTTTTCGGGCTATTGATTCAGAATATTTTGTAGGCTGGTTCCATAGAAGGTCAAGTTGTGGAAATGGGTCTCACAACCACATCCTTAATTAATCAAGAGAAGTTGCCTGTCTTGGTTCCAAATTCATTATTTTCCAGTCAGGTATGTCTCCTTCAACTTTAATTTTTCCTGTATCATTTGTTTTTCCCTTTTTTCCGACCATGCATCAGCATTGGATTTCTCTTCTTCGTATTCAGATCCATTATGACTTTTGACACAATTCTTATATTATTTAAATGTCTTTCATTTTGGAAAATCTATGTCTATTTTTCTTATATTATGTGAATGTCTTTCATTTTGGAAAATCTATGTCTAATTTTCTTATGTTATGTGAATGTCTTTCATTTTGGAAAATCCATGCCTAATTTTGGGAGTTCAGGAGTGTCTCTGTTGCATATGTTTACAGCAATCCTGAATCCATAGTAGTGGATGGAGTTGGATTCCAGCAATAACTAGTTGCGTGCTTCTGGATTGGGCCAAAGGGTTAGTCTAGTTAAGTGAAAAAGCTCTGTATGGCTAATTAATTAAGCCGTTTCATAAACAATGGGCCAATGTTTAGTAATTTTTGTTCTAATGATTTGCACTGGCACAAAGAATTTGGCGCTAAGGCAAGTGCTTGGCTCAAAGTCTGGAATTGAAGCCCAACACTAACAAGTCCATTCCTAGTTTTGGTCTTGGTAAATCATTAGGCTAAGAGTGGTGGAGCGATCACTGAAATGCAGAAGCAGCAAAACAATTTTTGAAAAAGCTAGTTTGATATTTTAAATAACAACTGATTTTCTTAGACCATCTATTCACTAGGCCATCAATTGAGAAAGGAAAACAACCTACACAAGTTCATTATTTGAAGAAGGGTTAATCTTTGAGGTGCCTCACTTCGAAACCATGGATGCATCTCTTCCACTTCAATTTGTGATATATTCCTCTTTTTTGTAAAAAAATCCGTTGATCTAGTTTCATTTGGCCTAGTCGGTCTGTTTCCTTCTTCCAACCTGATGCAGCTGCTTAAAAATAATTATCCACTCTTGTTGGCATGGAAGCATGCCCGCTCTTTCTCCCCACTCCCATTCTGAAAGTAATAAACCAGAAAATATCTATCATCCTGCACTTCCTGATTCTTGCTTTTAACTTTGGCTGTATAACGTACTTGGTAGTTGGTATGTGTTTCATTCTTTCGTTCTTGTGTTCATAGATTGGCCAATCTTAGATTCTTAGTCCAATTTAACCTTGACTCAGGTATACAATCTGGTGTTTGTTAAGAAGATTCTTAAATGATACCTCTGAAACGCATTTTGGTTAAAGCAGCTGAGAAATTTAACTATACATAACATGAAAATGGAAACAATTCAGTGTCAAAATGAAAACAGAAATCACATTACATGATATATCCATTTGTATATGTTTATACACAACCTGAACAGGCTAATATTGTTACTAGAAGTAGATACACAGTTTTTGGTGCTAATGGCATAATGCTATATAAATGCGAAGCTTGTGCGCATGCAAATTTGCTTGTCACAAGCATAGATTCAAGAGCAATAGCAGCATAATTGAGTACCCAGAAAAGCTTAGTCATCAACATTGGCTAATGGCAAATTGAAGCATATGAGCAGCATAAGCAAGCAGAAAAAAGGAATGCTGGCAGAAATAGTACGAAGGGGGTCACCTGAATGGGCAAGTTCAGGAAGGGCATGAGGGAGAAACCACTGGTGGGAAGAGCACCCAAAGAGGAATATATAATATATATTACTTGGATTAATCAGCGCTGTACTTGGAATAGGAGTAAGGTGCTAGTCCTTCTTGAATTAGTGTACATGTGCTCTATTCTCACGAGTATTAGCGAGGGGGTCCTGTTCCCACTTGATATAGGTATCATGTTGTACACTTGTATATATGTTGTTTATTAGTATCACGGTATCACCCAGGTGTTCAATAGAGACAGCTTTCATTATTTTCCCTCTTACATCTCTTAACATAGTATCACAGTGTTAAGATAGTACCAAAACCAAGGCCCCATCATCTTGGATGGTTTGGGTTTAGGCATCCTGATTAGGTTTCTTCCCTTCCACTCTGGTGAACAGTTGTTGAACTTCTCTCCAGCACTGAGTCTCCCTTGCAAATTCCTTTCCTTCTGACTTTTTTTTTTTAAAGTGGGAGTATCACAATTGTATTAAAAGTAAAAGAGGGATGTACAAGTGTTGTCCATGAGTTCCCAGTAAATCCCTATACAGTCAAAATACAAGCCGTCCACACCAAGTCGGTGTGGGCCACTCTAACCCCCTAAGAATGCAAAAAGGGAAGAATTTTGCAAATTTCTTTCCTTATGATGCTTTTGGACCTTTTCTTTTTGTCAAGTTTTAGCTATTTTTGACAATCTATGGCTTTGCTCATTTGCAACTTTAACAATTTCTGGTGTTGCTTAATGTGACTGCACCAAATTTCTGACTTCTCTGTCACAGTTTTTCATTGTTGCCATCATGGTTTTGAGCAGCCATCAGCCTTCACATCAATCTCTGTCATTGCAAATTCTGTCAGTTTCCACCACTTTCACTTCCGTTTCAAAAATTTAAAAAAAACAACCCACTTTCACTTCATTAGTTTGACTGTTTCTACAAATGCTTGTGGTTCCCATCATTGGTTTACAACTGTTTCCTCACCAGTTCTGTTTCCATCACTACTTTTGGCTGCCACCATGATCTAGTTTCAACCGCTACCTCTATTTCCAGATTGTACTGGCAACATTTGCAACTGATAGACACTAGCCGCCTCATTGTCTCTGTCAATGTCCCTTGTCATCACCATGGCATCATTTGCCATTTTTGACTATTCCTTCCTCTATCACTGTTGTTTTCTTCTGTCACTACCATTGCTGTTTCCTTGGTTTCCAATACCACTGCCTTTTACTCAATCCCTGATTGAGACAATGGTTCAAGATTTTTAAACTATTTGTTCATCACCTTGTGATGGCCAGTTCAAGCCCATTTAAGAACCAGATCAAGAGCTTCTTTTAACACCTTGTGAAGGCCAATTCGGTTTTTTTGGGGGGTTAATACAATCTCTCCCAGAGCTAGAACTCTAGTACAAATGTAGCTTGGGATCTCTTATCTTTGTTTACACTTTCCTTCATCATTCAGCTGGAGCTCATCCATCAGGTTTCATTTAAAGTCAAGTACTGCTTGGACTTTCCAATGATTATAATGGTTCTTCATGGGATGAATTTTGGTAGTGCTGGGGACCAACCTTCTTTTGGCGATCCACAGTTATTCTGACTAGAGGCCTTAAATACAAGAGGACCTAGCATTGGCATTTGGTTGATTCTTGGAGTCATGATTCATGTTTTTTCTGTCTTCAGGTTTCATAGTGCATTCCTTTGATAGTTGGGTTAACTTCATATATACCATTCTTACATGCAAATTAGTTGTCAAATATCATATACATCACTGTTATTAACAAAAAAATTCAACTTTCTATCATCTCCAAATCTGCGCAGACAGGCCCTGGGGGTAGTTTCGTCATTTAGTGACATTTTTGAGAGTTTTGGTTAGTAACGATGATATATATGATATTTGACAAGTAAAGATGGTAATTTTGATATTTTTTGTGTAAGGGGAGGAGGGTATATATGTTCTTGGTAGAACTTCTCAGTGTTTTTTTTTGTTTTCAGAATTGGGGCTTGTAACCTTTACTTTCTTTCAATGAAATGTGGTTTTTACCACCTTCCAAAAAAAAGGAGGGTATATATGAAAATAAACCTTAATAGTTTGATTTGAGCATTGTGTATGGCAAACTTTTGGGTGTTTGTGTTATCTACACATGCTTGGATATAATGCCATTGTAACTTGAATGCATTGACTGATAGTAGTTTTACTTAGCTGATTTTATTTGTCTAGCTTGTTTCTAATGTTATTTTGCATAAAATCTGCAGGTGATTATAAACAAAACACGTGCTCAGCTTCGTGCATTAGTGAAAACGATTCCTCTTTGCATAGACGACTTGGAAAAGATTCCCAATGTCTCAGAAAACATAAAAACCATGTTAAAGAGTCATCCGGCAGTTGTTTTAGAAAGGGAGGCTCCTTATTGTTTCCTTTCACGAATAGAGGATTCATACGCTGAATTGACAATCGGGTGCAATCTTAAAAATATGGTAAAAGATCTTCCACCATCTAGTGTCTTGGTAGATCTGGGATCTTCTTTTCCTTATTGTTCTGTTTAAGTGATGTTTTTATTAATACAACAGTGGTACTACCCACTTTCCAAAAACAAGTGATGTTTCTATTACTGAATAATGAGCATAGTATTATTTTAGCATAGTAGTTTTACTAAGTTATCTTTTGAATATTAAATGAAAATAGTTGGAAGACTCATTAGCTGTTTTCTCTACGTTCTGTTCACTCAGAATTCCTGAAGATAGTTCATTCTTGTTTTAATAATGTGGCTGACATATGTATTTTTTAAGTTTATAAAATCTAAATGAAATAGGATGTAACAGCAGTAAATAAAAACTGATTGGTTCTCATTCACATGTTTTCCCTATGACATTAATAAGAGCCATAGCTAGGTAATGATCTTGTGGCATTCATTAAGAAGACTGATAGGCCCGAAGTCTCCTGAGCCATTTTATTGTCCTTTGTGTTAGGCGCCACATTGTAGCATGAGAAATCTTAATGGTTTCCCAAGATGCTGGTAGAATCCCATTGAGAAATGAGACTCCATTAGGCCCGGGTGTTTTTTCTGCTTTTAAACTAAAAATTATCGTCTTAATTTTTTCTCACTTAAGAGTCTAATCAAACTAACCACTTCCTCCGTGGTCAACCTATGAAAACCATCCCATATGATCAAACGCCTCAGCCTTTTCTTCTTTATAGAATGATGACAAAACTCACAGCTGCTTGGATATCCTGCTCCTTATTAGAACCATCTCTCCCATTTCTTACTTTATCCAAGCATTCTCATGAACATATAATAAAGGAATTTAAACATCAACACTCTTATTGATGCTGTGAAACCTGAACTAATCAATAACATATCTGAATTTTTTTTCCTGAAACATTGATGGAAGGCACACCAATAGCAAATACAATTCAGATTAGTTTTCCCAAAGGGAGTGCGACTGTTAAAAGTATCTTTTGAATCACATCACCCACTAGTTGCTACTTAAGAGTCCAAAATGATGCCAAAAATACTAAACAGTCCATTAAAGGAATTCCAAATAAATCAATGTTTGAATATGACCAAAAAAATGACAGGAACATAATAGAAATAGATGGCAAAGGATTAAATGGTGCAAACCAAAAATTTCAAGCATTATGGATTGGCAAGGAGAGGCTTCCCACCAGCAGGCACCTGGTCTTCCCTCCCTCCCTCCCTCCCTCCGTCCCAATACCCCACCACCACCCCAAAGTGTGCTCTGTGTGTGTGTGTGTGTGTGTTTGGTGGGGTGAGGGTGGGGATGGGGAGCTGCTTCTTTGTGTGTGTGAAATTGGAGTCAATGAACTTGGACCAGATACATGAGGGGATATTTACAGGTAGTTCAGTCCATTAACTTTCCAGAATCTATGAAGAAGTATGTCATTTCTGTTGACGGATGAAACTGTTTTGGGCTTCTACACTTTTCCTGCTCCAGGTGAACTTACTGTAAAATGTTTAATTATCATTATTTGTTCTGAAAGTTCTTCTATTTCATGTGCAAAGTGTGCACTATATAAGTACCCATCATCACCATAAGCCTTACCAAACCAATCTGTGATTGCTAGCTCAGAGATATATTAAAGGAACCGAGCCGAGGCATTTGGCAAAGTTTTAAAGCTGGCTACTTTTCTCATGCTAGCCTTTCTGCAAGGTAGTTGTAGGTTCCGGATCATGGTAGTTTTGGTAGAGGTCTGTTGGTTGTCTTATGAGAGGACTGCATAAGCTTTATGATGAGAATATCTTTCGATAGGAAATTTTGCTGGTCTTATTGTCCGATGATTCTTTGTCCATTTGATCTCTCGATGGGTATCACCTGGCTCTCTACAGATAAATGCCAGCCATGTGCTCTTTCTTTTACCTGCTTTTGTACATTTCTCTAACCATTGAGACGCTAATGACCCTAATAAACATGTTATTCATCTTTAATTGCAGAGAAAAGAGGAGTGGTACTCCACAGAGCAGGACATTCTGCTCCAAGCAACCCACATAATTAAGCATCACGGCGCGAAACTGGGGAGCACGTTTAACGGTTTTACCACTCGCTGAATTCGGGAATGGCCTTCCATGCCTTGGTATTGATCTTCACTTTTTTGAGTGCTAAATTATACATGGTTTTACCGGATATGCATGTAGACATGGAGTCGTTCCCCTACTGTGAATATTCAAAAAGCAAGGCTGCGAGCTTGTCCATTTGCACACTTGTAACTTGGGCTCCTGAACGATTTCCTTGTTTTCCCCCTGGGAGAGATTTCTTCTTTTTTTTTTTCTCCCTCACGTGTGTATTCATCCAGATATTTCTGCATGTATTTCACGTATAGACAGCGGTGTCTTCGGCTTTTCCTCGTAAGCAAGAATTTATGGTTCTTGGCATATGGAGGAGTGGCGACATCCGGACTTTTTTTCTTTTTTTAAAAAAAATTGGGTCAGCATTTGGCTCATGGAGAGGTATCGAGGATCGTCGTTTCTGGGTTCACGGGGCCATGACCGGCGCTACGGACAGCGGCAGCGTCCCTCTTCCCCTTACCATTCTTTCCTTCTTTTTAATCCTTTTATAAAAGAAGGGCATTTCCGTCACTTTAATATCTTGGGTGTTGTTTTAACAACCATCGGAGGAATATTCCATGAATATTTCTCGCCTACGAAAGATTGGTTAGACTTATTTCTATGAACTGCCAAGCTTTTGAAGTCAAAAAGGTTGATATGTAAGTCGTATTTCCGCCCCGCCCCCCCCCCACCCATATGCGAAAATTTGTTGGACTAAAAATTTAAAAATATATATATATTTTTCGTTCCTTTTCGTGAGGGTCTACGCTTGCAGTGGTTGAAATAACTCACAAAATGGCAGAGAACTCGATCCACCTAGATTTTAAATATATGGGTGTTTCTCCTCCTAAACCTCTACAGTTATCTAACACTAATTGGATCTCAGCCTATCGAGTATCGACTTATTAGAATTTAACCGGAACAATCCAAAACTCTTCCACGTGTATTTTTCATTTTTTTGGTTTACTTAAAATGATAATTATTTTGTTTTAAGCTTCGGCCAAGAAAATCAAGGACTCGACGCCCGCAAGGAAGAGCAATCTTGACGACCTGTGGCGAGTCGCCCGAATCACTTCAAAAAAATAGAAAAAAGGAGGGGCGAAAAAAAAGAGCCAAAGACCAGTAGATGCCGGACTTGTGACTCCAAGTCTCTTTTATTCAAATTTCTGGACGCTGATTCAACCACCGTCGCTGTCTGTCGTCCTCTTCACGTCAGAAAAAAAAAAGCCGAATATTTTTGCGGGCCCTCCCCTCATCTGTGTCTTCAACCACCCGGACTCGTCTTCTTCTTCTCTGCAGTCCGACGTTGGCGACCGGTCTGGATTAAAAGAGTAGAGAATGTCACTTATCTCTGGGTTCGTACCAAGTAAGTGTAAATTAAACTCGAGTTTTATTAATTTAAATGGGACCAATGTAATTTGAGAGAAGAAAAAACAAACATCATGGGTCATACCATTTTTTTTCCATGGCTCTCAAACTCAAATCACATGGATCTGATGTAAATTAATGACAATCGAGTTCTTAATAACTTGCAACCCCTAAGTTTACAAGCATGTATCTATCGGGCGTAGATGTCTGATCTTCCACACGCAGTGGGAGAAGGAAAGATGCCCGGTTGATAAGACCAACTGTGACGCCGGGAAGTCGAATTTGTTTTTTCTTTTTCTTTTTTTTGTAGCGAGCCCCACCCCACCGGCATTACGTCATCCTCATTGCCACCTCCGTAGCGTTGGCTCTTCTAGATGACCTGTCAGATTAGAAGACCGACCAACCATTGCCATATTATTAATTAATTAATTAATTATTATTATTGCATCCCTCTACTCAAATTTAATTTGTTACGAGAAAAACTTTGTGACTTCTAAGAGAGATTTGTTCTTATAATAATAGCAAAAGGCAGATCCAAAGGCGGCTCGGCTCTGCTTTGAGGAAAACCATGACCAACAGAGACGGAGGAGGTGGGCGGTGGCGGCTACCTCTGCTAACCTCTTCTTCTTCTCCACCACTCTCCTGCCGCCTGCTGGTGATGGTGGCGCTGCTGATACTGCCGCCCCCGCCGCCACCGTCGTTTGCCGCCGAGACGAATGAACCCGACGACGGCTACAGCTGCCGGGCCGAGCGGGCGGCCTACCCTTGCCGCGCCTACGCCTTCTACCGCGCAGCCCTCCCCGACCTCCTCGACCTGGCTGCCGTCGGGGACCTCTTCTCCGTCAGCAGGGCCATGATCGCCAACGCCAGCGGGTTCCCCTCCACCTCTGCCGTGGGCCGGCCGCTCCCACCCGGCCAGCCCCTCCTCGTGCCGCTCACCTGCTCCTGCTCCGAGGTCGCCGCCGCCGGGGGAAACCGCTCCTACGCCCTGCTACCCTACCAGATAAGGGCGGGCGATACCTTCTACATCGTCTCCACGCTCGCCCTGCAGAATCTCACCACATGGAGGGCCGTCGTGCTCGCGAACCCTTCCCTCGTCCCCACCCAGCTGCAGGTCGGCGCCGTGGCCCTCTTCCCCGTCTTCTGCCAGTGCCCTCCTCCTCCCCCTCCACAGCGGGGAAGCGTCGCGGGGTCCTACTTCGTAACCTACGTCTCCCAGCCCTCCGACACGCGCTCGTCCGTCGCGTCCCTCTTCGGGGCGGACCCCCGGTCCCTCATCATCGCCCCCAACGGCAGCGCCGGGGAGTTGGACCCCTTCACAGCAGTGCTGGTCCCGGTGTCCCGCCTCCCGGTGCTGCAGCAGCCAAGTGGTCAGCATCCGCTTCCCCCTCCCCCGTCTTCTTGCCAATCCGAGAGGAACAACAAGCGGGGGGCGGTGGTAGGGCTGGGCTTCGGTATGGGGTTCGTGGGTCTCATGCTCCTTGCGGCGATGCTGTGGTGGGGCTGGAAGGAGGAGGAGAAGAAGAAGAAGAAGGAAAGAGGAGCGGGGATGCAGCAGATGATGGCGGTGTCGGGGGGTGGGGATCTGATGGCGGAGATCGTGGAGTGCCTGGACAGGTACCGGGTGTTCGAAGTGGAGGAGCTGCGGGAGGCGACGGCGGGGTTCGACGAGGGGTGCCGCGTGGGGGGTTCGGTCTACAGAGGGTGCATCCAGGGGGAGACCTACGCCGTGAAGAAGCTCAGGTGGGACGCCTGCCAGCAGCTCAAGATCCTACAGAAGGTACTGATCCATTTTTTCTCTCTACAATTTTTTCACGTAAGCTCTTGGGCCTATTTGTTTAGCGGTTAGGGTGGGGGAGCACTTGAGAGAGGGCAATGTGGGCTCCAGTCCACCGCTCTCCTCACACTCCGGCTAACCGGGGTGGGTTAGCCCAAGCGACCACTGGGGTCGCTTGCATTAACAGTGCCCGGTTAACAAACGTCCCTAAAATATTAAGGGCCGCTTTAAGAGCGGAGTTGTCGGACTGGTTTTGTAATCGATGAGAGAGGAGGAGGGTGGGGCCCACGCGCTCTTCTCACACATAAGCCTCCTAACTGAGCCCGGTTAACTTGCTCGATCCTCCGGAGTCGAGTAAGTTAACCTGGCTCGGCTGTCAAAGACGCCTTAAGTTACTTGGGATGGATAGTATTGGGTTGTTTGCGCTAACTGTGCTCGATTAAGAAACACCCCCTTAGAATTGTGAGTTAGTTGGGATGGATAGACTTGAATGCACTATGCGATCAATGTAAGGTCCACTTTGATATATGGGTAGGATAACTGGAATGCATTATCAGATGAGTGTACGGGTCCCATGTGAGTCTCTCTCACACAAACCTCCTAACTGTGATCGCATAACGCATTCAAGCTCTGAGGGTGGAATGTGTTACCGCACCCCGATAACAAAGCGGGTCTTACATTATAGGTTGGTCTGACTCGGATCTACTTGGGTTGATTCAGACTGAGTCATTTGATCGAACTCTTTAAGGTCTTGTTTGATAACGAGTTAAACTCGGATAGGATAGGTTAATTGGAGTCGGGTGAGTTATTTTTAGTTTGATATTTTTTTCTTAATTGGAGTTGGATAGAGTTAAATGAATTAACTCGTCCCTAAAAAATAGGTGGAATGAGTTAATCCACTCTGATTAGAGTTAGGGGTCGGATGGATCATCTCGGATAGATCACCCGCTCTTAACCTACTCCGTTATCAAACTCGCCCTAAATAACTGAGCCAACTCATATCATATCACAACTTGAGATCATCCTACTATGATACGAGTGAGTCAACTGGCACCAATTAAATAAAAGTTGGCCAACCATGATACATGGTGAACAATGTGCCTACCTCGTTCCTTCCACAATATATATATATATATATATATAAAGTGGATGTCTTTTATCCTCCTCTCTGTTTTGGAACATACTCGTATATTACTGATCTGACCACCAACTAAATCATGGTTTACATACCTACTCTCTAGTGCTCGATTTTAAGTGATGTCGGAAGATCTAGCTTGTTCTTTGCTAATGAGCACCCTTCCTAAACCATGCACTGGACAAAAGAAAGATCATGATACCTGCTTTTCCTCTAATTTTCCCCAATACTCCCCCCCCTCATCGCTTCTTATTTATGCTTTGAGACGAAACTATTGTATAATCCCGCTCCTACCCGTACGATGCTCTAGAAATGCTTTGTAACAATGGCATTTATCGGATTCTGTGATTCCAACCAGCTCAAATATTGATTAGTGACACCCTCCCTCCATTTGTGGCGCAGGTGAACCACACCAACCTGGTCAAACTAGAAGGCTTCTCCGTAGACCCGGAGAACGCGGCTTGTTATCTCGTGTACGAGTTCGTCGAGAACGGATCCCTCCGTTCTTGGCTTCACGGTGGCAAGAGCAACGGGAAGCTGGATTGGAGGACGAGACTGAGAATTGCCCTAGACGTTGCCAATGGACTCCAGTACATCCACGAACACACCTGGCCCAGGTTGGTAGCCCACAGGGACATCAAAGCTAGTAACATCTTATTAGATAACCAAATGCGAGCCAAGATTTCGGACTTCGGGCTGACCAGATCCGGTTCCAATGCCATGACCACGCGATTTGTTGGAAGCCCCGGCTACGTTGCACCCGAGTATATAGAGGGCGGCCTCGTCAGCACAAAGATGGATGTCTTCTCGTATGGGGTCGTACTACTGGAGCTGGTTTCTGGGAGAGAAGCGGTTAATAAAGAGGGGGAGGCACTGTGGGTGCAAGTAGAGAGAGCCCTTCAGGGAAACGAAGACAGGAGGAGGGATGGGGAGGAGCAGCAGCTACAGGAATGGGTTGACGAGGAACTTGTGAAGCTGCATGTGCCCATGGACGGCGTCATCAATGTGATGGCAATCGCTAGGGCTTGCTTGCGGAGGGATCCTTCGGCAAGGCCCAGCATGGTCGACGTTGCATATAGCCTGTCCAAAACAGATGATTTGTACGTTGATTTCTCCGGGGATGGGCTCCCAATTGCAGACACTAGTGTGGTTGCCAGATAAAATTTAAGCAGTTGGATCCAGATTTAATAAAAAATTGGGGGGGGGGGGAGATGGCCTTGTGTTAAAAAGAGGATATAGATCCTACTTGGGTGATCTGCAGCTGGAAGTCTTGCGTGTGTTCCTGTTTTCAGAGATGGCAGTCTAATAAGTTGTCGGAGTTGGGAGGGGGATCAGCTAATTAATACGGGCAGCGAGTTACCTGCGGTGTACATTTTTGCAGGGTCTGTTTCCCATTTTATTGTTTTTACGAGTTGATAATAAAGTCCAATTCGAGATCTCTGGGCTCTAAATAAATAATCCCAAGCTATCAATTTATTGTTTGTCAACTCCTTTGAACCACTAATTATACATAAATTATTAGATAATCTTATGACAATCTATAAGATTAAAGGAACACAATTAAATCTTTAATAGAGTTTATCCACAAACATAAACGAGGCATATATCTTATGTTCAAACTCGACTCATTTAATAATCGAAGCGAAAATTTTATTCAAATTTAGTTCATTGCTGCAACCACCACCGACAACTACGGTCGGGTAACAAATGCCACAGCTTGATGAATAACCATGCACAGGTGGATATTATTATTATAAAGCGATTTGCAGGGTATAACATTTTTCAATGGTCGATGAATGGGAAGCAAACACACGTTGTGTTTAATGGATTGACAACTCATTACCTGCACACCCCAGATTGAATCAGATGAGTTGACTCCCACTGGGTTGCAGTCTGATTTTGGAAGCTCCAATCCCTGGATGTGACAACAGATAGTCAATTCCTACGCCCTGTTCTTCCCACTGACCCAGAGGAAGATGAACAGGAAGAGGCGGAGGGTGGTGTGGTTGCTTTGGCCCGACGACATTTGCAGCCCTTCCGGCGTGCGCGCGCCCTTGGATGACTGCTGCATCTGCAGAGTAGCATGGATGGCAGATTCCATTCTACACCCAACACTTGCACAAAGGTTCTGTGTCACATCTTGAATATATAAAAATAAAAGGAGGCGTTGAACAAACCAGCAGGGATAGATGGAAGCATGCATGGCACCATCCCATCGGCAAGATTTCCCAGAGAGGTCGGTCAGCCAACCCAAACGCAGTACACCAAACAACACCACGAATCTGCTGCACCTGCTTCACTGTTCTACCTATCTAGCATTCGGGTATATACTGAAGAGGAAGGAAAAGAGAACAACATCTCTCTTTCCATGTCCTGTTGCTTTTCTCTCTCTACAGTAAGCAGTAGCTCGGAAAGGAGTGGCACTCGTAATGTAGATAGATGGGCAGTGGGTAATAGTGCTGGCGGTGAGCAACTGGTTTAGAATGGAAGGGGAAGAGGAAGAAACGGAGTGGAGGCAATTCGACGGCGATGCAAAGGAGAAAGTGACGATTTTTATATATATCTCAGAGAAGTCAGACCTTCCAAGTTAATCACAACTCCGGCCGCTGGCTAAAGTTGCTACATTTTGAGTGTCAGCAAGAAGCGTCGCCGGTGGCGGCGGCGATCCGCAGCTGCGGGGGACGCTCGGGGTCGCCGTTCCTCCTCCAGAAAGCCCGCCGCCACCACACCTCGAAGCCCCGCTGTATGTTGGGGCAGTCGTCGCCGGAGTTGAGGAACCTGTCGAACCAGGCCAGAAGGATCTCCTGCTGCAGGCCCAGCGGCAGCGTCAGGATGGTGTTGGCGAGGCCGTCCTCGATCAGGTGGCGGTCGAGGCCCTTGCAGGCCCGCCGCATCCAGCCGAAGTCCTCGTAGAATGGCTCCAGCCATGTCTGGAGCAGCAGGCACCGGGCCTCCTTGCACACCAGGATCTGGCCCTTGCCGATGCCGACGAAGAGCCGGGCGGTCACCCGGCTCACCTCGTACCGGTGAATGGCTGGTACCCGGGGGTGCGCCTCGGACAGCTCTGACTGGGCCGCCCAGGTGCGGAGGAACTCGTCCGCAATCTGCCGGTCGACGAGGATGTCCAGGAGCCAATGGAGATTGTCGGCCTGCCGCGAGATCTGGGCGGCGTCGGCGAGGTCCGACGCGGCAGCCCGGAGGAAGTAGTGGCGGAGCAGCCGCAGGCAGCCCTCACAGGCGGCGTACAGGGACTCCCTGCTGAGGTCGTTGCGGAGGGGGCCTCCCCCGAGGCCGACAGCGCCGTTGACGCAGACGGCGCTGCTGTTGTTCTCGCGGAGCATCTTGGACACGAGCCCCTTCATCTCCCGTCGGGCCTTCTCGTCCTTGCCTTCCAGGACCACCTGCAGGAGGCGGATCAGGACCTCCTCGCCGCTCCCGTCCTCTGCGGGGGCGGCCACTTCCAGGGAGACCCTCTTGAGCACCTCCCCCGCCCCGCAATTCTCCAGGCGTAGCTGCGACAGCAGGGAGGCCACCTTCTCCTCTTCCTCCTCGGCCCAGGGCGCCGCCTCCAGGTACTCCAGGCAGGACAGAACCCCCGCATCGAACCCGATTGCAGCCGAGACCTGCCAGGAATCAGAAAAATTGAAGCAATCGCAGCCCAAACCAGAGCGGAATTCGAATTAGAACGACAAAGTCTAAGGAATCCACAGAAGAAGGGACGAAGGGTTGTGCAGGGAGCTGGGCCTACCTTGAGGATGGCCAGGACCTTGGTAACGTCCTCCCGCATAAGGCGGCGGCGGAGATCGCGGCAGTACATAAGTCGGAGGGTCTCCACATAGACCTCGACGTCGTCGCAGTCGGAGATGTCGACAATGTGCTGAGGGACAGAAGAGGAACGCTGCGGGGGGCCCGGCTGCCCCTGCGTCTGCTGCTTGGACCAGCGGTCCGCAAGCTTGGCCGCAAAGAAGCGGCCGTGGGTAACGAGGACGTGGCGGTGGACGGCCATGGACACGCTGAGCCCGTCCCGCGAGGTGAGGGTCAGCCGGACGTCGCCGGTCTCGGGGTCCCCCAGCTGGTTCCCTGGGCTGCAGCTGCCCAGGATCTCGGCGACCCGGTCCTGCAGGAGCAGCTGCCGCTCCTGCGCGGACAGCAGCGCAGCCGGTTGCGCCGGGTGGTGCCGGCCAGGCGGCGGGGGAGGGGGCATCGGGGGAGGCTGGATCTGGTTCCGGGCGTGGCAGTCCTGCTCGTTGGCCATCATCTCGAAGAGCGTGGGGCTGGAGCGGGTTTTGTCGAGGGGGGCCGGCGGCGGCGGGGACATGGGGTTGAGGAGTCCCGCGTTGAGCGCCGAGTTGAACTTGCTGTAGCTGGCGGGGTAGGGAGCGAAGACGGCCACCGCCGGGGGAGGGGGCGGTGGGGGAGCAGCAGCGTCCATGGCCGGGGAGCTCTCGCCAGAGCCTTCAACGGGGGAAAGGGGATGGAATATTAGGGTCTTCTGCCCCGCTATTCCCTTACCAGGAGGAGGAGTAGGAGAGGACAACGTCGGTGGAGGCGGAGGGTGGTGGAGCTCTTCTGAGCTGCCGGTGGTTGCCGGTGGGGACGGTGCTGGGGGAGAAGGTTGGGGGTGAGGTAGCGTCGGAGGGCTTGGTGGGGCGCAGCGGAGGTGACAATGTGGGAAAAGCAACGATGGCGGCGGAGGTGGCGGCAGAGGACAAGGGATTGGGAGGGGCGAGGGGGTCGGAGCGGGGGTGTCGAAGGCTGGATTTTGAGCCGGCAACTGCCGCCGCCGCCGTAAGTAGGTATTGCCCATATTTCATTATTTTTTGTAATTTTATCCATGTTAAGTGTTTGATTTATTAAATCATCATTTGTATATTTCTTATATTTTTTAATAACTTCATTGGATCATAATACCTAAGAAAATTCACGTGTCATCCATCCGCGTTCTTTTTTAAGCATTTTATCTAACCCTAGTTATTTTTTAATTAAATTTAAACATCTAGAATATTACTAATTCCTCTCTCTCTCTCTCGTGCAAGTGCGGCGCAATGCACAGTAAAATAAAGGCTAATTTTCGAGAGAGGGGTAGTCTCGTGCAAAAATAAAATTTGATGAATAAAGAAAAGGGAAAACTTTGAAACCATATTTTATCGCACTTTCGACACGAAGGTACAATTTGAAATCTAAATATCTCCGTCCACGAGGAACACCCATGACCATGAAATGCAAAGTCACGACAAGTGGTATAGTGCCATATCTTTTTGTCACATGATTTATTATATATTTATTTTAAGTTAAAATATAAATAAAATAAAAATATACATTAATTATATTTTAATTTTCGGTCGGCTTCCCATGGCCATGAGATACGAGGGATGGAGCCGAGACCCGAGAGGGGCAGCCACCGGTGCGCCTCGGTATGTGCATGCAAGTAGCGGGGGGGGGGGGGGGGGGCGGGCAGAAGAAAAAGGACGGGAACGGCCGGTGGGAGACGAGAGACAAGCGATTACTTCGATACAGACGCCTCTTTACGTAAAAGCAGGGGCAAACAATGCGAGAGAGAGAGAGAGAGATAGAGGAATTAATGGAGACCTTTATGATTTTTTTTAATAAAAAAATTACCATGTTCTGTGAATAATTACGGAATTATCATCTTTAGATATCTATTATTATAAATAACTTTTTATATAAAAATAAATGCAAAATTATTATCACCGGGGCTAGTTGCCATTCAGGGTGTCTTTTTTAAGAGTTGGGCGAAAATATCATTATAAAAATGTTATTTTTACTGACACATTATCTTAAAAGAGAGAGAGAACGAGACATACTTGAGAAGAGAGAGAGAAATCGTTGACGATTCAGATCAAAGATAGTCTAAAAAAATGGCTAAACATTAACTTGAGTTGAAGAATAGAAGTTGATAGAATGCTAACCCCGGCTGACGGCAAAAATATTGTCGCAAGAGTTTTAGTATAGCGAAGTTATCTATACCAATAGTTAATTAAGAATAGTTATTTCACAACTATTTAATAAATGCAGCTATTTTTATAAATTTTGCTTTTGATTTTATGAACAGCGTGGGACGACGAAAGGAAAAAGACACGGGCGGGCGGTGCTTTTATGGGATGGAGTGAAGACAGCGTTTTGTATTTAAGATGTCCTCGAGCTACTGCTGCGGAGCAGTCTGCACTCATCATCACGATGTTTTCACTGCCCACGCGCAGTTGTAGAACGACGAGAGAGAGAGAGAAGCCGGGGGGGGGGGGGGAGCCGGTGGAGTGTTCCTTGGGGAGGGGTATCCGTACCCATTAGTATTGTCAATGAGTCGGATTCGGGTGGATATGATATTTGACTCGTGTCTGATTTATCTATTTTAAAATTTCAATCCGGATGGACCGGGCTGTGTGGGTCGGACATCACTTTTTCAAAGACACTATTTTGTTCAGATTTGACTTGATAAATTAAATAAAAAATATTTATATATATAAATTTTAAAGTTTTATTAAATCAATTAGAGTTATTTAGATGTTATTTTGTAGAAATTTTAATTTTTAAATAAATAAAACAAGACATTTTTGAAATTTTAATTAAATAAAATAAAAAGATAACATAGTGAGTCGATTTGTAGGCATAACTCAAAATCCGAACTACACCCGTGAATCTAATTAGACTTAAAATTTTAGACTCAATTAAATACTCGTATATTTAAAAATATCTGACTGCCGTTCTCAAAATTGGGCCAACTCTACAAACTGGCCGAGCATTGACAGCGCTAGTACCGGCAAATGCCCTCACGGGTTTCACATCATCCATCCAGGGGCAACCCCGACGGCGAGGGCCACCGCCGGTCACAGGTGAGCCCCCGAGGACACACATCAGAACCGTCGCCGTTGCTTTTTGCGGAGGCGCTCCGGTGGTGTTTCCTTGTAGCTTTTTATTCTTCTCGTCTACCACGTCCACTGGTGTGGCCTCACCCGGGCGTTGCGATCTGCGTTCGTTTGAACAGCCCCGCCAGACGGGGACCCCAACTCCCTGTCATCTCTCATCTTTTGCTTTTACTCCTCTTTTTTTTGAAAAATGCTGAGCCCAGCGACGTACCCAAAGACAAATGGCGCTGCCGACCTGTGGCAACTCCACCCTTCGATTTTTTTTAAAAGTTTATAGATAAAATTATATATATGTCATTCTTAACCATTTATTAACATATATATACACATCACTGTTAATTTAACAAATATAATATACGAATTTAGTTAAACACGTATTTGTAAGTGTGCACTTTCTGATATAAATGGGTAGAAAAATAGGAGGAAATTTTCGCTTTAGGCCCTCTTTGTTTGGAGGGTAGGTTAAAGAGAATAACTTAACCAAGGGTTAAATATTTTAAAAAGTAGATCATTTTATTTTGATTGGAAAATAAGAATTATCTTGAGAATTGGGAAAAAGTTAAACCTGTCCTTGTTCTAACTTTTTGGTGGAACAAGTAATCTTGAGATAAACCAGAATAACAGCCTATCCCATAGGATATCATGTATGAGTAATCAAATAGATTAGGTTAACTTTTAATGATTTATCCTGGTTTATCCAACTTTATCCCCCAAACAAAGAGGGCCTTAGGGATTCGTGATGTCTTCGAAGGTACTTCGAGCCCGAAGTCTTACCACACTTGGTGCGACCCAATTAATTACACACCATTCAAATTCAGAAAGAGAAAAATATTATAACCTTTGTTTTATTTTTTCCCTTATAATTGAAGGGGTTATTCGTAATCAGCGGGAGAAATTATGTCGAGATTTGGACAAGCTTACATATTCTACTCTGTACCTTAAAACTTTTATATTTTAATGTGTATTCCCGTAACAAGTTATACTGTTTTGGTCGTAGCCTTCGGCTTCCAAATTCCAATATCATCGGCAGTTGATGCCATATAAAAAAGTAAAATTTTAGAGGGGTATATAAAAGAAGATAACAGATTGGGGATATATATGTCTTCATTTCGTTGTACGAGGTGAATCAGGTGATAAATAAGAGTAGGTTAGTCTTCTTTTTTTAATCCGCCTCAAGTTACATTACGCCAATGGATAGGAAATATGATTTATCATATGATAATATATACGAATAATATAAAGAATGTTAAGGTAGAGAATATATATATATATATATATATATATATATATATATATATATATATATATATATATATATATATTTGATTATCTCAGTCTCGAGGGAAAAAACCCATGCTGCTGACTTTCCTCGTTTTTCAAGGACCTTTTTGACGTGCAGTCTGAATCTTGGAGGCCACAAATACTATAGAGGCCTCTTTGATAACAAGTTACGATAAGTTATACGAGGTGGGTCAGGGTGAGTTATTCTTTGAATTTGTCCTTTTTAAATTTGATAATTTATTCTTATTATGAGAATAACTCGTTCCATATACAATGGTAGAATGAGTTACTCCTAGAATAAGGGTCTTATTCCTAAACGACCCCAAATAATTTAACCATACTTTCAAACTAGGTTAAGGGTGAGTACGCGAAATAACTCATCCTATTCTCCCTTATTCTGTTAGGCCCAGTTTGATAACATGTTATGATAAATAATCAGAGGTAGGTCCGAATAAGTTATTCCTTGGGTTTTATCTTTTTCAATTTGATAACTTATTCTTACCCTGAGAATAACTCATTCCATATGAAATGATAGAATGAGTTATTCTTAGAATAATGGTCTTAATCATAACCGATTCTAAATAACTTAACTCTGCTATCAAACTCGGTTAAAGGTGAATAGATAGAATAACTCATCCTATTCTCCCCTTATTCTGTTATCAAAGTGACCATAGCAGAAAGAAGGTAAGGAAAATTACTCAGAAGTGCAATTTTTTTGAAATATCTAATAAGAGTATTTTAATTTTAGAATATCTAAAAATTACACCATGTTTGAACTTCATATCCATAGAGGGCAAACGGCATATTTTTCCTAAGATAATACTAAAAATACTCTCAGCTGCTCAACAAATAAGTTATTCTAATCTAAATCGATATAATATGATTTTTAATCTATCAAAAAATAGTAAAAACATGATTATTAATTAGTTGGAATTGAAATATAAAATTAACTTGTATATTTTATTATACAGAAGGGAAGATGATCAAATGAAATATATTATTGTCATATATAAAATACCTTATGTTTCGGTACATTCGTTTTTTTTGGAAGCATAAGATATTTCATTCATACCAATCGTTCAAGAGTACATGAAGGAGCAGAAAATCAAACTGAACAGGTAGACTAAACAGGGCCCAAGTCGACACCAGAGCGACAAACAAACAGAAGGATAACGCGAAACAGTGGAGATCAGAGGCGACCACCGAAGGTGGGAATTCCAGGGAAAGCCGTAGACGAGCCGACCAGTGCTGATGGTGGCAAGATCCTTCCTCGAGGCGCGCCTGGCTGCCGAACCACTCTAACATAAGGCGGAGAAGAGAGAATGCTCGGGAGGCCGATATCCAGTTGGATACGGGGGGAATGCGCAATATCTCCGAGCTTCTTCGAAATCGAGAGAAGAGACCCATAACCTGCAACACAAGGACCAGACGCATACTCCGACGAAACCCGAGAGAGAGCCCAAACCGGCGGGAGATGGGACCAGAGAGTGGGGGAAGACGAAGGGGATGGAGGACCGAGGGTTGCAAAAGGGGTGACGATACACAGGGGCCTGGAGGTCTAGGGGACCGGGGTGGGCGACGGTGGCAGGAAACTGGGGAGGGGGGAAACGAACGGAGGAGGAATTTTTTTCACTGGAGGGGGGGGCGACACACGGCGGGATGGGCTAAGGGGGAGGGGGACGGCTGCCAACGCGGAAGGGAAAGCGGGAGGGTGGGGGGGGGGGCAAAGGCGGCAGAGGGCGGCGAGGCGGGCCGAAGGAGGGGAGGAGGAAAAAGGGGGGGGGGGACGGAGGGGGATGGGGGGTCGGAGGGACAGCCGAAGACGGGGGGTGAAGGAGAGGGGATGGATAGGGCGATGGGGGGGCCAGAAAGGAGGCTCGGCGGCGAGAAGGGGGGGTGATGGAGACGGCGACAGTGGGCTGGGAGCGAGAGGGGCGGGGAACGAGAGAGGGGGGGGAGGGGGGGGTCGCCGGGGAAGAAGAGTGGGCGGGGCCAAGAGAGGGGGGGGGAACGGAAGGGGGGGGGAACGGAGGGTGGGGGGGGGGGGCGAAATCCAGGGGGATCGGGGGAAACCCCGGTGCCCCTGAGCGTTCCAGGCTGAGCAGGAGCCCTACCTGACAAAACCCAAGGTGGTCGCGGGGCCACCTGGCAGACGCCTCCCGTGGGGGAGATGGTGAGGTGGGGGGGAGTCCGCGGAGGGGGCTCCCCCCACCGGGATTCCGCCGGGAGAGAAACCCCCGCGACCTCGGAGGAGGAGGGAAGCTCGGCGCGCAGTGGTGGCTCCTCACAATTGTTCGTTTCGGTACATTCGTTGACAATGTGATGTTCACAGTGTTACATGGCAATTTTGATATTCTAGTAAGTGCTATCATCTTTTAGATATATTATGTTAAAAGATATGGAGTTTATATCATGTACATATATTTGGATTAAAGAAGTCTATTTGTTAAACAAGGGCATTATCGGTAGTTTATCTTTTATAGTTACGATGCTTACTAGAATGTTATTTTAAAATATTTTAAAATTAGATATCTTTGTTAGATAATCTGAAAGTTTTTCTAACCTGTTCGGTCAGTTTACCAAGAAGGAAAAAGTTAAAGGTTTCCCTGCTGTGACAGAAAGGCATCAAGGCATCTGCTTTGCAGTTCAACTGCCCCCCCCCCCCCTTCCCCAATGAGCAACGGAGAAGGGAGTGGTCCTCCACACAGAACGGTACAGCCGCGCCGGCAGGGGGTGGCACAGTCCTCCCCCCATTTTAAGATCTTCTCAGGCACCGCGTGGGCACCTCCTGCTGCTGCCCTCTCCGAACCTACCGGTAGAAGTGGCAATGAGTCACACTTTAAGATTGGATCACAATTAGAGTTTAATGAATGTTGTTTAATTCTAACTCGATCTAATTCTATTTTGTGTAAGAATACTATGACTGATATCTGACCTCATACAAGGTGCGTTGAACTAGGTTAGGTGAAGATAGATTAGAATAAAAAAGAACAGATTACACAGAGTTAAGATGGGACTCCATGGAAGATTGGAATCAATATGACTTGATCTAAAATCGACACAATTCTTAAAAAAATTACGACGTTGACTTACTTCTTATTAGTTATATTGAGAATAGTCATGGGTCAAAGTAGATTAGTAAAGTTTGGTGTAATATTTTGAATAATTACGTCTCGAGATGTCACACGCATAATATTTTTTAATTTTTTAATTTTTTTTTAATAATTATCATACTAAATTAGTTAAAAGTGTTAGTCACGTCATCGGGTGACGTGAAATGATGATTATGTAAAAATAAAAATATAATTTTATGAATAATAAAAATAAGTCAATTTTATTATTCAGATGAGATAATTTTTTAACGTATTTCTCACGTCAAATCAAATGATGACATATAAGAGATGATTTTTTTACGTGAATTGACATAATGATGTGATTGACATGTTAAATTAACGTGACGTTAAAATTATTTATTTTTTTAAAAAATAAAAATTTTTACATGTACAACGTGTCAATATGTTACACAAAATTTTACTCCACGTGAAATCTACTCATCTACAGCAACAATCATAGATGCACCAATATTATGAAGACCAGAACCAACGGATCATCGTCGACCTCTCCACCCTCCTATCGGGGGGAGGGTGCGTCAGGTCTGAGCTCTCGGGTCATTTTAAGACGACCCTGGGCAAGTATTTAGCGTAAAGATAAAAAATTTAGGAAATATTTTTTGACTTACGTGTCAGGTGTCTTTGATTTTTTTTCCCTTCTCACGTCTCTTTTTAACCTTTGGTTTGGATGAAACAGCAAGTGTGAGAAGAAATGTCGATGTAATTTAACATTTCTGCCCTTTATTTTTACCATGTACGACCCTCCGAAGAAAATGTAAGAGGTACATGGCACTCTGGAATTTTGACTCTTCGAATTACTACTAGAATCTAGGTTTAATTTTTTAGAATTCATTTTCTAACAAGAGAAAAAAATGAAATCTTGTCGAGCATATATATATATATATATATATATATATATATATATATATATATATATCCCTCTCTCTCTCTTTTTCAGATTTTATAAGATGACTTCAATAATTAGAGTCACCCCAACATATATTGCGAAATTTTGTTAGGCAACCCCTATTTGCACTACTATCCCACTAGATTTTGGCAGAGCAAGGGCACCGTAATGTTTGTTACTAAAGGAGAGTGAGCTTGTTGGGTTCTCTCAAACTCTGCTTCTGTCGTTACCACGAGACCTCTCAATAGAATTTTCATAGAATTCGAAAGATAAAAGGATTCTGCTGGAATAGATAATTGTGCAGACCCATAGATCTTAGGCATGCACCCTTGCGAAAACTAAAAAAAAGACCAGGGATGTGGTATACGTGCTTAAACTCCCATGTCAAAATTTTGTTCAAGAAATGCATGCTTCCTACACCAAGGTTTTTCGGATCGCACCATACGGGTGCGTATCGGTCGTGTCGGGTCGCGCCAATGAAAAATTTTCACGTCGTCGCCTATCAACATAGTGAAATTCGGTACACATTTCAATAAAAGTAAAATTTAACTTTAAAAGTTTTTTTAACATAATACCATATTATAGCACCGTTTAGTTGAGATGGACATGAGATTCTAATGATTAAAATTTCTTCACGATCTTAATCCTAATTAAATGTTAGATGTGCACTCTCACTTCCGTGTTTCATATATTTTATTCATAAGAGAGGGAGACACGTCGAGGAGAATATCTCAAAATCTCAATAATCTAACGAGGAGAAACTCGTAGGTGGATGCATAAATTATTAAATATCCATTTTAAAACCTTCAACCATTTAACTAGCCCATGTATTAACTTCCAACCGATCATTAGGCATCGTATAAAATCCCATACCCACTTTAATGACACAAGTGTTTATTACTTATCACCGTGCCCAAAGTAAAGGCGGGAGTAGGGTTGTCAATGGGCCGGGTCCGAGTCGGGCTTAGGTCGGCCCGGTCCGGGCCCGACTTATCAAGAGTAAGGTCCGAGCCCGGCCCGGGCCCGACCTATGTCAGGCCGGACCGGGTCGGGCCCGACCTATGTCGGGCCGGGCCGGGTCGGGTCCGACATTGTGTAAAAAATTCAAAGCCCGACTAAGGTCCGGCCCGACCCGACTACTTAAATAAAATAATAAAAATAATAAAAATTAATAGATTTAATACTATAAAACTTATAATCTCACTAAATAAATTAAAATTTTGATATTAATTACATAATTTGTGTGAAAAGAAAAATTTTAAAATTTCTAATTAAGTAAAATAACATAAGTTTGACTAAATAATTTTTAAAATTTGAAGTGAGAATAAAAAAAGGGATCGGGCCGGGCCGGCCCGCGGGCCGAACTCAAAGCCGGAGCCCGGCCCGCAAGTCTAGTCGGACCGGGCTTTTAGGCTCGACTAAAAATTCGCGGACCTAAAAAGAACTTGCGGCCCGGCCCGAAATCGGGCCAAGCCCACGAGCCTGTCGGACTGGCCAGACCCATTGACAGCCCTAGGCGGGAGGGCGATAGAGGCGTGAGGTTTTTGACCTCAAAATTCTCAGACATCATGGGGGGGCATTGTCAGGAGGAATGATACGGCAACGTGCATCGCTACCATGGAACAATCTGCTACATGCAGCTCATTATTACGAGGTATTAGAATAAGAAGATATTTATAATATTAGACTATAGAATAAGACATGACATGGCACCCTGTAGAGTTTTAATAAACTGATCTACATCCGGCGGTCGAATCAAAATTTGTCAATATTAGAATGAGAAGATATTTATAATATTATATTCACATTTTTTAATTATTAATCATTCGTATGTGTGCATCAATAGCAGAATTTATGAATGTAATTGTGAATCAAAGTTAAATCTTCAGACTCGGCCCATACGATGGCTGCATGAATTGTTCTAATTTTGTCAACACATATCTTAAGACTAACAAGTTCAAGGCAAAAAAAAAAAAAAACGTTGGGGGGGGGGGGATGCTGGGTCCAACCCATATGAGATTTTTTTTTGACCTTGGAACAAGTTAACGAAGAGGGGAGATGAGATGTATCGTACCCTCCACCCACTTAACTTAATCCCACCCACCACCGTCAATGTGAGGAGTGGGGTGGTTCTTTCGAAAAAAATTCTTTCGGCAAGAAACTTGAGAAAGAGCAGCAAAAAATGTAGCAGTTGCACGGCAGTATCTTTGCGGCGCAAACGATAAAAAGAAGAAATTGAAGGGAGAAAGGTGAAGATAAAAAGGAGCTTATTCTTGTGAGTCCACTTTCGGGTATTTTTTATTTTTCTAGAATTTTGATTTGGGGATTTATCCCATATGAGGTAAATCTCGTGTCTCTCCACCCTCTTGCTTGTATTACTCAAGATTTGGGCAAGAAACTGTGTATTACTATTTTGATATAGTGTGGGGACACCACCGGGTCAACTACCGGACCCACTACTCGGAGTCGACGTCGCACCACCCTAACTGCACCGAGCTTATGGCTCGGAGACTCGACTCAAGACCCTGCATACTGAGTAGATATATTTGTGTGTATTTTGAGTGTATTTTGAATATTTGTACGTGTGTAAAATACATGTTTTACTACATGTATTTACTTTTATTTTATTAGGCAAGGTTGGTCAAAAGTTATTTATATTTTAATCTTGTTAAACCCATAAGTTAATAGTGGGTTGGTGGGGTTGTCTTGTTGGGCTAGGATATATATACAAATAAGTATAGTCTTAAGGGCTTTTATGTATTGGCTCTTCCTATATAAAGAGGCCAAAGGGGTACTACGAGAGATATGTTGTTATGAAAGAATGAAGTGTTGTTTTGTGTAAGAGTCATTCTCTCTTGCCTTTCCCTTCTCTCTCCTCTTTTGTGAGGATTGAGCGTCGCCCGGTGTGAGACCGTCCGGCGTGAGACCGAGCTGTGTGAGATAGCAGTTATCCGTCCCGTCTCGTTCGCGTCCCGGAGTGCCGTCGATCCATTCCCACGTCGCCACCGCGTCAAATTGGTATCAGAGCCTAACACGGCCTCCGCGACTCCGACGTCTCCGTCGTCGGTCCTTCGTTCTTTTAGTTGTTAGAAGTGAAAAAAAAAGAAAAGAAAAGAAGAGTAGCAGAAAAGAACTTGGTTGAGAGGGATTTTGAAAAAAAATATAGATATAAAAAATATCAGAATAGGCCTACTGTTGGGAAGAAGAAAGGAAAAAAAAACAGAAAGAAAATCTTTTTTCCCTCTCCCGTTCTCTCTCCCCATTTCTCTCTGTTTCTCTTTCTCTCTTTCCCGTAATCTCTCTCTCTCTCTCTCTCTCTATTTCCCTCTCTCTCTCGATTCTCTCTCCCTCCAGCATTTTCCTCTTTCTGTTAATCACCCTCTCTCTCTATTTAATACTTCTCTCTCTGTTAATCTCTCTCCTAATCTCTCTCTCACTCTCTCACTCTCTCTCTCTCTCTCTCTCTCTCTCTCTCTCTCTCTCTCTCTCTCTCTCTCTCTCTCTCTCTCTCTCTCTCTCTCTCTCTCTGCACAAAGTAGAAGACATAATAAAAAAAAAGAGAGAAAAGAGTTCGCAGTTAACATCGTCGCCCGTGCCCAGTTTGAAGTTCTGCCTGGTCACAACGGCCATCTGCTTCGCCGCGGCCACCAGCAGGCGCCACCGCCTGCGTGGCCTGCGCCCGGGCGCCCCCCCCCCCCCCCCCCCCGCGAACCAACCGCCCCGCGCCCAGGCGCGCACGCGCCCGCGCCCTGCCGAGGCCGCCTCATTGGGCTCGCGACGTGTAATTTTTTTATTTTTTTTAAAAATTGTAATAAATTTATTTTGAAAGATTAAATGTTATATATATTTAAAAATATTAGAATGTAGAGTTTATTTAAGATAATAGATCCATACTAAATTATACATAATTAATTATATAAAAATTACATATTACACCGCTTAATTAAATATCATATTATATATAATACATAAAAATTTATTTCAATTACTAAATATGTAAAAGTAAACAGTGACATAATAATGACATTTATTCATGAAGTATAAAATACAAAAACTCACTAATCCTCGTCCATCTGTGAAACCCGAATCCCAAAACTCACTCATCCTCCTCATCTGTGTAACCCGAATCCCAAAACTCACTCATCCTCATCATCAGTGAAGCTCGAATCCCAAAACTCATCATCAGATACATGAGACTGATCACCCGTATAATCTAACTCTATCCTAGTGGGTGGAGGTACATATGGGTGGGACTGAAAATATGTAACCATCTGCACAAATGATGGGTCGTGTGCTGCGGTGGAGGGTACATGAAAATCTGTAAAAAAAGTACTCACTACATCTATAGCTTCAATTCTATCATGTGCGACTGGTGCTGGTGCTGGTGCTGCTCGAACTCTGGACGTGGAGGAAGATCCTGCTCCGCCCTGTGCTCGTGGTTGAGGTACCCGGGAGGTAGAAGAAGATGTCCTCAGTGTGCTACGAGAACCGTATCTATCCTGTAACTGTGTCCGGAATGAATGTCTGACATCTCCCGGAACTCGGTCGCATGCACGAACATCGCGTCCCACTCCCGCAAGGTGCTCCGCAAACCTGTGTATGCCGGTGACGCGATGTTCGCAGTATCTACAGTGCACATGTCCATCACCCTCAACAGAGTATCCATGCTCCCACGCAGGGTGACGCCGTCCGTCCATGATGACCTGCAAATGATGTAAAAGTTTACATTAGTAATTTCAATGATAAGTACAAAACTCTATATATGAAGAAATCTACAATTAATTATTAGTTAGTTATAAATGTAACCAAATGATACATACTAATAAAGACTATGGACCCAAACTGGGCCAGTGTCTATCTCCAAACAATCTGACATTAAATGTGGTCCGCAGATAGGATAGATAGTCTTTATAGCGCATTGAACCTGAATAGTTCTCCCAGTACATGCGTACGTAGTATTCATACTCCTGCGAACCTTGTGCGTACACGACCTCTACTGACGTAGCTGTGGCATAAGGATATGGATACGATGGGAAAAATGAACTACTGTTATCTGAGTCGCCATGATACATCGGCTGCTGCGGCCATGACCGTCCATACGAGCTTCCAGATCCCTGGGAGTCATGTGTGCTCATCCTCTCAAAATCAGACAACATGCCTTGATAGCTGGTACTGTCTGCAACCGAACTTCCATAGTAGGGATCCCAATGATCAGCTGCTTGTCTCGTCCCTGCCGGTGGAGCACCGTGGTCCTCATCTTGCGTGGCATGTGTGAAGTGCTGCTCCTCTGTCCATGCGCCATATTGACGGCCCTCACGACCTCTACTATGACCACTGCTGTACTCTCTGCCGTCAGCACTAGTATTCTGATGAGGACTCCGTTGGTCACCTTGAGAACCACCACCTCCATGGGATGAAGACCCTGTCGGTGTACTCTCAGCATCGGAGTCATGACTCCCACTAATGCGGAGCTCAACAGAAGGCTCGGGAGTGTCGTCATCTGCATTGGGATCTAATGTCTCCATGTCTGCAAAATCTATCGGATTTAATGGTGGTCCCTTGTCATTCTTGCTGGTGAATAATGTGGTCCATGATGATTTTTTCTTCTGTGGAGCAGGGGGCGGCTTACATGCTGCATGTTGTGTCCCTCTAGATGCCTGAGAAGCAGAAGCCTGTTTAGATAATTTTTCAATTTACTTTCTATTGTGTAAGTCTGTACGTATACCTGAGAAGACTGATTGGGTGCCTTAGCCTTAGATGTTGAGCGTCGGGGCGCAGCAGACTGAGATGGTTGTTTCGATGCTACCGAAGACTATACAATTGAAAGAAGAATATATTCAATTACCAATGAATTATATATTAATAAATGTAGAAATGATAATATAATTTCACCTCTCTAAATGAGGAACTCCCCCTAGCCTCTCTTGAAGTGGATAATCTTCTTGGTTCCGAAGATATTGAATGCCGCGGTACAGCAACTCGGGACCACTGTTCTCCCGCAATGTTGTCATTTGTCGGACCGACCTGCAATATATTGCTATCATACATCAATATATGACTATGCTATCTAATGAAATTTGCGATTCGATTTTCATGTATTAATTCACCTGAGGTCGCTCTTGACGCTCAATTAATGGAGGTTGGATCAATCGCTCCCATGCTGTATCATCGTACGCATACGATGTGTCTCCACCCCCAATGACGAGGTCTTCATCTAAATTAATTTCATCATCACGTCCCGTTGCTGAGTCGTCACCACCCAAATGCACATGGGTGTCATCTCCCTCCCCGACTGCCTCTTGTACAGCTGATGCGAGAAAAGTATTAGGCCGTGGTGTCTCGCCAGGTTCTTCAGCCTCCTCGTCCAATTCTGCCTCACCACGCTCGGTTGTGACTCTTGCAACCCATGCTACCATAGGGTCATCATCGTCTCGCAAGTACACAGCATCCGTTGGGTCGTAATCTCCATCTCCTCTCCTTGTATCCATTTGTACATGCCGGACCTTTAGCCTCATGTTGTAATGAACATACACCATTTTTGTCTAGCCTGCGGTGTGTTAGCCTATTCCTCAACTTAGTATGCAAGAAGGAGAACGTCGACCAATTCTGCTCACACCCACTCGACGAGGATGTTTGCGATAGAACTCTCATTGCGATCTTCCTTAATACGGGTGCACTTGTGGCGTAATTTAGCCACCACTCAGCTGTATTTAAGACATATCACGTACAATATAATAATTAGATGTAAAAATTACTTCTCGAGACATAGAAGGTACATTGTGAAGACACCTTACCTGGGTCGAGTCTATCACGACTGGCCATGGCATTAGGTGTCACAAATGAACCGATTCCCTCTCTAAATATTTTCATCTGCATTATCAAAAAATATGAAGTGTATATTTCATTTAATATTGTCAATGTTAAAATATCTAAGTATACCTCATTCAACGCATCAGCAGCATCTGTTGGGGTGAAAGATAATCGGTCTACCACAATGTTGACCGATTCTATCACCGTATCGTCATAAGCAAGGGCCCGAGCATATTGGAAGGCCGGATGTAGATAGTACGCTGCAATCGTAAGACAATGAATTACATATTAATATCAACTGAAAATCACAGCTCATTGATTGGACGAGAATGTAAGTGTTTACCTGCCATGTGAAGATCGCGGCTCATTTGTCTGTCCCATCTGTCCTCCACAATCTCTAGAATGGTGGGTCCATATTTTTTGGACGTTGTAAGGATCTTCAGCTTGGCTGCTTCTATTTTGCTGTACACCAACCCCATGGTTGGTACTCTATCCCCATCCACGCATCGTAGAACCTCATACAGTGGCTCTATCAATGACACTAATACCTTCACTCATTCCCAAAAATTCGAGGTGTTGACAATCCCCTCGACCTTCGCCCCTTCACGTGAAGCAGCAAAAGAGGAACTCAACGAGGTCTCACCTCTAAACATTTGCTTCAACCCATCCTTGTGCTTCAATAGGCTCTGCAATGCGATGTAGTTGGTGGCAAATCGTGTGATGCTATGCCTCAACAGTTCGCCGCCACAATGCTCCCTCATCCATGCCAATACAAGTGTGTGGTTGTAGATATATTTCGTGATTTTTTGTGCCACCTCGATCACAGATTTTACCATACGAAGCTGCCCAATCTCCTTCAGCATCAGATCTACACAATGCGCTGCACAGGGGGTCCAGAAAATGTGCCGTTTTTTCTTCATTAGCTCCTCCCCGGCCTTCTTATAGTTCGACCCATTGTCAGTCACCACTTGCACAATGTACTCCTCCCCAATCTCAGTCACCACTTGCTCCATCAATGAAAAAATATATTGATGACTATGAATTTGACCAGACGCATCCACTGATTTGTGAAAGAATACCTGTCTGTCACAATAAACAAGGAAGTTGATCAGGCTAGATTTTGTGGTACCTGACCATCCATCACATATCAGTGTGACTCCGTACTTTGTCCATTTCTGCTTGAATGAGTCAATGTAACTCTTGATCTCAGCAACCTGTTCATCAAGGTATACGCCAGCCAATTCTCTCGCTGTAGGTGGCTGCACGTGTAGCCCAAGGACCTGTGCTTCCTGAAACATTGGCTTGTAGTAAGGGCTATTGGCTGCATTGAAAGGCAGACCCGCGTGGTGCCACCATTTTGCAACAGCCTGACCAAGTTTCTATTTAGGTCCCTTCTGGCCATACGCATCGTCCATCCTCGTTTGCTTGCCATGCTCTCGGGATAGTGCACCGGGCTCCACATCTTCATTGTTGATCGATTGTGTCCTTTTTCTTTGTGTCCCCGAGTCACCAGTCAATAAACTCCTTATGCCTCGTGGTTGTCGAGTCGTAGATGAACCACCACTCCCTGATGCTCCGGTCGTCGTCGCCTCGCGACTACGGACTCTAGTCTCCTCGGGATGTCTTGACTCTTCCCTGCTCTGACGTACTGCCTCACGAAACTCGGCTTCGTATGGATCGTTCACAGTGACATACACATTAGCCTGCTCAGTACGTGCTTGTTCGTCTTCGTCATTGGGTGTCCATGCACATTCCTCCTCGTTGCTGCCGCTTGCTATTCCGCTCACTGCCGCTTGATCCCTTTTCTTCTTTTTTTCCTTTTCTTGCATCTCAGCTCTCTTCTCCCGCAGGTGCCTAGCCATTACAAGTTTCACATCTCTAGGCACATGGGTACACCCAGCAACCTCAGAGTATCCTGTCCCGGCTCCTCCTGCTAAATGCTTCTTCAACCGAGACACCCCTCCTCCCCGGTGTTCTATTTTACAATAGTTACAACGCCAACACCTACGATTGCCATCCAACAAAACTCCGTGTGACCACCCAATATCATTTGTTCGTTCCTTAGGAGCCATAGAGTGTTATCTCCTAAAATTAAGAAATTCAAAATATGAAATTATATTATTTCCCATCTACAACTAACAATGAACAGAATTTTATTATTTACGTACCATGCAAGACTAAATTCAATATTTAATACATGTTAATATAATTTAGTTCAAAATAATATCATTATTTCTATAACATACAAATAAGGTTAATATTTATAATTAATACATATACATTAAATTTAAAATTATTTATCACTAATTAGATATTTAAAATTACATCTCTAATTAAATTACATGACACATATAAATTATAAACATCTCTAAATAATTTACATTGTACATATAAATTAACTTTAAAATTATTTATAAAATATTAAACACTAAATTTATATTTACAGTAAATTAAATTACATTATGCAATTCAATTAACTAATATACATTATGCATTTAAAAATATTTTACATCTACAACTAATACTGATATTAATATCAATATTTTTCCAAATGTAATATTAAATTTAATATTTAATATTACATTTACATTAAATCTAATATTTAAACATGAATTGAATTACACATCAAAAAATAAATTTATTACTACAACATGAATTAAATATTATTTATATTAATTCTACAAAATGAATTAAATAATACATAATTAAAATGACATTTATACAACATAAATTAAACAAAAATTATCTTATTTATATAACATGAATTAAATAATACATTCATAATAATATTAAATAATATAATAATATATTTTCTTATATTTTTTAATTAAAAAATAAAAAAAATTAAACAACCCCCCCCCACCCTCCCCCCCCCCCACCGGAGCTGGGGGCGGCGATGCAGACGCCCCCCCCCCCTCCCCATCTCACCCTCCCCCCCTCACGGTGGAGACGGCCCCCCCTCCCCCCTCTGACGGTGGCCGGACCGCGACGCCCCCCCGACACCCCCACTCTCCCTCCCCGACGCCCGCAGACGCCCCCTCCCCCCTCCGACGGTGCCGCCCGCAGACGCCCGCCGCACGCCCCCCCCTCCCCCCCCCCCTCCGACGGTGCCGCCCGCAGACGCCCGCCGCACGCCCCCCCTCCCCCCTCCGTGCCCGCGACGCGCGCCGCCCTGTACGTCCCCCCTCCCCGACGCCCGCAGACGCCCCCCTCCCCCCTCCGACGGTGCCGCCCGCAGACGCCCGCCGCACGCCCCCCCTCCCCCCTCCGTGCCCGCGACGCCCGCCGCACGCCCCCCCTCCCCCCCTCCGACGCCCGCCGCCCGCAGACGTCACCCCTCCCCCCTCCGACGGCCGCAGACGCCCCCCTCCCCCTCTCGTGGTGCCCGCGACGGCCGCATACGCCCACCCTCACCCTCCCCCACCCCCGCGGTGGCAGATCTACACGATCCTCACCCTCCCCCACCCCCCTCCTCACGCAAAAATAAAAATTTAGGGCACCTACCTTTGATCGCCGGTCGTCGCTGCCGTCCGGTGCCGTCCGCCGCCGTCCGCCGCCGCTCTGCACCGCCCACACCCGCCGGCCACCGCCTTGAAGCCGCTGCGGATGCCAGACCCGCCCGCACCCCGGCCCGCTATATGGGCGACCCGGCACGTACGCGCCGTCCCGCACGAACCAGACCGGGCCCGCCTCGACCCGCTCCGGTACGCGGCGGGACGCACGAGACCATGCGGTCCAGTGCGTCCCGGCCACGACCCACACCCCGTGTGACCCGGCGCCCGCCTGGGTCGGGTCGGGTCGTGCAGGTCGATGCGGTTCAGGGCGGGACGGCAAACCATGATTTTAAGACAACCCTGGGCAAGTATTTAGCGTAAAGATAAAAAATTTAGGAAATATTTTTTGACTTACGTGTCAGGTGTCTTTGATTTTTTTCCCCTTCTCACGTCTCTTTTTAACCTTTTGTTTGGATGAAACAGCAAGTGTGAGAAGAAATGTCGATGTAATTTAACATTTCTGCCCTTTATTTTTACCATGTACGACCCTCCGAACACAATGTAAGAGGTACATGGCACTCTGGAATTTGGACTCTTCGAATTACTACTAGAATCTAGGTTTAATTTTTTAGAATTCATTTTCTAACAAGAGAAAAAAATGAAATCTTGTCGAGCATATATATATATATATATATATATATATATATATCCCTCTCTCTCTCTCTCTCTCTTTTTCAGATTTTATAAGATGACTTCAATAATTAGAGTCACCCCAACATATATTGCAAAATTTTGTTAGGCAACCCCTGTTTGCACTACTATCCCACTAGATTTTGGCAGAGCAAGGGCACCGTAATGTTTGTTATTAAAGGAGAGTGAGCTTGTTGGGTTCTCTCAAAATCTGCTTCTGTCGTTACCACGAGACCTCTCAATAGAATTTTCATAGAATTCGAAAGATAAAAGGATTCTGCTGGAATAGATAATTGTGCAGACCCATAGATCTTAGGCATGCACCCTTGCGAAAACTAAAAAAAAGACAAGGGAGGTGGTATACGTGCTTAAACTCTCGTGTCAAAATTTTGTCCAAGAAATGCATGCTTCCTACACTAAGGTTTTTCGGATCGCACCATACGGGTGCGTATCAGTCGCGTCGGGTCGCGCCAATGAAAAATTTTCACGTCATCGCCCGTCAACATAGTGAAATTCGATACATATTTTTAATATAAAAATTTATTTCAATAAAAGTAAAATTTAACTTTAAAAGTTTTTTTTAACATAATACCATATTATGTCATACCAGATATTATCACTAGAAAACTGACATGGTTCGACCCGTTGGTGCATCAAACCGTGCTACCTACCAATAAATGTTGCTGGAGACTTCCCATCATGAACAGTCAGGTGCCCTGCCGTGTGACCTAAGGTTGTTATGACCAACCACACCGCCAACCAAATTTTTTTTTTTTGTCTTGCAAGTTAGAAGCACCGGCCCATAGTCTCAATCCCACCCAATCCAATTGCGGATGATTAGATTGGCCCAAATTAACGAAAATGAGTTAAGCACTGATTCGTTGGGTAGAGATCTACATTGTGCTGAAGTTGGGGTTGTGGTGGGTTTCTTGTGTTCATGGACGAGTTCAATTTTTCAGGGAGTGAAGGGGAAGGTACAGGCATCGGTGATGATGTCGTTGGAGGAGATGGCCGACCGTTTTGCTGTGTTTTTCTTCAAATGGAGTGCCCCTATTTACTGCATTTGATGGTACGGTTCTTGCGCATCGGGGGGGGGGGGGGGGGGGGCAGTGTCAGGAGGAATGCCACGGCAACGTGCATCGCTACCATGGAACAATCTGCTACATGCAGCTCATTATTACGAGGTATTAGAATAAGAAGATATTTATAATATTAGACTATGGAATAAGACATGACATGCACCCTTGTAGAGTTTTAATAAACTGATCTACATCCGACAGTTGAATCAAAATTTGCCAATATTAGAATAAGAAGATATTTATAATATTATATTCACATTTTTTAATTATTAATCATTCGTATGTGTGCATCAATAACAGAATTTATGAATGTAATTGTGAATCAAAGTTTAAGTCTTCAGACTCGGCCCCTACGATGGCTGCATGAATTGTTCTAGTTTTGTCAACACATATCTTAAGACTAACAAGTTAAAGGCAAAAAAAAAAACGTGGGGGGGGGGGGATGCTGCGTCCAACCCATATGAGATTTTCTTTTGACCTTGGAACAAATTAATGAAGAGGGGAGATGAGGTGTATCATACCCTCCACCCACTTAACTTAATCCCACCCACCACCGTCACTGTGAGGAGTGGGGTGATTCTTTCGAAAAAAATTCTTTCGGCAAGAAATTTGAGAAAGAGCAGCAAAAAATGTAGCAGTTGCACGACAGTATCTTTGCAGCGCAAAAGATAAAAAGAAGAAATTGAAGGAAGAAAGGTGAAGGAAAAAAGGAGCTTATTCTTGTGAGTCCATTTTCGGGTATTTTTTATTTTTTTAGAATTTTGATTTGGGGATTTATCCCATGTGAGGGAAATTCCGTGTCTCTCCACCCTCTTGCTTGTATTACTCAAGATTTGGGCAAGAAACTGTGTATTGTTATTTTGATATAGTGGATCGCTGTCAATATTTTTTTCCCTCCATGTCGTGGGAGATTTTTTCACGTTAAAATTTTGATGTATCGTATGTGATTGTGTTCTTGTTAGTTTGGTGATTTTTATTCGACTTGGGTAATTACACGTGGATGCCATAGATAATTATTGTGGTTGCGCAGGATTGTCAAAGTTATACGGATAAATTGATTTCCATGTTGATTCTCAGATTATACATATATTTGTGCCAAGATTTAATTTTACAACTCCCCAACAAGTGATATCAGAGCCTAGTCAGGCTGCAGGTATTTTATTTGTGAGTCAGAATGCAGGACTGTGGCACGTTTAGCACCATGATAAAGTTGAATAATTCTAATTGGCATATTTGGAAGCCAAAAATAGAAGACATCCTATATTGCAAGGATCTGTATGACTCGATTGAAGGAGATAGAGCTAAACCGGAGGATATGTCTGATAAAGAATGAGAAAATTTGAATCAAAAAACTGTTAGCACAGTCAGACAATGGGTAGATGACAATGTGTTTCACCATATTTGGAGTGAAACCAGTGCACAAGTATTGTGGAAAAAATTAGAATCTTTGTATGAGCAGAAGACCGCAGGGAACACGGCTTTTATTACCAGAAAACTTGTAAATTTGAAGTTCAAAGAAAGTAACAGTGTTTGAGAGCATCTTATTAAGTTCCAGAGTTTGGTGAATCAATTGGTTACAATGAAGATGACTTTAGAAAATCATGAGCTCCAAGCTTTGTTGCTTTTGAGATCCTTACCAAACAGTTGCGAAATCTTGATTGTATCAGTTAGTAATTCTACTCCTAATGGTGTATTATCTATGAGTCTAGTTACTGCTAACTTGTTCAATGAAGAAACAAGAAGAAAATAAGTTGGATCAGATAATACACAAGCTATTGTCACAGAGAATAAGGGGAGGAGTAGGACAAGGCATGATGATCAGTTAAGGGGTTAAAGCAAGTCCAAAGACATGTTAAAGTCCAAGAGTAGAACATATTTTCATTATGGAAAGGAATGTCACCTAAAGAGGAACTGCAGGGTTTGGAAGAAAGAGATGAAAGAGAAAAAATGACATGAATCAGATGAAGACAGAGGATGATCAGAACATCACGACTACATTATTAGAGGGTGATAATATCATTCTTACAATTGAGGGAGACACTTATTTACATTTTACAACTCATGATTCAGAGTGGATAGTGGACATTGGTGCTTCCTGTCATGCTATTTCTAGAAGGGAGCTCTTTACATCTTACATGGTAGAAAACATTGGAAATGTGAAGATGGGTAACACTAGCTACTCGGAGGTTGTTGGCATTGGTGATGTGTTGTAACGACCCGAGATCCGAGTACCGGAAAAGAACCGGCACGACTCGAACCTTGGCCTGCCACCCATGAGTCTGAAGACTCGGAAGGGTTAAAAGATGGTGTGAGAGTACACGAGAATCTAAAATAACTGCAGAACTAACATAAATAGCGAAATAAAATGCATGGAATTAAAAAAGTACATAATAAATAGCTACAAGGTCCAGAATATCTAATGTCTAAAATAAGTACAGCCAACAGAAAGAAAGGTACAAGTACGCTGGGCATATCCCGGCTCTGGCAACTGGCAACTAACCCTGGCTGCTGGAACCACGCGGAGCCTCCGACGCGCTCCCCGCCAACCTCGCCTCACCTGAAAACACAGGGGTGAGCCTCATCTCATTGGCTCAGTAGGGATCCCGCAGGCCCCCACCTCACAACGAGGAAAACAAGACATCAAGGAAAGTAACGCTAAATAACAGAAGTACGACAATAACAACAATAAATAAACAAAAAATCTCACTACAACTAATCGTACCAACTACGTACTATACTGAAGAAACCGACCGCGGTCTGACGGAAAAATAGGTCCGTACCCGTCAGAAGATAGGAGCACCACCCAGTAGAAGCAAGGTCGGATGCGTCCCCTCACGTCTTACACTGCGCCCCAGTGTCTCCCTATACGCCCCAAGCGAAGACTGAGACATACAACAAGTACCACGAACAAGAACTAGTTGAGGTCGCGCTCGTCAGCTTGGGTCCGACGCCCCCAACCACGTGTGCACACACAGACCATGGGCCCTAGGTCAGATCCTCTAACTGGTTCTTCCCTCAAGCCCGGACTCAGGCTGCGCGAAGGGGCCCTACAGTAACTAGCCTAAAAATCGTATCTCTTGGGTAAGCCGCTCCACCACTCCCGGGTGGGTTAACACACGTGTGCTGTAAGAAGGTTACGACTAGTGGACGTATCACTGGAGGTATGAACTCACTAAGCAACAGAAACCATCGGATAACCACTGACGAGGTACGGAAATGGCCCTCCGTACCAACACTGACTCTTGGTGACACGAACCGAGGAATATGGATGCCTGGGACACGGACGAGGTCTACTCGACCCCCAAGTCACGTGGGCATGCCAACCAAGGTGACTTACTCCACCGGGGACCCCTTGGCGTACCTATGGCTCTCACGGGTGCTCGAGGCAACCCTCGGGCCATACGTCACAAGGAACCCAAAAACTTGCTCAACCGGAGGCTAAAAAGGCATATGGTAAACCCGGAATATGCGGAAACCAGGTGGCGGTCCTCCCTGGGCTGTCACCCTAGGTGGCGGCCATCCCTGGGCTGCTACCCAAGCCTAGCGGTCTTCCTAAGACTGCTAGCGCGGGGTTGTGGCCATTCCATGGCCGCAACTCAAAGGACCCCGGGGGCCTGGTAGCGGCCAGCACCTGGCCGCTAGCACCAAGAAGATGGTCATTGCCTGACTGCAACCGCCATAAAATAGTCCTTCCCTGATCGCAAGGCGACTGGGACCCTCAACGGCTAGTTTGACGTGCCCATGGGGCGCGTTGACTCGCCACAAATAGCGGTCAGCGGCCGGCCGCTACCATAGGGTAGCGGTCAGTCACGAGATCGCAATAAGAAGGGGCTGTCTCCTCTGAACCGCAACCCCTGCCGACACTTCGAAGTCAGGTAGCGGCCCCCCAGAGGACCGCCACAAGGGGAAGGCGGCCTCTGGTACGACCGCTACCTCGACCCGAGCGCAAAAACGGCAGAAACAACAAAAAGCTCCATTCCACGCCCCAATCACCCCCAGGTGACGGGGAAAATAAGGGGAACTCTTCCCCAGCCCTTCAAGCATCAACCCATGCCCATAGATCGATCAAAACCCTTGAAAAACACTAGATCCGGCACTCGAACCCTAAACATGGATTTTCCCTTCCCGGCATGGAACACGCCCCTCTCGACCTCTCCTCGACCTAGAAATCACGGGGAAAGCAGGAAAGAGGGCAATGATCTGTCCCCCTACCTCAAGGAAGCGCAAGAACCTTCGAATCACCACCGATCTCCAAATCCCGATCAAACCACGAACACCACGCCCTCGCCGCGAGATCACCACCGCCGCGCTCACCTCATCGCCTCCGTCGTCACCACGCCGCCGCCTCGGTCCGCCGTCTACAGTCAGAGGAGGAGGGGGCGCCGCGTTTACGCACAGAGGAGAGGGGGCAGCGGTCGGGAGGGGGAGCGGGGGTGTCACAGGAGAGAAAGGGGATGGGGAGAAAGAAAGAAGAAGAAAAAGAAAAAGAAAAAGAAAAAGAAAAAGGTTTATTATATAGAAATTTGAAAATTTCAAAAAACACAAAAAATGGAAAAAATCATTTTCCCGATCCTTGGAACATGCTCGATGCGCTGGTAACGTCCCGGAGTTGGAGAACACAACGATTTACCCTGTACATGGTTCCGAAGGCTCAATAGGCAAAAACATGCATAAACTATAAAACACTCTCCGGGACCCCCGAAAGCGATCCGAAATCCACGGATCCTGATCCGAAATATATCCGAAAAACTCAAGGCATTACATGTGTGCTTACAAATAAATGATGTGTATGCACTGACTTTGAAGGATGTGCAATAGTTTCTAATTTGCTCCTTCATCTTCTCTCTGGCATTGCTCTTGATAAGCAAGATTTTGAGCACCGATTCAGTCAAGAAAAATGAAGATTGACTGCAAGCTCATTGATTGTTGCTAAAGAAAATGCTTACTGTCTTCTTTACAAGACTCATGTAAAAGTGTGTAAGAATATGTTGAATGCATTACAAGATGATACTTCTCTAGATTTATGGCATCGAAGGGTAGGACATATGAGTGAGAAAGAATTGCAACCTTTGGTGAGAAAGTCTTGTATTCCCTCCATGAAAGGTATGACTCTCAGTCCTTGTGCTTATTGTTTGCTTGAAAAGCATCATGGAATTTCTTTTAGTTCTTCATCACGACAAAAAGGTTATATTTTAGACTTGATTTATTCTGATGTTTATGGTCCCTTTGAGGTGGAGTCTATGGGTGGAAATATGTACTTTGTCATATTCTTTGATGATGCATCTAAAAAGGTGTGGGTCTATTTGTTGAGAACAAAAGATCAAGCGTTTCAGTTATTTCAGAAATTTCATGCTATGGTGGAAAGAGAGACAAGTAAAAGGTTGAAGTGTCTCCGTACAAATAATGGAGGAGAGTACAACTCCAAAGAATTTGTAGATTGGTGTGCAACTTATGGCATAAGACATGAAAAGAGTGAACCAGACACACCACAACATAATTGTGTAGCAAAAAGAATGAATAGAACCATTGTGAAAAATGTGAGATGCATGCCGAGGGTGGCAAAGCTACCAAAGAGCTTCTGGGCTGAAGTTGTTTGCAATGCTTGCTATTTGATAAATAGGTCTCCTTTAGTTCCTTTGAGTTTAGAAATTCCAGAGAAGATTTGGTCAGAGAAGGAGGCATTCTACAGTCACTTGAAAGTATTTAGATGCAAGGCATTTGTGCATGTCCCCAAGGACCAAAGGCAGAAACTTGATGACAAAGCAATTCCTTGTATTTTTTTAAGCTATGGAAATGAAGAGTTTGGCTTCAGGTTATGGGATCCAGAGAAGAAAAGAATAATCAGGCAGAGAGATGTGATCTTTTATAAAGATCAAAATATTGAAGACATCAAAGAAACAAAGCAGAACGGTCAAGCTTACTACAGTGTTACAGATCTCACACGCATTCCTCCTCCAGTGTAACAACCTACAGATGGAGAAAAGATACAAGATGAAGATGATAGTGATGAGATGCTAGAATTGGGTGGCAACAATGCTGAGCCAGAGTAGGAGATTTTTGAGCAGGGGGGGCATCCGGAATTAGAGATCAGGTGGTCTTCTAGATTGCCCTAGCCATCATCCATATATCCCCTCTCTCAATATCTATTGCTTATTGAGGAGGGGGAGCCAGAGAGCTTTCAGGAGCCACAAGCTCATAAAGACAAAGATAAGTGGTTCCAGGTCATGCAGAGCGAGATGAACTCACTTAAACAGAATGATACTTATGAGTTGGTGAAACTTTCTAAGGGTAGAAAAGTATTGAAGAATAAGTGGGTCTTCAAGCTAAAGAAAGATGGCAATACATAGCACTTGAAGTATAAAGTCAGATTAGTGGTGAAATATTTTGCACAGAAATAAGAAATTTATTTTGATGAAATAGTTTCTCCTGTTGTGAAGATGACTTCTATCAGAGTGGTTCTAGGGTTGGTACCAAGTTTAGACTTGGAGCTTGAGCAGATGGATGTGAAGACTACCTTTCTCCATGGTGATTTGGAGTAGGAGATCTACATGGTACAACCAGAAGGATTTGAAATGAAAGACAAAGAACACATGGTATGCAGATTGAAGCGTGCACTAAGACAGTGGTACAAGAAGTTTGACTCATTTATGGTGAGCCATGGGTACCATGCGATAGCTGCAGATGCATATGTTTATTTGCAAGAAATTCTCAGGTGGAGAGGGGGATTTCTGTAACCCATCTAAGAGCAGCCAAACTAGGTCCATCAGGACCAAACGAGGCTCAGCTCATCCAAGTGATAGCCCCATAGGGCCCACTTAGGCTAAAAAGCCCAATAAGATTACTCGGGATCTCACCCTTCCTCAGCGGCCCTTAGGCTCGGAAGGCCGGAGCGTCGGTCAGAACGGCCCGAGTTATCCCCTCATCGAGATAGAGGCAAGCGCTCAGGGCCCACTCCGAGCTATCTTCATCCGAGCTATGCCTATCGCCCGGATGGGTTGGCACCTTTTATGCTCGGACCGACCGACGACTGCTTATCCACGCTACCGTTGAGAGTCCTTTATGAGCAGGAGTTTATGAGGATAAGAGACTCATGATCCCTCAAGGCTATAAAGATCCCACGATGAGGACTTAAAGATCCTACGATGAGAACGTAACTCCCCCTGAAACTCCTCAGCTTACGGGACTCATAAGGTGAGTACACTATATAAACCAGGGACTCCCTCCAGTGAAAGGTAAGGGCAATACATGCCTAAAATCCCCTGAGCAAGAACCACTTCACCACCTTGGTGTTGGGGGATCTCGTACACCTCTTTCTACCTCCCTCACTATCTTCCACCATTGCTCTACTGACTTAAGTATCGGAGGGTTTTCCCCAGGGAACCATCCCTAGGCCCCCTGATCCGTTTCCCTTTCTCTACAGTTCACTATTCGGTGATCATCCTCCCAGCTCAGGAGCCGCGCGAGATCACGCCCCTTGATCTGGCGCCGTCTGTGGGAAACGACCAAAGAGCCAGTATGGTGCGAAGAAGTTCAGGGAGGAGGTCCACCGGCGACAGCGGAAAGGCCATGGTGGCGGCGGGGGAAGGCCCCTCTCAAGCCTCCCAAAACCCCCCCTCCGGTGCCAGCACTCCCGCCGATGGACTGCCCCCTCCTCCCGCGGTAGGGCTGCCGCCCCCTCCCCCCGCGGCGGTAGGGCTGCCGCTTAACGGCGGCGCTGACGCCTTCCAAGCCCTCAATGCAAAATTGGATGTCCTCGTGGAACTCATGAGGACCTAGGCGGCCAGAGATGGAAGGTCACGCGCCCCTCCGGAGAGCCCTCCCCGCGAGAACGTGTCCCAGCACACCGCCGGAGGCTGCTTCACCCTCCGGGGCCGGCAGATCATCCGTAACAGGTCAGGAGGACCTTCACAAGCCCCCCCTCCGGAGCAGAAAGCCTCGTCCACGCCGAAGAAGGGAAAATCTGGGGCACACTGTAATGCCCCGGATTCTTCGGATCCTTTTCGTGGGCCCCGGATCTGCGTTTCTGGTATATCTGGCTCTGTTTTGTCTGAAATTTCGTTTCGGACATCTTTCGTGTTCGGATCGGTGCGATCCGGAGTTGTTTCGGAGGCCCGGAGGCGTTCCGCGGCTTTTTCCGCGTGTGTTTTTCCGATTCCCGGCGTGGGTTTCGGCTTTCCCTTCGGAACCTCGTTGCGGGTGAACCGGGCCGTTCACCAGGGCGCGAGTGGTACCGTTGCGATCGGTGCGTTCCGAGGATCGCGAGGGTGTGATTTTCTATTTTTCTGGATTTTTTCGATTTTCCGGATTTCCCTATAAATAGCTTTTCTCTCTCTCTCCCCTCTCATTTCTCATTTCTCTCCCTCTCTCTTCTCACGCTCTCTCCTCTCTCCCTCTCTCTCCGGCGGCCGACGGGGCGGAGTACGGGCGAGGCGGGGACGGCGCGGGCGAGGCGCGGGCGAGGATGGATGAGGATCGAGGCGGAGGCGGGCGCGATCCCTCGGTGGATTCCGAGATGGCGTCGTTCGCGTTCCGGGCGGTTTTCGGCGTGGATTAGTCGCTTCGGCGCACGGTTTCTTCGGTGGAGGTAGGGTGACGGAACACCACTGCGTTCTGCTCGTTTCCCCTGCCATTGCACGTCGTTCGGCGCGGAACAGCTGTGTTTGGGTCCGTTCTAGCGAAACCGTGGTTTTGTGGGTTTCGTAGGGTCGGTCGGGAAACGGCGACGGTTTCCAGATCGGTTACTGTCAACGGATTCCTTGGGGCGAGAGCGTTCTTTTCCCCCTGATTTCGTCTCGATTGGTGGTCCCGTTGGACCGGTAGAGCTCCGAGAAGCTCGGTAACCCTTTTTGGGTAACTTCGGTAGAATCGCTCGTTTCTCGCGATTCGTGCGTCGTTTTGACTCCGGTCGGAGTCCATGTGATTGCCAGGGTGGTTGTGGTTGTATCCCCTTCGTTTCGGCACGAACGGGGCGTGGAAAGGCTACGATCGGGAGACCCCCTGGGTTTACCCGCCGTGATGGTTGGGCGGTCGAACCGGGCCCGTCCATCGCGAGGGCGGTTGCCTTTGGCCCGTTCATTTTCTCTTGGTTTGGGGTTGTGCGGTCGCACGATAGACCGCACATTTGATGTGCGGCCAGGTGAGAACCGCATGTCTCCCCCATGGACGGTTGGTACCCAGCCGTCTGTCCTTCCGTGGGCTTGTGCGGCCAGGAGCTGACCGCATATCCCAGTTGACCCTTGGTCAACAGTTTTGTGTCGGTTGGGTTGTGCGGTTTGGTCAAAACCGTTTTGACCGGCACTGGAGTAGGTCGGTTAGGTTGTGCGGACGATCCTTGGCCGCACATCCCATTGGGCGGTCCAGCCCTAACCGTCCATCCTCCATTTGGGGTTAGTCCGATTAGAGCCTTGTGCGGCTCCTGCCTGACCGCATGTCTTTTTGAGCGGCTGTGCCCTAGCCGCACATCCCTTGAGCGGCCCAGGGTGAACCGCACATGTGCCAGTCTAACCCGGTGTTTCCGTTTTGACTGATTCGAGTCCCGGGTGTGTGGTTCTCGAACCACGTGCCGACCTGTGGCCTGACGGATGTTGTGCACGTCGTCGGGGCCAGGTGTCGTGGTACGTTGTAGTCCCGGGTGTAGAGTTCTCGACTCGTGTCACCGTGTGTTGACGTGTGTCATCGGTTTCTCCGAAAAGCGATCCCCGAGTGGGTCCTGTGTGAGGCCTTGGGCTGCGAGCCCAGTTGTCCAGTCTGGAGCTGGAGGCTTCCCTCTTTTCCTTGAGTTGGGCCACAGCTTGGTGGTGTGCAAGTTGCCTTGGGAATCGTGCTTCTGTGCTTTCCGCGTGGGCCGTGTGTGTGGCCTTAGTCCTGTGAGTTCCCTTCCCAAGGGAATGGTTTCGGCGGCTCGTGAGCTGCCTCGGTATTCGTGCTACAGTGGTTTTAGACCTAGAGCTTGGACTAGATTGACGGCCTTGTGCTGTTGCGTGCAACGGTCTTGACCCCGAGTCTTGTGACTCAAGGACCGTTGGGTGTAGGGCGTCTAGAGGACTGTCCAGAGCCCAGTGACTTAGCGTCACTTGGGTTTTCTCGACTCTCGCGCAGGGTGTGTGCGCGGCTGTGGACTGTGAGTCCCGTTTCTTCTCCGACTGTGGTCATCGTGCGACGGTGCTAGTACGTGGGATGGTCCCCGTACTTTGTCGGATGCGGACGTTGTTTTCCGTTGACTTGAGAGTCTACTCCTTCAGTGACCCTCCACTAGTCGTAGCCTACTAGTACGCGTGTGCTAGTCGCACCAGGGAGTGGTGTACGGGCTTACCCTTAGAGGCGGTTTGTGGACCGGTTGCCGTCGGGCCCCACGTCTTGCAGCCAGAGTCCGGCTGAGGGGAAAACCGGTCAGAGGACCAGACCAGGGACGCGCGGTCTGTGTGTGCACACGTGGTTGGGGGCGGTTGGACCCACGTCGACGGGCGTGACCCCAGCTAGTCACTTGTTGTAGTTACTTGTACGGTGTTCGTGCCTCGGGTAGGACCTACCATGTCAGGCGGTTCACTTGCGGTGCGGTGTAAGACGTCAGGGGACGCTACCGGCTGTGCTTCTAGTGGGTGGTACTCCTGTCGAGTACGGAGTGACAGACTATCAGTTTCCGTGATTTCGACCTTCGGGTTTTCGGTCGTGTTGACCGTTGAGTTCGGTTGTTTCGCCGTGGCGCGTGTGTTGGTTTTCGCGCCAAGGGTCTAATGCTAGTGGCTTTACCGAGGTTGGGTCTTGTTGTGCGGTACCCGCGATCGGATGGTCGGGGTTGCACCTTGGACAGCGTGTCCAGGTCGGCTGTGTCCGAGGGACAGGCCTCTACGGCGTGGTTGCCGTGTGTTCTTGCTTCGGTAGGTGGTACTAGTGTGGTTCGGTAGCTTCGTCTGCGTGACCGAGGTGTACCTTCCGGTGCAGTAGGAGTAGCTGTAGTGCCGAGTTTTTGACCGGCCACCGGTTTGCTGTTCCTGCTGTAGTTGTAGCTCTCCTTTCCGCTACCGCCGTTGTTTCCGGTTGGGGTTCCGCGGGATCCCTGCTGAGTCTCTGTTTTGGAGACTCATTCCCTGCTTTTCAGGTGTGGCGGTTCTTCCTCGTGGTTCGAGGGTGCGGAGCGGAGGTTCTCTGTTGCCAGCTTGCCGGGCCGAGTGTTCACTTGGCACGTGGTACGTTTTACTGCTTTAGACTGTACTTTCGGTTGGACTGGACTCTGTTGTAGCTGTTGCTGTTCTTTCTTTCAGCTTGTTGTTGTTGGTTGTCCTGCTTTATTTCCTATTTCTTTGTGCCTCCACACTCCTTTTAGCCCTTCCGAGCCCTCCTGGCTCGTGGGCGGCGGTGCGAGTCTCGGGTTATCGGGCCTTCCCGGTAATCGGATTCTCGGGTCGTTACAGCTGGTATCAGAGCCAGGTTGTGGGCGTACTTAGGAATTCGAAACATTGCAGTGATCAGAGTCCGTAAGGTCCAGTACAGTCGGCAGCTGGCTTAGGGTTTTGTGTTCGCTTCCCGCCTTGTTTCTCGCTTGGGTGCGCTGTGCGGCGCTGTGAGGTGGTTGCTGCCCGCGGCTTTCGTGCCAACATGGGGTCTAAGGATCGAGGTCGAGAGCCTTCTCCCTCATCGGTGGTGGCCCTGGTTGTGCTGCGTTGGGCAGAGGTTGCTGGCAGGCGTGAGTTCGCGGTGCTGCGTTCGAGGAACCTGCAGCGTGGTCAGGTGGCTGGTGCGGACTGTTCTTGGTTAAGTGGCCGTGAGCGTGCTCTGAGGGAGCTGCTGTCGGTTTTTGGTCACTCCAGCTTGAGGTTTGTCCAGCTCCTGAGGTGTTTTGATCGAGAAGTGTGCTCGGGTGAGCGGAGGATCTTCTCGGTGGGTTGCTGTTTCGTCGAGCCTGATGTTTTGTCGTGCTCTGTTGCGTCAGAAATGACGTGTCGGTCCTGATCGTTCTGCTGATTTCGAGGCAGGATTTGGCAGAGATGTCCCGTTAAGTCTTTGCTCCTGTGCTTCTGTCAGTGGATGGGTTGTGTTCGCCCTGGAGTTGGCTTGAGATGTGAAGGCTCCACGGCGAGTTTCGGGACTCGAGGGTGAGCATCGGCGGTTGTCGGTTATGGCTCGTGTGGCGGCTCTTGGCATGCCGTGTTGCAGTTCGAGGAATTGCAGCGGTGGTGCATCGAGAGATGCTGTGATGGTGGTCCGACGTGACACTCGTCGAGTGTGTCGGAGGCGCTGACCTGATGGAAGCGATGGTTTTCCTTGGTGCTGGATGGTGCTGTTTCCAGCGTGCGCGAGGTTCGAGGTCAGGTCGAGCGTGGAGTTCTTCCGTTGGTCGGAAGTGCGCTGGTTTCTCCTTTGGTTGGAGAGATTGTGTTGGGTTAAGGTTTGCCGTCTTGCATTGTGTGCCCGGATTGGTTGGCCTTGTGTGCCATGAAGTCCGTGCGAGACGTGCTCCTTGTCTTGGCAAGGTGGTTGTCTGTGAGAAGTTGTGCCCGTTCCCTTGTCGTGTGAGGGTGCCGGTGCTGTTCCGGAAGGACGAGTGCTGGTTGGGCGGCGTTTGCTTTCTCGGCTGTGTGCGCGGATCTGAGTACGCAGCGGAAGCGTGGTGGGCTTGTGACCCATTGGTTCAGGATCGTAGCATTGGTTGCTACGGGCGGATTCCTGAGTTTGCGTTGAGCATCGGAGGATGGGTTCCTCGGTGTGAAACGTGTTGTTGCCGTGCCGTTGCCCGAGAAGTCGTGGTTCTTGGCACTGGCAGGATGGAGTGTTGGGGAATGTGCTGGCTAGTGCGCCGCATGAGTACCATGTTCCTGTGTTGGAAGCCGTGTCAGGCGTCGGTGTCGGACCTGGATAAGGTTGTTGAGGATGTCGCCTGACGGAGGTCGAGGACGTGTTGGTCAGAGTCGGCGGCTTGGTGCCCGACTTGTGTTCCCAGTCGTGTCCTCGGATAAGATCGTTTTTGGAGAAGTGGTCTCTGGCAGGCTGTGGGCTTCCGTTGGTTCTACGGTCTTGTCGGATTGTGACGGTGAGATGTTTATTGCTTAGGGACCCACGAGCGCTATTCAGGTGGTGTCCCGTGGCTCTGTGGTAAGGGCGGAATCGGGATTGGCAGGTGTCCACTTGGATTGATCGAAGGATTTGATGAGACCAGACGTAAGAGTGACGCTTGTGGGCGGAGGCCTTCTGTGAGATTAGCGTCGGTTGGTGGTCCTTGATAGGACGTTGGTGTCGCAAGGTTATCCCTGGTTTGGTGATTAGCATGGGGTGGTTCCCTATAAGTCTGAGTCCCGTGAGGTGATGACTGAAGACGCCATGTTCTGTCATTTGGTTTCGTCGTGCTCCCCGAGAGGGTCGAGTTGGCGCGATGATCGAGCTCGGATGCGGAGTCCGAGAGGAGTGTAGCTCGAGATGTGGCATCGGTCTATGTGTGAGTCAGCGGATGGCCTGCTGTGAATTGGATCGTGCCTGTTGGGCCGGTGGAGGTTTCCCGTTGACGTGTATTTGGCGACCAGTGGATGGTCTTTTCAGAGACAGAAGATGCTGGTTGTTGGGGCTCGAGCGTGGCGAGAGCCGTGTGCCAGCGAGACCTTTGGTGGTCGTTTCTGCGATGTGCCTTTCCGGATGGGATCTGGACTTTGTCGAAGTTTGTCTTCTGACGAGAATTGGCACGGTGTTGTGCCCGGCTTTCGGCTTGCCATGTGTGGGGTGTTTCTTGGTGTTGAGCCGATGTGCTGGTTGCGGTCTGTTGAGCTGGCTGCTTGAGCTGGTGGAGGCTCTGTGTTGGTTGCTCCCTTGAGGAGGGTGTGCGACCTGTCAGCTGGTTGTGAAGCTGATGTGTGTTTTGTCTGCTGACCCTGGGGTGGATCAGTAGCTGTTGCTCGTGTCGAGGGTTGTGTTTCCTCGGTGAGCGAGATCGTGGCTGCGGCGCCACGGTGGATTCTCGCGTTGTCTGAGGTGATGCCGGACTGTGTCCTTTGGTATATGCCTGCTCTGTTGGCCTGTGTGCTCGGCGCGAGGAGCGAGGTGTTGCTTGTGATCGTAAGTCTGGCTGTGTCCCTCAGGATCGGTGTTTTCGTGAGAATCGAGGTTTTCTGTGCTGGGGCTCTGACAGCGTGTCAGTGATTCTGTGTTCTTCCCCTGTGACTTTGTGTTAGGTCCTGAATTTCGAGGACGAAATTCCTTTAAGGGGGGAGGGCTGTAATGCCCCGGATTCTTCGGATCCTTTTCGTGGGCCCCGGATCTGCGTTTCTGGTATATCTGGCTCTGTTTTGTCTGAAATTTCGTTTCGGACATCTTTCGTGTTCGGATCGGTGCGATCCGGAGTTGTTTCGGAGGCCCGGAGGCGTTCCGCGGCTTTTTCCGCGTGTGTTTTTCCGATTCCCGGCGTGGGTTTCGGCTTTCCCTTCGGAACCTCGTTGCGGGTGAACCGGGCCGTTCACCAGGGCGCGAGTGGTACCGTTGCGATCGGTGCGTTCCGAGGATCGCGAGGGTGTGATTTTCTATTTTTCTGGATTTTTCCGATTTTCCGGATTTCCCTATAAATAGCTTTTCTCTCTCTCTCCCCTCTCATTTCTCATTTCTCTCCCTCTCTCTTCTCACGCTCTCTCCTCTCTCCCTCTCTCTCCGGCGGCCGACGGGGCGGAGTACGGGCGAGGCGGGGACGGCGCGGGCGAGGCGCGGGCGAGGATGGATGAGGATCGAGGCGGAGGCGGGCGCGATCCCTCGGTGGATTCCGAGATGGCGTCGTTCGCGTTCCGGGCGGTTTTCGGCGTGGATTAGTCGCTTCGGCGCACGGTTTCTTCGGTGGAGGTAGGGTGACGGAACACCACTGCGTTCTGCTCGTTTCCCCTGCCATTGCACGTCGTTCGGCGCGGGAACAGCTGTGTTTGGGTCCGTTCTAGCGAAACCGTGGTTTTGTGGGTTTCGTAGGGTCGGTCGGGAAACGGCGACGGTTTCCAGATCGGTTACTGTCAACGGATTCCTTGGGGCGAGAGCGTTCTTTTCCCCCTGATTTCGTCTCGATTGGTGGTCCCGTTGGACCGGTAGAGCTCCGAGAAGCTCGGTAACCCTTTTTGGGTAACTTCGGTAGAATCGCTCGTTTCTCGCGATTCGTGCGTCGTTTTGACTCCGGTCGGAGTCCATGTGATTGCCAGGGTGGTTGTGGTTGTATCCCCTTCGTTTCGGCACGAACGGGGCGTGGAAAGGCTACGATCGGGAGACCCCCTGGGTTTACCCGCCGTGATGGTTGGGCGGTCGAACCGGGCCCGTCCATCGCGAGGGCGGTTGCCTTTGGCCCGTTCATTTTCTCTTGGTTTGGGGTTGTGCGGTCGCACGATAGACCGCACATTTGATGTGCGGCCAGGTGAGAACCGCATGTCTCCCCCATGGACGGTTGGTACCCAGCCGTCTGTCCTTCCGTGGGCTTGTGCGGCCAGGAGCTGACCGCATATCCCAGTTGACCCTTGGTCAACAGTTTTGTGTCGGTTGGGTTGTGCGGTTTGGTCAAAACCGTTTTGACCGGCACTGGAGTAGGTCGGTTAGGTTGTGCGGACGATCCTTGGCCGCACATCCCATTGGGCGGTCCAGCCCTAACCGTCCATCCTCCATTTGGGGTTAGTCCGATTAGAGCCTTGTGCGGCTCCTGCCTGACCGCATGTCTTTTTGAGCGGCTGTACCCTAGCCGCACATCCCTTGAGCGGCCCAGGGTGAACCGCACATGTGCCAGTCTAACCCGGTGTTTCTGTTTTGACCGATTCGAGTCCCGGGTGTGTGGTTCTCGAACCACGTGCCGACCTGTGGCCTGACGGATGTTGTGCACGTCGTCGGGGCCAGGTGTCGTGGTACGTTGTAGTCCCGGGTGTAGAGTTCTCGACTCGTGTCACCGTGTGTTGACGTGTGTCATCGGTTTCTCCGAAAAGCGATCCCCGAGTGGGTCCTGTGTGAGGCCTTGGGCTGCGAGCCCAGTTGTCCAGTCTGGAGCTGGAGGCTTCCCTCTTTTCCTTGAGTTGGGCCACAGCTTGGTGGTGTGCAAGTTGCCTTGGGAATCGTGCTTCTGTGCTTTCCGCGTGGGCCGTGTGTGTGGCCTTAGTCCTGTGAGTTCCCTTCCCAAGGGAATGGTTTCGGCGGCTCGTGAGCTGCCTCGGTATTCGTGCTACAGTGGTTTTAGACCTAGAGCTTGGACTAGATTGACGGCCTTGTGCTGTTGCGTGCAACGGTCTTGACCCCGAGTCTTGTGACTCAAGGACCGTTGGGTGTAGGGCGTCTAGAGGACTGTCCAGAGCCCAGTGACTTAGCGTCACTTGGGTTTTCTCGACTCTCGCGCAGGGTGTGTGCGCGGCTGTGGACTGTGAGTCCCGTTTCTTCTCCGACTGTGGTCATCGTGCGACGGTGCTAGTACGTGGGATGGTCCCCGTACTTTGTCGGATGCGGACGTTGTTTTCCGTTGACTTGAGAGTCTACTCCTTCAGTGACCCTCCACTAGTCGTAGCCTACTAGTACGCGTGTGCTAGTCGCACCAGGGAGTGGTGTACGGGCTTACCCTTAGAGGCGGTTTGTGGACCGGTTGCCGTCGGGCCCCACGTCTTGCAGCCAGAGTCCGGCTGAGGGGAAAACCGGTCAGAGGACCAGACCAGGGACGCGCGGTCTGTGTGTGCACACGTGGTTGGGGGCGGTTGGACCCACGTCGACGGGCGTGACCCCAGCTAGTCACTTGTTGTAGTTACTTGTACGGTGTTCGTGCCTCGGGTAGGACCTACCATGTCAGGCGGTTCACTTGCGGTGCGGTGTAAGACGTCAGGGGACGCTACCGGCTGTGCTTCTAGTGGGTGGTACTCCTGTCGAGTACGGAGTGACAGACTATCAGTTTCCGTGATTTCGACCTTCGGGTTTTCGGTCGTGTTGACCGTTGAGTTCGGTTGTTTCGCCGTGGCGCGTGTGTTGGTTTTCGCGCCAAGGGTCTAATGCTAGTGGCTTTACCGAGGTTGGGTCTTGTTGTGCGGTACCCGCGATCGGATGGTCGGGGTTGCACCTTGGACAGCGTGTCCAGGTCGGCTGTGTCCGAGGGACAGGCCTCTACGGCGTGGTTGCCGTGTGTTCTTGCTTCGGTAGGTGGTACTAGTGTGGTTCGGTAGCTTCGTCTGCGTGACCGAGGTGTACCTTCCGGTGCAGTAGGAGTAGCTGTAGTGCCGAGTTTTTGACCGGCCACCGGTTTGCTGTTCCTGCTGTAGTTGTAGCTCTCCTTTCCGCTACCGCCGTTGTTTCCGGTTGGGGTTCCGCGGGATCCCTGCTGAGTCTCTGTTTTGGAGACTCATTCCCTGCTTTTCAGGTGTGGCGGTTCTTCCTCGTGGTTCGAGGGTGCGGAGCGGAGGTTCTCTGTTGCCAGCTTGCCGGGCCGAGTGTTCACTTGGCACGTGGTACGTTTTACTGCTTTAGACTGTACTTTCGGTTGGACTGGACTCTGTTGTAGCTGTTGCTGTTCTTTCTTTCAGCTTGTTGTTGTTGGTTGTCCTGCTTTATTTCCTATTTCTTTGTGCCTCCACACTCCTTTTAGCCCTTCCGAGCCCTCCTGGCTCGTGGGCGGCGGTGCGAGTCTCGGGTTATCGGGCCTTCCCGGTAATCGGATTCTCGGGTCGTTACACACACCGTCCGAACCCAGAGACCGAAGTCCCTGGGGAACGCCAATACAGCCCCCCCAGCCCGACAGCGCAACGGCAGACGGAGCTATCCCTCCGACTGCGAGAATTTGAGAGGCGTTTCGCAGAGCAGGAGTGCGCAATACGCGCCATGCAGAAGGACTCCTCCGCGGTGGACGAGGAGAAATCTCCATTCTCCGACTATATCTTGAAGGCAGAGGTATCTCCTAGAACCTCCATCCCGACCTTCAAGCTCTATGATTGCCAGGGCGACCCGGCCGATCACTTCGACAGCTTCGACGCCCTGATGACCCTTCATGGAGCGTCGGACGCCATCAAATGCCGAGCCTTTGTGGCCACCTTAGTCGAAGGCGCCCAAGCATGGTTCCGGGCCCTCACCCCCGGATCCATCCGGGACTTCAAGCAATTCAGGCGAGTATTCAAGGAGAGTTTCGCCGGCAGCGGTCCCGCAAGGTCAGTAGCGGGGCTTTTGGCCCTCAAACAGGCGCAAGGGGAGAAACTTCGGGCTTACATTATGTGATTCAAATTGGAAGCCCTGAGGATCCCCCTCCTGGACGTCGCCTCGGCCATAACCGCGTTGACCGGGGGCACCCGCGATGAGAACCTCCGCCGCGAGCTTGTCCTCCACCCTCCCTTGACCCTTGCTGCGCTAGTGACTCGGGCATTGCGCCATGCTGAGTGCGAAGAAGTGCTTAGCGCATGCCGAGACGCAACCGGATCGGGTCGGGAGGGGGACAAGAAGCGAGCACCCGAGCCAAACCTGGGTCCGGAGAAAAAACGGAACCAAGACGGGGAACGCAAGGAACCGTCACGGAAGTACGAGTGGTACACCCCCTTAACCACTCCGGTTTAGGAGATCTACGAGGACATCAAAGGCTCGGACCTCCTCCGCCAACCCGAGCCAATGAGGTCGAAGAACCGCAGTCGCAGCAAGCATTGCCTGTTCCACAGCGACCACGGACATCACACCGGCGACTGCCATCAGCTCCAGGATGAGATCGAGCGTCTCATTCGTCAGGGGCAGCTCTCCCGATTCGTGGCCGGGCACAAGGAAGACCGAGACGCCCCAGAGAAAATTGACAATGCCCCCCGAGGGGTCCAGATCAACGTCATCACCGGAGGAGCTGCATCAGGAGGAGACAGCGGCCGAGGTAGGAAGCGTCATGCTGAGCGGGCGAGCCGAGCCATCGAGCCTCCCAGGGCCCCGCCGAGTGAGCCCCAGGTCATAGTCTTCTCCGACCAAGACTTGGAAGGGCAAAGCACCCCGCATGACGACGCCCTGGTCATATCGGCCACAATAAACCATTGTAACGTAGACATGATTCTATTTTTTTTATATAAAGCCAAGTCATCAAGCAGGAAGAAGGGAGAGTGCACCCCCATTCCAGAGGAAGGGAATGTTCTCACTCCACCAAATCACCACTTGATGCTTTATTTTATTAATTTTTCAAATATGTACAAATTCATAAGAGGCCAAGCCTCTAAAAATACAAAGAGAGATAAAATGAAAATAAAGCTGTACAATCCTCCAGAAACTAGCGCATTCTGTAACACCCGAATTCGTGCGAAACTTAAAGATAGTTAAATATCTTATAGTTAGTCCATATAAATTTTATGCTACCTTAATTAAAGTCTAATATCTTGAACGATATTATTTAACGAACCTTATTAAGTAAATTAAATAGTTATCTTACTTTAATAATGTATAACTTTTTATAAGAATGTCAGAATATGATCAATATTAGGCCCGTTGGAAAGAGAATTCAGAGATCTACAAACTTTACGTTGAACACATTTTTAAATTTTAATATTTAGTTGGTCAAAAAGAGGAAAGAATAAATTAGTTCCTTGAAATTTTATTATTAATAACTTTTACCGAGTTTTTATACAAAAGTCCATCCACAAATAAAAAAAAAATAAAACCCACCTTATTTCCCCCCTTATCCACCACGTGTCTCCCCACCCTCCATCCTTATCCCCCCACCTCCTCATCCTCATCCTCATCCTTCCTCTCCTCCCTCTTCTTCTTATCTTCACCCCCCTCCCTCCCCATATAAAGCCCACTCCCCCCTTCTTTCACTCCCACGACCCAACTCTCCACTCTCTCTCCCCCTCTCTCCCACACACTCTCTCTCTCTCTCTCTCACACACACACACACACTCTCCCTCTTCTTATATTTTTATTTTCTATTCTCTCTCTCCCCCTAATCTCTCTCTTTCTACTATCTCTACTTTTTTCTCTCTATTTTCTCTCTCCACTCTATACCTTCTCTCCCTACTTTCTCTCTCTATTTTCCCTCTCTATCTCTACTCTCTCTAATTTCTCTAATTTCTCTCTACTTTCTCTCTCTATTTTCTCTCCACCTTTTTCTCTACTCTCTCCCCACTTTCTTTCTTTACCCTCTCCACTTTCTCTCTCTAGTTTCTCTCTCTACTTTCTCTCTCTACTTTCTCTCTCTAATTTTTCTCTCTCTAGTCTCTCCCCACTTTCTTTCTCTACTCTCTCCACTTTCTCTCTCCACTTTCTCTCTCTATTTTCTCTCTCATCTCTCTTCTCACTCTCATTCTCTTATTAATAAAAGGAGAAGAGAAGATAATACAGCATCAGAATAATATAAATAATTAATAAACACTTGGACGGAAGATTTGAAACTTATTTGGACAATTTCGCCCTCCTTTACGCATCTGGGATTGGAAAATTATCTTTTCCTGCGCAAGGACTTTTACGGGAGCTCGGGTGAGATATCAAAGTCAATTTAGAAGTCTATTCTAAAGGTAAGCATGATAAACTGAGTGCATGTTATTTGTTATTTACATTTATTTGATTTGATTTTGTTTGAAATGTAATTTAAGTCATTGATTTATTTAACCCAATGATCTATGTTTAGAATCAGTTATTTATTTAGTTACCATTCTGTAAAAATATTATTTTCTCTATAATCTCTCTCTAATTTCTCTCTAAGTTCTCTCTAATCTCTTTCTACTTTCTCCCTCTACTTTCTCTCTCTACTCTCTCTCTACTCTATCTACTCTAATCTCTTCGAATGTTCTTCGAATGTTATATATATTTAGTTAATAATATTAAAATACGATCGAGTTATTTTGTAAAGTTCAATGACAAGTTTTAAGTATTGAGACGACTATGTAATAAGCATCATAATAAGAATAAAAATTTGATTAAGCATATGGACTGTGCCACTTTAAGGAGGTGTGGGGCGACAAACTGTAGTTAGCTTCCGCTACGGGATTAGGCCCATTTCCGAGGACAAACGGACTTCTGAAAAAATCCAGAACTCAGAATAAGAAAATTATCTGAGGAATGGTGGAGTATTAACTCCCGATCCTGCGTGGTTGATCAAGGCCGACAGGCTCCAGCATTTAGACCATTTATCTTTATGTCGACGTATGGATGCCTAGGTATGTGTTTGCTACTACTTTTAGTGACGGGATGCCTGTCCAATATATGCTGCCAAATAATATGAAGTTGATATTTGATATATGACTTTGATATGATCTGAAAATAAGTTCATCTGTATAAGCTCTGATTTAGCTAAGATATGTACTATGCCATTTATATATAAGTCAGATAAGATTTGTTATACGCATTTACTTATTATATTTCCTTCGCATTCATAGTATATGTACAATCCAGTGAAATTGTGGCTAGCTTTATATATATCATGGATTTGCACAGTTTAGTATATGATAAGTATGTGATTGGTTTTAATGCCTACTAAGTCTTTGAATTCACTTTCGTTGCCTAACCATTTTAGGAAATTGACCAGTGTGCGTCTTGACTCCGACGGGCGGTAGGTCGGAGGATGATCCCGAGTTTAGTTTGGATTCCGCCGGGCAGAATAAACGGATTTAGTTTTCCTTTGAATAATGAATGTAAATATGACTTTTGGATAGAGATATGTAGTACTCTATATACGATGTAAATTATGAGTGTTTATCTTATGAAAATGGTATGGTTATATTTATTTTGGAATATGTGTTGGTTTGGCCGTTATTACCTTGTAAATATTCGGCCCACAACACTTCCGTACATCCGCTGTGACGTCTCCGGACACGATACGGGATCGCGGGAACGGGGCGTCACAGAGAATGGTATCAGGGCAAAGTTGTGAGGCTTGAAATTATTTGCAGCCATCTGAATTTATATACCATACCATAAGATTGTAGGAATTTATTTTAGAATTTGATATCAAACCTGGAATCATACTAATTCGGATTAGTTCTCCCTCGCAGGAGGTGGCTGGGAGTGATAGGGTTGAGGTTAATACTTCTCCCGAGGAGTCTGCGCCCTCAAATGGGACATCATAAGGAGTTGTCGGGGAAACAATTCATGGCGAGCTTGCTCCCGGTGGGCAATGTGCGTTACCTATTCAGGGTGTGCTAGATTTAGGAGGGTTAACACAAGCTTTTCAAGGGTTAGTGCAGACTATGCAATTACAGGCCCAAACTCATGCAATGATACAAGCCCAAATACAAAACCGTGTCCAAGAGCAACCGAATAGGGCAGCAGGCGCTACCCTGATGGAGAAATTCAGACATATGAGTCCTCCTTCTTTTAAGGGGGAGAGTCACCCGGAGATTGTGGAAAACTGGGTGAGAGAAATTGAGAAGATTTTCACGGCCATTAGATGTGCAGAGCATGATAAGGTGATATTAGCTACATTTATGTTGAAGGACCGTGCGGACGAGTGGTGGAGGTCTGTACTTAGAACAACTTTTAGAGATAGAGAGATTAAGATTAGCTGGAACGAATTTTTTGATATCTTCCATGCAAAATTTATCCCTCAGCATTTGAAAGATAGGAAAGAAGTTGAAATTTTAAATTTGACTCAAGGAGGTATGTCAGTTACCGATTATGAAGTAAAATTTACTGAATTGGAAAAGTATGCTCCTCATATTTGTTCAGATGAGCTTAGAAGGATGAAGAAATTTGTTAGAGATTTGAGAAGTAACATTAGAAGTAGAGTTGCAATCCTTGAGCCTCAGACTATGGCAGCAGCTTTGAGGACTGCTTTTATTGCAGAAACTGAGTATGGGGAATTCTTAGTGGAAAGATAAATGGATAATGCAAAAAGGGGTAATCTTGGTTCAATTGTGAGGAAAGATAAGAAGCCAAAGATGACTTTTCTAGAGAGAGTTCAACCAGTTAGGAGAGATAATATGCTAGCTTGTCAACAGTGCGGGATGCAGCATAGAGGTAATGAATGTTGGCGGGCTACAGGTAAATGTTTTTCATGTGGTCAGACAGGGCATATGATAAGGGATTATCCCACAAGGCCAAGACAAGATCAGCAACCACAACAGCAGTGGAGAGTTCAAGCCAGAGTATATGCACTAACAAGGGAAGACACCCGAGATGCCAATGCAGTAGCTGAAGGTATTCTTCTTGTCGATGGTATGCATGCAAAAGTTTTATTTGATCCGGGTGCTACACATTCCTTTATTTCTCTGAGATTTGCTGAATTATTGAAAGATAAATAAATTGTGAACACTGATGAGATGTCCATTAACACACCAACTGGGGAGATAGCTAGAACGACTTCTGTTATTCCTAGCATTGATGTGGTGATTCAGGAGAGGATTATGCCAGCATGTGTGTATCTGCTGGAAATGAGTGATTTTGATGTCATCTTGAGAATGGATTGGTTAGATACAAATTTTTTCCTTCTAGATTGTCATGGAAAGAAAGTAATTTTTCAAAAATCTGGGGAGCGGACATTTCACTATCAATGTCCAAGGCACCGTTCTAGTAAAACACTAGTTTCAACACTTAAATCTTTGAAATTACTTAGAAGTGGATGTCAAGGTTATTTGGCTTGTATAGTGGCTATTCATTCTAATGAAAATAAGAAAACCACCTCAGATATTGATGTTGTCAGGGAATTTTCAGATGTGTTTCCTGATAAACTTCCGGGTTTGCCACCACACCGAGAGGTGGAGTTCACTATTGAACTCTCACCGGGTACTTTACCCATTTCCATTCCTCCCTACAGAATGGCACCATCCGAATTGGCAGAGTTGAAGAAACAATTACAAGAACTACTAGATAAGGGGTTTATTCGACCAAGTGTGTCACCTTGGGGTGCTCCTGTTCTGTTTGTTAGAAAGAAAGATGGGTCACTTAGATTATGTATTGACTATAAGAAATTGAATCAAGTGACCATTAAGAATAAGTACCCTTTGCCAAGAATTGATGATTTATTTGATCAGCTACGAACTGCCACGGTATTTTTAAAGATTGATCTCAGATCTGGATACCACCAACTAAAGATAAGAGAAGAAGATTTCTCAAAAACTGTTTTCAGAACACGATATGGGCATTATGAATTTTTGGTTATGTCATTTGGGTTAACTAATACACCAGCAGCATTTATGGATTTGATGAATAGAGTTTTCCAACCATATCTGGATACATTTGTAGTGGTGTTTATTGCTGATGTGTTGATCTACTCTCCCACTGTTGAAACTCATCAAGAATATTTGAGAATTGTGTTGGAAACTTTAAGGAAACATCAACTCTATGCGAAATTCAGTAAATGTTAATTATGGTTGGATAAGGTCCAATTCTTAGGGCATATCATTTCTGGTGATGGAGTGTCTGTTGATCCAGCTAAGGTTGAGGCAGTTTTACATTGAGAAAGGCCGAAGAATGTCAGTGAGATTAGGAGCTTTTTGGTCTTGCGGGTTGCTATCGCAGGTTTATTGAAGGGTTTTCTTCTATTGCAGCTCCTATGACCAAATTGACTAGAAAAGGAGTTCCTTTTGAATGGTCAGATAAATGTGAAATGGGTTTTCAGGAATTAAAAATAAGGTTAACAACAGCCCCAGTGCTTACTTTATCTTGTGGGTCAGGAGGATTTGTGATATATACAGATGCCTCTAGAAAAGGACTAGGATATGTCCTGATGCAGAATGGCAAAGTAGTAGCTTATGCATCCAGATAATTAAAGACCCATGAGATGAATTATCCAACACATGATTTGGAGTTGGCAGCGGTGGTACATGCTCTGAAGATTTAGCTCCATTATTTGTATGGTGAGCAGTTTAAAGTATTTACATACCATCAGAGTTTAAAATATATTTTCTCTCAGAAAGAATTAAATTTAAGGCAAAGACGGTGGATTAGATTTTTGAAGGATTATGATTTCACCTTAAATTACCACCCAGGAAAAGTAAATGTGGTAGCAGATGCACTCAGCAGGAAGAGGCTAATGGCAATCTAGTTGCGCCAAACTTGAAAAATGACATGTGATGTAGTGGAGTATTCTCCGATATGCAAATGGAGAAACTTATTTCTGGCCCAACTAACTATTCAGTGTGCAATGATTGAGCGAATTGTGTAAGCACAACTGAATGATCAGCAGTTACAAAAATTGATTGGCACACCGAGATTTACTCAAAGTGCAGACGGGACAATCAGATTTCAGGGAAGATTATGTGTACCTCGGAATGAAGAAATAAAGAAAGACATATTAACTGAAGCACATAAATCACTATATTCTATTCATCCAGGCGGTACAAAAATATATAAAAACATGAAAAGACAGTTTTGGTGGATTGGCATGAAGAAAGATATAGCAGATTCTGTTAGCAAATGTCTTACTTGTCAACAAGTAAAAGCAGAGCATCAAAGACTAGCAGGACCATTACAGTTGATGGAAATTCCACAGTGGAAATGAGAGCATATCACTATGGATTTTGTGATGGGATTACCATTGACTAGGAGAAAACATGATTCCATTTAGGCAATTGTTGACAGGCTTACTAAGTCAGCCCATTTTCTGGCAATCACAAAGACACAATCGTTAGAGGATTTAGCCCATTTATATATAACAGAAATTGTAAGACTTCATGGTGTGCCTGTATCTATTATTTCAGATAGGGATGCAAGGTTTACAACAAAATTTTGGAGGAGTTTACAGAACGCACTGGGTACACAATTAAAATTTAGCTCAGCTTTTCACCCTCAAACAGATGGACAATAAGAGAGAACCATTCAAACACTAGAAGATATGTTGAGGGCTTGCAGTTTAGACTGGAAAGGCAGTTGGGATGAACATTTACAGTTAATTGAGTTTGCATATAACAACAGCCATCATGCAAGTATAGCAATGGCACCATATGAAGCGTTATATGGTAGACCGTGTAGATCACCTGTTTGTTGGGATGAGGTTGGTGAGCGAAAATTGATTGGGCCACAGATTATTCAGGATTGTGTAGAAAATGTTGAGTTGATTAGAAAAAGATTACTTACAGCCTAGAGTAGGCAGAAAAGTTATGTTGATCAAAGAAGGAGAGATCTACAATTTGCTGTCGGAGATCACGTATTTTTAAAGGTTTCGCCTACTAGGGGAGTAATGAGATTTGGCAAGAAAGGTAAACTCAATCCGAGGTATGTTGGACCATTTGAAATCTTAAGAAGGATTGGTGAGGTGGCATATTAACTGGCTTTACCACCATCATTGTCAGGAGTTCACGATGTATTCCATGTGTCCATGTTAAGAAAATACATGCCAGACTCATCGCACATTATAGAGTATGAGTAATTAGAAATTCAACCAGATGTTACATATGAGGAGAAGCCAGTCCGCATTTTCGATCGAAAAGAACAAGTGTTGAGAACGAAGATAATTCCACTGGTGAAGGTATTGTGGAAAGATATCTCAACAGAAGAAGCCACTTGGGAGATGGAAGATGATATGAGGAACAAATATCCGCAGCTATTCGGTACGTATTGAGTATATTTTTAAATTTCGAGGACGAAATTTATTTAAGGGAGAGAGATTTGTAACACTCGAATTCGTCCGAAACTTAAAGATAATTAAATATCTTATAGTTAGTCCATATAAATTTTATGTTACCTTAATTAAAGTCTAATATCTTGAACGATATTATTTAACGAACCTTATTAAGTAAATTAAATAGTTATCTTACTTTAATAATGTATAACTTTTTATAGGAATGTCAGAATATGATCAATATTAGGCCCGTTGGAAAGAGAATTCAGAGATCTACAAACTTTACGTTGAACACATTTTTAAATTTTAATATTTAATAGGTCAAAAAGAGGAAAGAATAAATTAGTTCCTTGAAATTTTATTATTAACAACTTTTACCGGATTTTTATACAAAAATCCATCCACAAAAAAAAAAAAAAATAAAACCCGCCATAATTCCCCCCTTATCCACCACGTGTCTCCCCACCCTCCATCCTTATCCCCCCACCTCCTCATCCTCATCCTCATCCTTCCTCTCCTCCCTCTTCTTATCTTCACCCCCCTCCCTCCCTATATAAAGCCCACTCCCCCCTTCTTTCACTCCCACGACTCAACTCTCCACTCTCTCTCTCCCTCTCTCCCACACACTCTCTCTCTCACACACACTCTCTCTCTCTTCTTATATTTTTATTTTCTATTCTCTCTCTCCCTAATCTCTCCCTACTCTCTCTTTCTACTATCTCTATTTCTCTCTCTCTCTATTTTCTCTCTCCACTCTATACCTTCTCTCTCTACTTTCTCTCTCTATTTTCCCTCTCCATCTCTACTCTCTCTAGTTTCTCTCTATTTTCTCTCTCTACTTTCTCTCCCATCTCTCTTCCCACTCTCATTCTCTTATTAATAAACGGAGAAGAGAAGATAATACAACATCAGAATAATATAAATAATTAATAAACACTTGGACGGAGGATTTGAAACTTATTTGGACAATTTCGCCCTCCTTTACGCATCTGGGACTGGAAAATTATCTTTTCCTACGCAAGGACTTTTACGGGAGCTCGGGTGAGATACCAAAGTCAATTTAGAAGTCTATTCTAAAGGTAGGCATGATAAACCGAGTGCATGTTATTTGTTATTTACATTTATTTGATTTGATTTTGTTTGAAATGTAATTTAAGTCATTGATTTATTTAACCCAATGATCTATGTTTAGAATCAGTTATTTATTTAGTTACCATTCTGTAAAAATATTATTTCCTCTATAATCTCTCTCTAATTTCTCTCTAAGTTCTCTCTAATCTCTTTCTACTTTCTCCATCTACTTTCTCTCTCTACTCTCTCTCTACTCTAATCTCTTTGAATGTTCTTCGAATGTTATATATATTTAGTTAATAATATTAAAATACGATCGAGTTATTTTGTAAAGTTCAATGACAAGTTTTAAGTATTGAGACGACTATGTAATAAGCATCATAATAAGAATAAAAATTTGATTAAGCATATGGACTGTGCCACTTTAAGGAGGTGTTGGGCGACAAACTGTAGTTAGCTTCCGCTACGGGATTAGGCCCATTTCCGAGGACAAACGGACTTCTGAAAAAATTCAGAACTCAGAATAAGGAAATTATCTGGGGAATGGTGGAGTATTAACTCCCGATCCTGCGTGGTTGATCAAGGCCGACAGGCTCCAGCGTTTAGACCATTTGTCTTTATGTCGACGTATGGATGCCTAGGTATGTGTTTGCTACTACTTTTAGTGACAGGATGCATGTCCAATATATGCTGCCAAATAATATGAAGTTCAGATTTGATATATGACTTTGATATGATCTGAAAATAAGTTCATCTGTATAAGCTCTGATTTAGCTAAGATATGTACTATGTCATTTATATATAAGTCAGATAAGATTTGTTATACGCATTTGTTATACGCATTTACTTATTATATTTTCTTCGCATTCATAGTATATGTACAATCTAGTGAAATTGTGGCTAGCTTTATATATATCATGGATTTGCACAGTTTAGTATATGATAAGCATATGATTGGTTTTAATGCCTACTGAGTCTTTGGACTTACTTTCGTTGCCTAACCATTTCAGGAAATTGACTAGTGTGCGTCTTGACTCAGACGGGCGGTAGGTCGGAGGATGATTCCGAGTTTAGTTTGGATTCCGCCGGGCAGAATAAATGGATTTAGTTTTCCTTTGAGTAATGAATGTAAATATGACTTTTGGATAGAGATATGTAGTACTCTATATACGATGTAAATTATGAGTGTTTATCTTATGGAAATGGTATGGTTATATTTATTTTGGAATATGTGTTGGTTTGGCCTTTATTACCTTACAAATATTCGGCCCACAACACTTCCGTACATCCGCTGTGACGTCCCCGGACATGATACGGGATTGCGGGAACGGGACGCCACACATTCGGTGCACATCCACAGAAGTCGTTGTTGGTGCACGTCATTGTTGGAGCTTCAGATAAGATCGGTGCAGGTCTCGCCCATTCGCTGCTGAAGTCGGTGCATATCATTGTCTGAGCTTTGTGAAGTCTGTGCAAGTAACTGTTTGAGCATGTGCAAGACGGGGCATACCCCTGAGAATGTATAAAAAAACCAATCTATCACAAAAATAGACCAACACATCATTTTACCCCCTCCAGCTAGGAAGGCCAGCAGCATCTACAGTAGCAAGACACGCACTCTACAAGGGAGGTCATGCTAACTTCTATAGTCCTTGTTAATCCGAGTAGAGCACGGTTGGGATGCCAAAGCATCTGCAACAGAGTTCCCCTCTCTATATATATGCTGAAGAGATCAGTTATTATTAGTGATAGTATGCCTAATCTCATCCCACCATTTTCGTATACTCCAAGGTGGTTTATTGTTCGACTATAATAAAGTAACTAAAAATTTGGAGTCAGAATATATCACAGCAATTGGGAGGCCACATTTAACCAGGATCCTCAGCCCATCAAGTAAGGCTCTCGCCTCAGCCACCATATTGGTACCCACACCATAATAATATGGGAATCCAAAGACAAATTCACCATGACTGCCTCTGATGCAACCACCTCCACCTGCCTACCCAGGGTTTCCTTTAGCAGCCCCATCAACATTCAAAGCATAACCATGACTAGGACATGACCATTTAATTAACTTTGGGGGTTTCACATTCAACCTGAAAGTAAATTTATACTGATCTAAAATGAGTCTCTCACCATCTGAGGGAGCCTTGCTGAAGATCACTTGTTGCAAAGAGTACTCAGTCTGCCTACATATTTACTGCTGTATTACTCTGATTGAGAGCCTTTTGTCTTCGAATTTAATGATGCATCGGGCTTTCCATGTCTCCCAAAGAATGAGCAACATGACAAGGGTGGCAGTAAAACCAAATGGAGACTTGCAGTCAGCTGAACATAGAATATCCCAGTAAAAACCCGTAATAGAGCTGTTAGTTCTGCATCTAGAATCGAAAAGCAACCTGACGAAATTCCACAGTGGTCTGGCTATTTGACTCTCCATAAGTAAGTGATTCAAGGTCTCCTCTTGGTTATTATCCTTGCCGCAAACACACTTGGAAGGTAAGCATATACCAACCTTTACAATAATACAGTCAACCGGCACTGCTCTGTTTAATGTCCGCCAACAGAATATGGAGGCCCTAGGAGGGAAATGCTCTCCCCAAATCCTCTTTAAAGGTCTTTTGTTCCCTTGAGTTCTCACTGAATAATATGCAGTTTTGCTGGTAAAACCACCATCATTGTTGGCATCCCAGGCACAAATATCTGGCATCTGTTGAAACTGCAAATTACCCATATATTGAGCCACATTATGAGGAATATAGGACCATACCTGGTGATTAGGATTAGCCAGGGCTTCACCAAGCGTAATATTAAAGGGGCAGTTATTGGGTGCCAGAATTACACCACACCAATTGTCCTTCAAGACATTGATAGTTTTACCATCCATAGGGATCCATCGGGTTTTAGATAAAACCAGGTTCCTGGCTTGCCTGAATATGTCCCTCCGGACACCACTTGGAAAGGGGTCCTGAATAGAACTAAGATGCTCCTTAATATATCTTGAAGTGGCATACTGTGACCAGAGAGAGGAACCATGGAGAATTGTCCAAATTTGCTTAGCTACCATCGAAATTTGAATGTAACGCAAGCTTTTAATTCCAAGGCCACCTTCCTCAATGGGATTGGTGATGCTGGACCATGCCACCCAATGATGCCTAGTTCCTTCTTTACCAGCCCAGAAAAAGTTAGCACATAGCTTGTTGATCATGCTAATAATAGTAGCTGGAATACATTAAGCACTAGCAGTATAAATAGGGATGGATTATAACACAGAAATGATAAGGCATCTCTGGTGTGACGACCCGAGAATCCGGTTACCGGGAAGGCCCGATAACCCGAGACTCGAACCGCCGCCCATTGCGAGTATCGCGAAGTAACAGGTGGCACGACGCCACCAGATTCTAGATGGTCCACTAGACCTACTAAACCCAACGGCCTTTGAGTCACAAGACTCGGGGTCAAGACCGTTGGACACCACAGCACTGAGCCGTCAATCTGGCCTAGTCCCTAGGTCCAAACCAACGATGGGAAGACTCACAAGGCAGTTCACAACTACCGAGACCCATCCCTCGAGGAGGGAAACTTAAGCGACCTCCAGCCTCAGGCTGGGAGATTGGACTCACAGTCCAAGACCACACACATGGCCCACTCGGAAGCCACCTTCCAGAGAAGCAACGACTTGCGGGGAAACCTCACCGCACTCACACCGATACACGGTGACTCGATCTAGCAAGAACACGAAGCCCGGAACACCTGGGGTCACCAGAACTCGCCAAACCCATGGGCACGCTCATCGAGGTAACACGGAACCTCCAGACACCCAAAGACACGGTCACGGAACTCCACGGGCTGTCCGGGACACACACGGCCCAAGGGGAGCACGATCAGCCGTAGATCGCCCGCCCCGGGCAGCCCGGCTGGTCACCTCCAAGAACGCGCTATAGGTCCATAGCGCGTTCAAACAGAACGCGCTATACACAGATAGCGCGACAAGACAGATCGCGCTATAGGCCCATAGCGCGACTGCAGAGATCGCACGAGGATCACCTAGCGCGACAAGACAGAACGCGCTAGGGACCCCTAGCACGACAAGGCAGAACGCGCTAGGAACCCATAGCGCGACAGCAACCGCCTTACTATTCATTTTCTCCGATGAACGCGCCCCGTTGGGGCGGCGCGACCCTCAAGAATGCGCTATTGGAGCCTAGCGCGTTCTCAGTCCGCGCCCGAAAACGACGGAAATGATAGAAAAACCCATTCCACGCCCCATCCACCCCCCAGGTGAAGGGGAAACCATCCCCAAGCCCCTAGACATGCATCTAAACCCTTGGATCGGCCAAAAACACCGTAAAACGGGAGATCCGGCTCACACCCACAAAACATACATTTTCCCCAAAACACCCAAACAAGTCCGCTCGGCTCATCACGGCCTACAAAACTCACGGGAAATGAAGTACGCGGGTTGAGGGTCCATCTCCCTACCTCCACCGAAGATTCGACGCACCGTGGACACCGATCCACGAAGAAAATGCCGTTGAAGCCTCGCCGTTCCATGAACCCACGGTTGAGCTTCACCACGCCTCCACCACCTCGATCCTCATCCATCCTCGCCCGTGCCTCGTCCGCGCCGTCCCCGCCTTGCCAACGCTCCACCCCGTCGGCCACCGGAGAGAGAGGGAGAGTGGAGAGAGCGTGAGAAGAGAGAGGGAGAGAAGAGAGAAATGAGAGGGGAGAGAGAAAAAGGGTTAAATATATAAGAAAATCCAAAAATTCTCAAAAATATCGAAAAATAGAAAATCACGTTTCCGCGATCCTCGGAACGCACCGATCGCAACGGTACCACTCGCGCCCTGGTGAACGGCCCGGTTCACCCGCAACGAGGTTCCGAAAGAATTACCGAAACACACACCGGGAATCGGAAAACACACGCAGAAAGGCCACGGAACGCTTCTGGGCCACCGAACCAACTCCGGATCGCGCCGATCCGAACATAAAAGATGTCCGAAATGAAATTTCAGACACAATGAAATCGGACACTCCGAGAAACCAGATCCGACAACCACGAACAAGGATACGAAAAATTCGGGACATTACAGCCCTCCCCCCTTAAAGAAATTTCGTCCTCGAAATTCAGGACTAGCACCGAGCCACAGGGGAAGAACGCCTCGGCCAACTGACAACGTTGTCAGGGCCCCAGCATAGAAAAACGTCGACTCTCACAAAAACCACGATCATGAGGGATACGGCCAGACCATAATCACGAACAATGCCACGCTCCGCACACCGCACACACATCGGTCACCAAAGCAGGCATAATACAAAGGCGCAAGTCTGGTATCACCTCAGACACAACGGAAACTACTCACGGCATCGCTGCCACCCTCTCGATCACCGAGGGAACGCAATCCTCGCCACGAGAACCAATCCACCGGTCAACACCCATGCTCGGCGGACCAACCAAATGCCAGTTCTCAACCCAATGACCGATCTCACACCCTGCACCAGGGGCAACCAATCACTAAGCTTCCACCAGCTCACCCCAGGCAAGCCAAATGCCAACGACAACACGGGACCAACTCTGTCAGAACTCAAACTTCGACAAAGCTCAGATCCCATCAGGGAAAACACACCTCAGAAACGGCCACCAACGGCCTCATATGCACACGGCTCTCGCCGTTCTCGTTGCACAACCACCAGCATCTTCTGTCTGTAAAAGTCCAAAACAACGATGGGAAGACTCACAAGGCAGTTCACAAAAATCGAGACCCATCCCTAGAGGAGGGAAACTTAAGTGACCTCCAGCCTCAGGCTGGGAGATTGGACTCACAGTCCAAGGCCACACACATGGCCCACTCGGAAGCCACCTTCCAGAGAAGCAACGACTTGCGGGGAAACCTCACCGCACTCACACCGATACATGGTGACTCGATCTAGCAAGAACACGGAAGCCCGGAACACCTGGGGTCACCAAAACTCGCCAAACCCATGGGCACGCTCATCGAGGTAACACGGAACCTCCAGACACCCAAAGACACGGTCACGGAACTCCACGGGCTGTCCGGGACACACACGGCCCAAGGGGAGCACGATCAGCCGCAGATCGCCCGCCCCGGGCAGCCCGGCTGGTCACCTCCAAGAACGCGCTATAGGTCCATAGCGCGTTCAAACAGAACGCGCTATACACAGATAGCGCGACAAGACAGATCGCGCTATAGGCCCATAGCGCGACTGCACAGATCGTGCTAGGATCACCTAGCGCGACAAGACAGAACGCGCTAGGGACCCCTAGCGCGACAAGGCAGAATGCGCTAGGAACCCATAGCGCGACAGCAACTGCCTTACTGTTCATCTTCTCCGATGAACGCGCCTCGTCGGGGCGATGTGACCCTCAAAAACGCGCTACTAGAGCCTAGCGCGTTCTCAGTCCGCGCTCGAAAATGACGGAAATGACAGAAAAACCCATTCCACGCCCCATCCACCCCCCCGGTGAAGCGTAAACAAAAGGGGAAACCATCCCCAAGCCCCTAGGCATGCATCTAAACCCTTGGATCAGCCAAAAACACTGTAAAACGGGAGATCCGGCTCACACCGCAAAAACATACATTTTCCCCAAAACACCCAACCAAGCCCGCTCGGCTCACCACGGCCTACAAAACTCGCGGGAAATGAAGTACGTGGGTTGAGGGTCCATCTCCCTACCTCCATCGAAGATTCGACGCACCGTGGACACCGATCCACGAAAAAAATGCCGTTGAAGCCTCGCCGTTCCACGAACCCACGGCCGAGCTTCACCACGCCTCCACCACCTCGATCCTCATCCATCCTCGCCCGTGCCTCGCCCGCGCCATCCCCGCCTCGCCCACGCTCCACCCTGTCGGCCGCCGGAGAGAGAGGGAGAGAGGAGAGAGCGTGAGAAGAGAGAGGGAGAGAAGAGAGAAATGAGAGGGGAGAGAGAAAAAGGGTTAAATATATCAGAAAATTCAGAAATTCTCAAAAATACCAAAAAAATAGAAAATCATGTTTCCGCGATCCTCGGAACGCACCGATCGCAATGGTACCACTCGCGCCCTGGTGAACGGCCCGGTTCACCCGCAACGAGGTTCCGAAAGAATTACCGAAACACACACCGGGAATCGAAAAACACACGCGGAAAGGCCGTGGAATGCTTCTGGGCCTCCGAACCAACTCCGGATCGTGCTGATCCGAACACGAAAGATGTCCGAAACGAAATTTCGGACACAACGGAGTCGGACACTCCGAGAAACCAGATCCGGGACCCACGAACAAGGATCCAAAAAATCCGGGACATTACAGCTGGCCTGCCTGAGAAAGGTATTTAGACTGCCAACTATTATTTCTGTTGCATATTTTCTCTAGCAGATATTTGTAGTGCGATATTCTCTTCCTGCCTTCAAAAAGAGGGATGCCAAGATATGATTAGATACCATTTTTGTGTTGAAAACCCGTACAGTCAGCAATCCTACTAATGACAGCATGAGAAACTTTCTGAGAGACCATAAAACTGCTTTTAGCTTTGTTCACCTTCTGTCCTGATGACACCTCATAGTCACTGATGAAATCCAATAGCCTTCTAAGGTTCCTTGCCTTGCCATTACTAAAGACTAATGTATCATCAGCATAAAGTAAATGGGATACATGGGGAGAACCACGGGGTACATGGAATGGTTGAATTTCACCATCAAGAAACAGTCTAGCAATACCCCTACTGAGAGCCTCTTCTGCAATAATGAAAAGGGCCGGAGCCAAAGGGTCTCCCTGTCTGACCCCTCAGGTTGATTTAAAATAACATGTCGGTGAACCATTAACAACGACAGAGAACCGACAGTTACAAAGCATCATAGAGATAAGAGAGCAAAATCTGTTCGAGAACCCAAACTTCCTCATTACAGCAAGCAAAAAATCCCATTCCAATCTTTCATATGCCTTGGCCATGTCGAGTTTGAGGATAATATTATGACCCCTTACCTTCCTCCCTAGCTCCTTCATCAACTCTGAGGCTAAAGAGATTGTGTCCACAATATGTCTCCCTTGAACAAAGGCCCCTTGGTTTTCAGATATGATATTAGGTAAAATGTTCACCATCCTGTTGCTAATGATTCTAGAAATGATTTTATAGGTGAAGTTGCAAAGGCTAATCGGCCGCATCTCAACAAAAGAAATGGGTGATGCCACTTTAGGAATCATAGCGATACATGAGGAAGTGGTACCTTTTGGCAAAGGCATACCTCTGAAGAAGCCTTGCACAGCCCTAATCACATCAGCTGATATAAATTCCCAACATGAAATGAAGAACATACCAGTATAACCATCAGGACCTGGGGCACTATCAGACCCCAGGGAGTGAACAGCTTTTTTAATTTCTTCTTCATCAGGTACAATGGTTAGAGCCTCATTTTCCTCAATAGTGACCAGAGAGGGGATATGATCTAATACAGCAGGCTTTATAGTGTGCTCCGATGAGGTAAATTGTTGATGGAAAAAATCAACAGCCTTGACCTTAATCACGTCTTCATCCTCACACCATTCCCCATTATCTAACTTGATTTTGTGGGTGGCCATCCTAGCTCTTCTTTGAGTGACATGCATATGGTAAAACTTGGTGTTACGATCTCCCATCTTCATCCAGTTAATTCTAGCCTTTTGCCCCCAGAAAATTTCTTCAAGATGCAAGCATCTCCTTAATTCAGCTTGGGCGACCTGCAAAGCAACTCTGTTGCCTTCATTAGGATCACCATCAAATATAGATTCAGCCAATGAGCATTCCTCCTCGGCTCTGCATTTTCTATCAAAAATATTACCAAACCTGTCTTTGTTCCTTTGTTTAATTACAGGTTTGAGAGCCTTGAGTTTGTTTTGAAGGTTGTAAAAGGCATTATGATGAATAGTAGGAATAGAAGTCCAAGTAGTCTGCACCATGGAGATAAAATTAACATCCTCTAACCACATATGTTGAAAGACAAATCTGCTAGGCCCACCTTTAAATTGAGGACAAGAAAGCAGCAACGGTGAGTGGTCTGATGGTTCTCTCAGCAAATGTTTAACAGCAACCACAGGAAATTTTTCAACCCAACTGTCATTGAAAAGAATCCTATCCAGCCTAGCTTTAAAATTTCTAGTCCCAGCTTGATTATTAGACCAGGTAAATGGATTACCAGAATACCCAGCATCCATAAACCCAGCCACAGCTACAAATCCTTGGAAATCAATCATTGAATTAATAAAACCCATGGTACCTCCTTTCTTTTCGTCAGGAGATAGAATGGCATTAAAGTCCCCTCCCACAAACCAAGGCTGGTTAACAGACCTTCCAAATAGCTCTAGATCTGTAAAACAGCTCATGATTCTAGTTGACAATGGAAGTGCCCCTGATGTATTATCCTATGAATGTTTCCTTAAGATGGGGGAGGATCCATCTAGACTCCGCTCGATCAGAACCCCTCTTTGCGGGTTCAATGGCCAGGCCACTTATCCCGAGGAAGCCCTAAGCCTGCCGGTTACTCTCGGCACCCCACCCAAAACCGTTACGGTCATGGTGGACTTCATAGTGATCAAAGGTATGATAGCATACAACGCAATCTTCGGTCGGGGATTCCTCAGCCGAACAAAAGCGGTGCCTTCTACCTATCACCAAAAGATGAAGTTCCCCACCAAAAATGGGTTGGGGGAAGTACGAGGCAACCAGGCTATGGCCAGAAGGTGCTACAATATCTCGGTTGAAGCCACAAGACCGGACGGGAAGAACAAGGGCCCCCGGGAAGTCGAGGAAAAATCTGCAACTGTCGAGCCTGGAGGCGAATTGCTAGCGGTTTTCCTAAACAACGACCCGACCCTAGGAGTAAAGATCGGAGCCGACCTAACATCTGGAGTCCAACAACAATACAAAGAGTTTCTTTCCACGTACAACCGGGTCTTCGCATGGTCTGATGATCAGCTCCCTGGGATACCGAAAGAAACGGTGATACATAAGCTCAACCTCGACCCAACCATGAAGCCCGTACAACAACGTAGAAGGAAGCACGCGCCAGAGAAGCAGGCGATTATCAAGGAGCAAGTAACCAAGGGGCAAAAGACTGGTCTTCTTAGACCGGTCCTGTACCCGACGTGGCTGGCTAACGTCGTCCTGGTGCGAAAAGCTTCGGGAAAGTGGCGAATGTGCGTGGACTTCACCGACTTGAACAAGGCTACTCCAAAGGACTGCTATCCATTACCGAGCATCGATTCGGAGCTCTTAGCTGTTGACTCGGCCTCCCCAAGCGACTAGCGTACCCCCTATCTGTCGTGACTTCAAGACTCTCAGGATGTTGAACATGTGTGCAACATGATTACTTTTATGGTTTTGATGATGTCTGCCTCTGTAGTCATTAATGAGCTATACCTGCACTTGATAATGTTAATATTCATACATTTCAGGTGATTATACCTCCAATGTAGACGATCAAGATCACGAGACATGGTTCAGCAAGTCTATACATCCAACAAAGTCCATACACTTGGGTTCATCAAGTCTATACATCAGCAAGTCCATACACTCGGCTTCAACAAGTCTATACTTCCAACAAAGTCTGTACACTCAGATTCATCAAGTCTATACATCCAACAAAGTCTGTACACTCAGATTCAGCAAGTCTATACATTCAACAAAGTCCATACACTCGGCTTCAGCAAGTCTATACATCCAACAAAGTCTGTACACTCAGATTCATCAAGTCTATACATCCAACAAGATGAAGTCTATACGTTGCTGCAGATGAAGTCTGTACGTTGGCTGCATGCACAACACAAAGTCTGTACGTTGCGGTAGATAAAGTCTATACGTTGCTGCATATGAAGTCTGTACGTTGGCTGCATGCACAACTCAAAGTCTGTAAGTTGCACAAGACAAAGTCTGTACATTGGCTGCTAGCACAACTCCAAGTCTGTACGTTGGCTGCTAGCACAACTCCAAGTCTGTACGTTGGTTGATGGCTGCAACACAAGTCTATACATTGGCCGACTACTTCACACGCAAAGTCTATACATTACGTTTTGTTGTGTTCGTGCATCAAGTTACCAAGTTTGTACGCTCATGAAGCAAGGCTGTATAGGCTCATGCATGATCAAGGTATAAAGTCTATACAGAGTTCATACATGCACACAAAGTCTACACGTCCAAGCCTTGATGCAAAGTCTATACAACAACTACAAGCTTCATTAATACCCAAGGTCAAATGCACAAAGAAGTATAGCCAAGAGAGTCCAAGGTTAAAGACTCAGTTGATACCTTCTATACTGTCAAGGGTGATGCCACAAACATGCACGGGCTGCTAATGGAGTTGAATGACGGAGCTGAAGCGGATAACGGACCGACCCGGGCAAGCCCGGGTTCAGGGGCGGTTGACCGCCCCAGCCAGCAGACTCCCGTCTACAGTTCTGTCAGCTGCAGGTCGACCGCCAGCCAGTAGCGGTCGACCAAAAATCCCAGGGACCGCCCATTTACAGATTTCTCAGTAGAGGTCGACCGCGAGAAGCTGTAGGTCGACCGCCGGCCCCGAGCCATCAATTGTTGACTTTTGTTTTCCACTTCGAAAAGGGCCTTTCAACATGGATTTGTTTAATCCAAAAGTCACCTAATCACCCATGATTTGTGGATCTAGTCTGGGGCTTGTCTGTAGACCATTCAAAGTCTATAAAATCAATACAAGAGGGTTAGAAACCCTAGTTGATGTAGTTGATGAAGTGAATCAAAGAGAGCTCAAGGGAGGCCATTTCGCAAGCACTGTAGCACCTCCGTGAACAGTACTTCGGGCTGGAGTTCTTCATCCTTCCAAGGTGATTCAAGCTCAGATCTGAAGCCAAGCAACCTCCAAGCAAGAAAGAAGCATTCAAGGCTCTCAAAGGTGATCAAAGCTACATCCATACACCTCTTCATCAACTTAAGGAGATTCAAGAAAAGATCAAGCTACATCCAATATTCTTCTTCATCAACTCAAGGAGATTCAAAGGAAAGATCAAACTACATCTTATATCTGCTCCATCAACTCAAAAGGATCAAAGGAAGATTAAATCCTCAACAGATTCAAGATCCAACAATCTCAGATAAGATCTAGTTCTTTCTAGCATATCTTCAATCTTATTTGAGCATTTTCATCTTGTTTCTATTTTCATTTCATTCAATTTATTGAAACTGAAGATCGTCCCTACCGGTGGTTAGTAGGGAGGCAATTGGGAGTTCTCCGATCTACGGTGTAGCCGTCCCTGCCGACTTTGTGTGTAGGAAGATAGAAAGTAGGTTTTCTCTGTTCTGTGGTTTGGGGCGTGTCCCCGGTCAAGCTATGAGTCAGCAAGGAAGCCTCACCGGGTTTTGGTGAGGGGTGGACGTAGGTTGCGGGGTTGCAACTGAACCACCTTAAAAATCCCTGTGTTGTGGGTTGTTTATCGTGTGTGATTGCTCTATCTCTTCTACCCACATTCACAGGTTCGTGTGGTTCCATACTTGGTAATCTTGTTTACACACTCAAGCACTCAGATTTGCACCTTCGGTTTTATCGACGGTTTAATTGAGCTTAGCACTTTGACTGCATCCCTTGGGCGGCCTGCTGCGCCCTTGCACACAGGCGCCAAGGTGAAATTATTGCTAAGTGTTTCCCTTGCTTAGACTCGCATGCATCTTAGTTGATCACCACTGCATTCACACACATATGAACTTTGAGTGATCAACATAGCACACACACACGTACGGTTGTTGCAAGCTATTGCATGTTCTGTGCCACTCTACTTAATTCCGATGTGCATTGTGTCTAAGTGATTCATTCACTTTATAGGAGTGGTTCATGCTTTCGATAGCTAAGAGTTTTAAATAGGTGAAAATTCTTGATAGGATCTATTCAACCCCCCCCCTTCTAGATGCGTTTACACCTCGCGGGACCCAACAAGTGGTATCAGAGCGAGACTCTGTCATTCCTAGATCCAACGATCTACAGGGAAAGATCCCGGTGTTTGTTATTAAGACGGATTCACATGCTACACTTGCTTCGATGGCTTCTCCACCCATTTATGATGGTTCAGATTTTTCTACATGGGTTGGAAGAATGTTCATCTATGTTAGCTCCATAGATCCACAATTGTGGACTCTTATATACAATGGTCCTCATGAGCTGCCATCAAATTCAATTGATTGGTTAGCCGAACATGAGACCAAACACAATGATAATCATCTTGCATATAACTTAATTACAGCTGCAGTTGATCTAAGACTAAGTCATCTTGTGTCCTCTTGCAGCACAGCAAAGCAAGTATTGGACAAGTTGGTGAAAATCCATGAAGGGAAAGAACAAGAACAAGAATGCTTCATGGCCGACCGTGCAGAACATTTCAGCAATACATCCTCATCACAGGTAAACTCTGACTTCGAGAAATTCACTTTTGAAGAGCTTATGGAAGCCTATGATGAGTTGATCACACAATACAAAAAGGTAAAAATAGAAAACAAAAATTTGAAAAAAGATCTCAAGAAAATTAACAAAAATGAAAGCTCGATTTGTAAAAGTGTACTGTTTTTGAAGAGCTCAACAACACTCTCTCTTTTGATCTAGATACGCATAAACAAAGCATTGCATGTCTAAGGGATGAAAATGAAAATCTTCATGGTGAAATCACTAGGTTGGAAGAAATTGTAATAAAACTTCAAAACCAACCTAAGTCAATCTCTAATGATCTTAAATGGCAACAAAAACTGATTGACTCTCTGAAAGAAGAGAATAGAGAGTTGTTGGAAAAGAAAATTGAACTTGAAAAGGTTGAAGAAGACGTGCATGAAAAACTGGTTGCACATGAAAAAGGTAAATATGTCATTGATGATCACTCTGAAACTTTGCATGCTCTCGAACAATAAAATCAAAATCTTAAAGCAATAAACGCCATGCTCAATGAGCAATTGACAGCATGCGAAGAGGGTCTTGTTGAATCTAAACAGCACATTTCCTCACTTGAAAATAAAATTCAAGGTTTGAATGATTTCTTGTCAATGTTTGCCCAAATCAAAGATTCTGGCTCACCGGAAGCCACCACTTCATGTGGTCACCAAAAAGGGCATACTGCTCAAAAGAAAAGTAAAATTCAGTATGCTCATCCAAACATGCAGCATAACATGTCCAATGCTAAATACCATGCTTTCCACAAAACGAATGTCCATTGTTATTATTGTGGGAAACATGGTCACACTGTGCATGATTATTTTATCTTGAGAAATGATGAGCTTAGAGTATGACAGCAAGTGAAAGAGCAAAGAAAGAAATAGGTCAACACTGGCAGTGGACCTACTCAGCAGATATCTGCACAGAATTACACTGGGAGTCAAAAGAGTCGACACTTCCATACAAGCAGGTCGACACTCTCCATGGCTTTAAACAAAAAACTTCCTCATTGCTGCTCTCATTGTGGTAAGTCTGGCCATACTGTCCAAGAGTGCTGGCACTTGAAGGGAAAGCATCACCTTCATGTCATGAAGGGTAAATCCCATGCTCTTCCATAAAAACAAAATGCATATGCACACGCTCATGAACATAAAAAGCATGCTCAATCTTTTGTGCGCTGTTTTTACTGTGGGAAAAATGGTCATGACATGTATGACTGTCATACAATGAGAAAGGATGATCTAATTTTCCTAAAACAGATGAGCTACATTGGTGAATATGATAAAGTTGCTAACCTACAAAGACCCAAGCAATCTTGGGTACCTAAAAATTCCAAATGAGAATTTTGGGTGCATGATGTCTTGAAGCTGAACAAAGGATCATAAGGTAAATAAAAGCTCAAGACACAGGTATGTACATAAACCTTTAAGTTTAGACATCTTGCATGTTTAGTCTTAACATGTAGATAGTGCATCATACGTCTGCCCAATGTCATTAGATTCTGCAAACCGAATTGCTCTTTGAAATGTAAAACCCCCAAGGTGTGAGATAAACTTTTGAGCTTGATAACTTGCTCACACCATGCTTGATTTCAACTGTTTAATTCATGAAAAACTTGTTATGCTGATGAAGTTGATGTGATGATGAGTTGCTTAAGTCTTGCTATCAGCTACATGAAATACTTGGACTTTGGTTTTGATGATGCATACCATGGCTGCATTCTCAACTCGTTATTCATGTTAGCATTGCTCAAAAGGCGGAGTCTAGAAATTGACATCATCATGTTGCATTCAGTTCAAAATCAATTGTGAATGATTTGTGTTTGCATCATCTTGTGATCTCATACTATTTTAATACAAATCATGTTTAGGAAAACAAGAAAAAAAATGTTCGAACCTAAGCATGCATCTATAATGAGCAATCATCTTGCATCATCTTCATTGCTTTGAGCATTCACATAAGACTTAGGCTGCATAATTCATTGCCAATCTATGCATAATAAAATTGAATTCATGTTCACGATACATTGCATGGTTTGTATAGCATCATTCTTGCATGGCTATAGTATATCAAATGTTGATGTATGGAAAGGTAGGTTATGCTTGCCTAGAAGCACTCAATATGCGTGAGGTTTCACCTCCGCCACGTACCATGCGTCAATATCGCATATAGGCCATATAGTAAGGGGGAGCTGTCTCTTTGCAGCATTCATGCATATGTTTCATCTTCATTCTGTTGACATCATGGCATAGAATGCATCTTCTTAGGGGGAGCTTGTTCATCATGAAAATCCAGTCAAAATTCTGCCGGTCGACCTCACTCCTTTGACAGGTTGACCCCACATTTCTTTCTATCTAAAAATTACTTTTGTCTGAGTTCAGTGCATAACCTCAGGGGGAGTGTTCTTCATCTATTCTTGCCTACCAGTTATGCAACACTCTCTTCTTAAACCAAGCCACTGCATGATATTACTTAATCCTTTTGTGGTTCAACTTGGATTCAAAGTGCCTTGAACTTCTTGAAGGATTCCCAATCTATTATTGAGGTTGTTTATCAGAGTAAATCTTCAAGAAGAATTTTCTCTTATAGAGTCTTGTGATTGCCTTGAATATGAATGATTTTGATTTAACATTAATGATTTCTTGAGTCTTGAAGTTTGATGGTCTTGAACATGTTTGTGATCGGGTTTAATAGACTTAAACTAGTTTCTCATGTTTTGACTTGTTATGCCGTCTTGAATCTGAAAAACTTTTGAGTACAAAGGCATCCTTGATCGAGAAACTTCATGTAAGTATTATTTTTAAACATTTGTTGAATCTGTTTATTTTAAAAAGTGGCTATGCTTAAAGTAAGCTCAAGGCAGAGCAGTGGCACTGTTGCTGAGAAATATATCTCCTCATCAAAGAAAATGAGGTTCGATATGTCATGAGGTGACTATGCTATCTATGTTCTAAGTGAAGCAAAATCGTGAGCTACACTGAGTAACTGGGGGTGCTTGCGTCTGGTAAACACGCACACTCACGTCAAAAGGTGGTTGCTACACTTGATTACTCGTAAAATGATAGCAATCATCTTTCAAATGATTTCAAAAGAAAAATCTGAATGTGTAGCTCTCATGAATCAAATCTAAGTCATATAAGTGTTTAGTATCAATACTTATTGTGGTCACTCTCAAGGGAACCAATGAAACTGAATGAGTAAGATAAGAGAATAATCTGGTTTTGACATGAATTTCTGGTTCACTACTATTAAACTTGCATGCAAATGTTTTCATGTGATTCTACTGAGTAGGCCAAAACTCATTAGTATTAAACCAATCTGAATGTAAGAGCTAGTACATTTGGGTTCTATAACTGAAAATTCTGAAAAATCCATAACTTTGATTTATGAACTTGGTTTCAGATTAAAGAACCTCCATTCTCTCTTGAGAAGTCATATCTTGATGCTCCTTGTTGTTTGCCTTCATCTACCATATCTACATATATAAATCATTCAGACTGCCTCGATTACATCACCATACTACACAAGGGGTATAATCCAACAAGTGGTATCATCTTGATGCACCTTTTAAGTCGTCTCCAAAATCATTGGTGTCCTCTGTCAAATGATATCACATTGTTTTCTCATTCATTGGCATTTGGCATAAGTCCTACCATCATTGTCATCATGTTTTAATGCATTAGGGTGGCATGCATGTCTTGACTTCATACAATTGTAGCTTGCATCAAAATTTGATCATTTCCATGCATTGCATAGAAAATCCAAACAAAATATGAATATTGGAAAACCACTAAAAATCTGCAAAATTTGAAATCAAAAATTTGATCTTTGGCTACTCTATCCATCTACACTATTTGAGGAATTGAATCATGCTGCTGTGGCTCCATCTCGCACACTTACATTGTCTTTGCCAAGCCTCGAGTCCCTCGTTCTCTATTCTAGATCTTTTGATGTTGTCAAAGGGGGAGAAGATTATGTGAGTCATTCATCAAAAAGGATGTGGTCATTCATCAAAACGGATGTGGTAAGAACCATGTGAGTCATTGTCAAAAGGGGATATAGTAAGAACCATGTGAGTCATTGTCACAAGATGAATGTTGTTGACTCATAGTTGTCATGTGATTTACTAATGCATGTGAATCTCTAATGACTCATAGTTCAGAATGACTCATAGTTGCCATCATCAAAAAGGGGAAGAATGTTGAACATGTGTGCAACATGATTACTTTTATGGTTTTGATGATGTCTGCCTCTGTAGTCATTAATGAGCTATACCTGCACTTGATAATGTTAATATTCATACATTTCAAGTCATTATACCTCCAGTGCAGACGATCAAGATCACGAGACATGGTTCAGCAAGTCTATACATCCAACAAAGTCCATACACTTGGGTTCATCAAGTCTATACATCAGCAAGTCCATACACTCGGCTTCAGCAAGTCTATACTTCCAACAAAGTCTGTACACTCAGATTCATCAAGTCTATACATCCAACAAAGTCTGTACACTCAGATTCAGCAAGTCTATACATCCAACAAAGTCCATACACTCGGCTTCAGCAAGTCTATACATCCAACAAAGTCTGTACACTCAGATTCATCAAGTCTATACATCCAACAAAGTCTGTACACTCAGATTCATAAAATTTATACATCCAACAAGATGAAGTCTATACGTTGCTGCAGAAGAAGTCTGTACGTTGGCTGCATGCACAACACAAAGTATGTACGTTGCGGCAGTGATGGGGACATCGAGGCAAGACCGTCCGCCTTTTGTTTGCATTTATGTCCTTTCATATTTATATGTATACCCTTGTGTTATATGGGTACGCATTTGTAAGTCTTAGTGGATTTATATGTAAAATTCCAGTAGGCCCAAGCAAGGGGGCCCTCACCCCTTTCCCATTGGTCCACCTAGACCATGTGGGGCTGGTCAACCATCCTAGGTGACCATCTAGAAGGTTGGAATACCAATTGATCACACGGGAGACAAGTGGATTAAAAATTCAAAGGTAGGCTACCTACCTCACCTACCTTGTCCCCCCATTAGAATTAATTAGGAATTTCATTTTTTTTATTTTAGTTGGATCAAATATGAAGTCCCTTAAATGCCCCTCCAGATCCTAGATCTAAGGGTATTCATGGTCTTTTTTTATTTATTATATAAGTCATGTATTTCTATTATTCTATAATTAATGAAAGTGAAAAAAGCATTGTGCAAGAGCCCCCCTTGTGAGAATTTTGACCTCCCCTCTCTCTCCCTTTAGTTTTCTTCATCTCCAACCCCCAATTCTAGAGTGGAACCCCTCTATATCCTCCCCCTCAATCTCTGAGTTCATCGGTGCCGCCGCTGCCGCCGTTCGTGCCGCCATCGAGCCACCGCGAAGCCGTCTTCGGTAATCTGTCCATCCAGGACAGAGGCAACTTCCATGAATTTCTGCTCCCACCTCCCTCCTCCTCTGGAGCTGAAATTTTCAGGAGTGGTTCACCTCTCGAACCCTTATCTTCACAAAAACTTTCAAGTCATATTTCCTTCATTTGGTATTTTTCCATTTTCGTTCAAACTGTCATTCTAGTTCTGCCAGATCTCTGTCCACAGTGATAGTTTCCCTGAGTTTTCTATTTCACGACCACTTTTTGATTTTTCTTGGAGCTCCCAATTTTACTGGGAGTTCTGTCCACCTTCCTCTACATGTCCAAATTTTCGTGGAATTTTGAAAGTTCATCTCATATTTTTAGAAATTCCTTTTCCAACTCATCTACAGTCTATTTGCATCAGTCCAGATCCGACCCCAGTCCAATGTAAACACTCTAGAAAATCAAAATCACCATATTTTCCAGATCTAAAAATACCCCTGGTTTCCTCTCTTGAAGACCTACAACTTTGTAGAAGGACCCAACTTCAGATTCGGACGTCTACCTTGCGGTCAAAGGCCATCCACAGGAAAGTTCTCTGATGATCTGAGAATTCGGGTACTGTACAACAGTCGCTTCAAAAATAGTTAAGGTCCAGATCCGTGAAGATCCAGCGTCTCTCTCTAGTCATATCTTAAAGGATTTCGAAGCATCTTTCCAACGGTGCTGGTTGCAGAGAGCAATTTCGTCGGGTCGCGCGCTGAAAACAGAAACAACATATCCGTGGCCGGCTTTTCCGACCGGTGCCGATCGGAGTCACCCGGCCTTCGGCCGGCGAACCAGCGCGCCTCCATCCTTGGGAGCACCCCTCCAGGTGTCCCCACCACAGTGGTGCCGCCCCGGTCCCACACGGTCCCTCCGGACAGCACGTGGGCCCCACAGTCACGAGTTCGGGTGCTGCCGAAGCTACGCGAGAAGCCGCCCGTCAACCCGAAATCGGTCCTCCCGGACCCCATTGTGTTGCCCTTTACCTCTCTGCGTGGAGTGGGCCATAAGTCATTACTGTAATATTCGTGTATTAACTGTCCCGGGAGTACGAGTTCGACCGGGTTCGTCGTCCCCACGCCGAGAGCGTGGAGGTATCGTTTTCGCTCCCTTATTCGACATTTGCTTTCTTTCGTATATACATCTTTATGCCGCTGCTAGAGAGCATGTGTATGGATATCTATCTTGCTATATATAGTTTATTACCGCTGCTGCGAGAGAGAGCGTGACCGTCCCGTGACCCGTTCCGGGCACAAAAGAGAGCCGACCACCCTACCTCATTGCCGGTTTCTCAACCGCGCACGTCCGACGCTTCCCTCGCTAAGGGACAATCACGAGCTCGTCTAGAGTCTGAGGGTCACATACCCATTCGGAGTCATGTTCGTGGTCCGTCCCGCATCAGTTTGGTATCAGAGCATGGTTGAGTCTAGGGTAGTCATTTGTAAAACTTCAAAAAAAAGTGTGTCATTTACGTCTAGTCATTGTCTAAGTCGGTCTAAGGTTGCATCCCCATACCATTGTTCGGTATATAAAAAGGTGTTGTCCGAAGGTTAGGCTATGTTTATCGGGAAGGCCGCACACTTGCGCGAGTGATCTTTGGATCGATTAACTCCGCCACGTACCGAATCTTGGTTTTGTCTTGGTGTATAGTCGAGTCTCATTTTAACTTTGCATGTGCATCTCATTCTAAGTCGTGTCTAGGTGCTTGCATTAACAAAAATAAAAAAAAATGGCCTTGCATATCCATTCCTAGGGGACCCAACCCCATCTTTGCAACCATGGCCGCATCCCGAGCCTATAGTCCCGATGAAGTGGGCGCAATGTTCCAAGCCATGATGGGACAAGTGCAAAGGTTTAGTACAAGCCTAGATCGGTTTAGTACTAGCCTAGATAGGTTTACTATTGGAGTAGATTGGTTGTTCTCGGAACCACCCCAATGACCCCTTCTCCACGAGAAGGACCTTCCTTCCTCACCCATGAGAGCTCCAATGTCATCACTCTCGATTTCCGAACTTGATTCGGAACCACCTCATTTGGAATCACCAAAGCCCGAGCCACCCGTATTTCTAAGGGGTACTCTTTATATAGCCGAGCCACTTCTTAGATGGCTCAAGGAAGGCTCGATCCCACCTCCCTTCCCATCCATGGATCCCATCCTACCTCTAGTGCCGGTCAACTCCTTCCATACCACATTTCGATCTAGTCACCATGTTGACACGTTGGACGATCTTGTTATGGGACTAGACACGCAATGGAAGTTGACACATATGTTAGCCCGAGGCTTCGACCAACCCACGAGTCGTAGCTTCACCCATCCGGCCTTCGGGTCCATTACCTTCGAGTGCACCGTGGGTTGTGTCACCACGGAGGTTCTTCTACTTCTCCCGCTATCGGATGAGCCCGACTTCATGACTTTGCTTCCGAGGGAGGAGTCATATTTCCTATACACGGTCCCATCTACCATGACGGAGGAAGGTGACCACCCGCACCTTCAAGAATTTCATGATTGGGACCATGTCATGTTGGAATCCATCTCACGGGGTCATACCTTCTTCGACCCTTTTGACCCCTTCACTAGTGAATCTCCCGAGTCTCCATCTTCACTTCACTTCCTCCGCGGAGTTCACTATCATGCCTTTTCCACTCGGGCCAAGCAACCTCTACATAGCCATATGTCCGAACCATCATTTGGGGGTAACGAAGATTTTGGTTTCTCCGACCCACCTAAACCCATCTCCGATACACCCACATCCGGCCCTTCCACACCCGACTTCCCTAGCCCTCTCAAGTCTCCCAAATCCAAAGGGGCGTCCATGCATGACTGGGTCATACTTGGCCATTTAGGTGTTCTCCATGCCACCTATCTCCGGTTACATAACATGCATGCATGGCACACGTTCGGGTGTCCTGGTCCGCCATCATCCATGTACGGGTCGGACTAACATTAGGTGTGTCTAGGGTCATAGTTGAGTCAATGTGATTTTCTTTGTGTGGTTTGTTTTGTGTGGTTTGTTTGCATACTTTGTGTGTCGTTTGTTTATCTGCATGTGTCTTGTGCAAGCTTGTCGATGTCAGTCTCTTATGAGTGAGAGGCGAGTGGACTCGCTCGATGAGTATGGGATCGGTTCTACATCTATACCCAGATCAGTCACCTACAGGGACTCAGCGGTGATTCCTAGTGAGTCTTCAAACCGCCTCCTCCCATTTTGAGAGTGCCCCACCCGGAGTGTCCACCTCTAGCCCACAGCAGCTTGTGCATATCGAGTATATATGGAATGAGCAGGTGACGGTCACATAGAGTGGAGCATACCCGCGTTATTTGGCACTGTGACGGATCCGCCGGAGTACTCGAGCATCCATACCCCTACTCGACGGGGTCGAGTTCCTCCCACCCGGGGAGAATTGATGGGGACATCGAGGCAAGACCGTCCACATTTTGTTTGCATTTATGTCCTTTCATATTTGTATGTATACCCTTGTGTTATATGGGTACGCAATTGTAAGTCTTAGTGGGTTTATATGTAAAATTTTAGTAGGCCCAAGCAAGGGGGCCCTCATCTCTTTCCCATTGGTCCACCTAGACCGTGTGAGGCTGGTCAACCATCTTAGGTGGCCATCTAGAAAGTTGGAATACCAATTGACCACATGGGAGACAAGTGGATTAAAAATTCAAAGGTAGGCTACCTACCTCACCTACCTTGTCCCCCCATTAGAATTAATTAGGAATTTCATTTTTTTATTTTATTTGGATCAAATATGAAGTCTCTTAAATGCCCCTCCAGATCTTAGATCTAAGGGTATTCATGGTCTTTTTTTATTTATTATATAAATCATGTATTTCTATTATTCTAGAATTAATGAAAGTGAAAAAAGTATTGTGCAAGAGCCCCCGTTGTGAGAATTTCGACCTCACCTCTCTCTCCCTCTGGTTTTCTTCATCCCCAACCCCCAATTATAGAGTGGAACCCCTCTATCTTCTCCCCCTCAATCTCTGAGTTCATCGGTGCTGCCGCCGCCGCCGTTCGTGCCGCCATCGAGCCGCCGCGAAGCCATCTTCGGTAATCTGTCCATCCAGGACAGAGGCAACTTCCACGAATTTCTGCTCCCACCTCCCACCTCCTCTGGAGCTGAAATTTTCAGGAGTGGTTCACCTCTCGAACCCTTATCTTCACAAAAACTTTCAAGTCATATTTCCTTCATTTGGTATTTTTCCATTTTCGTTCAAACTGTCATTCTAGTTCTGCGAGATCTCTGTCTACAGTGATAGTTTCCCTGAGTTTTCTATTTCACGACCACTTTTTGATTTTTCTTGGAGCCCCCAATTTTACTTGGAGGTCTGTCTACCTTCCTCTACCTCTCCAAATTTTCGTGGAATTTTGAATGTTCATCTCATATTTTTAGAAATTCCTTTTCCAACTCATCTATAGTCTGTCTGCATCAGTCCAAATCCGACCTCAGTACAGTGTAAACACTCTAGAAAATCCAAATCACCATATTTTCCAGATCTAAAAATACCCCTGATTTCCTCTCTTAAATATATACAACTTTGTAGAAGGACCCAACTTCAGATTCGGACTACCTCGTGGTCAAAGGCGATCCACAGGAAAGTTCTCTATTGATCTGAGAATTCGGGTACTGTACAACAACAGCTTCAAAAATAGTTAAGGTCCAGATCCATGAAGATCCAGCATCTCTCTCTAGTCATATCTTAAAGAATTTCAAAGCAGCTTTCCAACGACGCCGGTTTCGTCGCATTCCGACAACGGTGCTGGTTGCAGCGAGCGATTTCGTCGGGTCGCGCGCTGAAAACAGAAACAACATATCCGTGGCCGGCTTTTCCGACCGGTGCCGATCGGAGTCACCCGGCTTCTGGCCAGCGAACCAGCGCGCCTCCATCCTTGGGAGCACCCCTCCAGGTGTCCCCACCACAGTGGTGCCACCCCGGTCCCACACGGTCCCTCCGGACAGCACGTGGGCCCCACAGTCACGAGTTCGGGTGATGCCGAAGCTACGCGAGAAGCCGCCCGTCAACCCGAAATCGGTCCTCCCGGACCCCATTGTGTCACCCTTTACCTCCCTGCGTGGAGTGGGACATAATTCATTACTGTAATATTCGTGTATTAACTGTCCCGGGAGTACGAGTTCGGCCGGGTCCGTCGTCCCCACGCCGAGAGCGTGGAGGTATCATTTTCGCTCCCTTATTCGGCATTTACTTTCTTTCGTATATACATCTTTATGCCGCTGCTAGAGAGCGTGTGTAGGGATATCTAGCTTGCTATATATAGTTTATTACCGCTGCTGCGAGAGAGTGCGTGACCGTCCCGTGAACCGATCCGGGCACAAAAGAGAGCCGACCACCCTAGCTCATTGTCGGTTTCTCAACCGCGCACGTCCGACGCTTCCCTCGCTAAGGGACAATCATGAGCTCGTCTAGAGTGCGAGGGTCGCATATCCATTCGGAGTCGTGTCCGTGGTCCGTCCCGCATCAGGCAGATGAAGTCTATACGTTGCTGCAGATGAAGTCTGTACGTTGGCTGCATGCACAACTCAAAGTCTGTACGTTGGCTGCTAGCACAACTCCAAGTCTGTACGTTGGTTGATGGCTGCAACACAAGTCTATACATTGGCCGGCTGCTTCACACGCAAAGTCTATACATTGCGTTTTGTTGTGTTCGTGCATCAAGTTACCAAGTTTGTACGCTCATGAAGCAAGGCTGTACAGGCTCATGCATGATCAAGGTATAAAGTCTATACAGAATTTATACATGCATACAAAGTCTACACGTCCAAGCCTTAATGCAAAGTCTATACAATAACTACAAGCTTCATTAATAGCCAATGTCAAATGCACAAAGAAGTATAGCCAAGAGAATCCAAGGTTAAAGACTCAGTTGATACCTTCTATACTGTCAAGGGTGATGCCACAAACATGCACGGGCTGCTAATGGAGTTGAACGACGGAGCTGAAGCGGATAACGGACCGACCCGGGCAAGCCCGGGTTCTGCCCAACTGGCGGTCGACCGCCAGCACAGGGGCGGTCGACCGCCCCAGACAGCAGACTCCCGTCTGCAGTTCTGTCAGCTGCAGGTCGACCGCCAGCAAGTAGCGGGCAACCGAAAATCCCAGGGACCGCCCGTTTGCAGATTTCTCAGTAGAGGTCGACTGCCAGAAGCTGTAGGTCGACTGCCAGCCCCGAGCCATCAATTGTTGACTTTTGTTTTTCACTTCGAAAAGGACCATTCAACATAGATTTGTTTAATCCAAAAGTCACCTAATCACCCATGATTTGTGGATCTAGTCTGGGGCTTGTCTATAGACCATGCAAAGTCTATAAAACCAATACAAGAGGGTTAGAAACCCTAGTTGATGTAGTTGATGAAGTGAATCAAAGAGAGCTCAAGGGAGGCCATTTCGCAAGCACTATAGCACCTCCGTGAATAGTACTTCGGGCTAGAGTTCTTCATCCTTCCAAGGTGATTCAAGCTCAGATTTGAAGTCAAGTAACCTCCAAGCAAGAAAGAAGCATTCAAGGCTCTCAAAGGTGATCAAATCTACATCCATACACCTCTTCATCAACTTAAGGAGATTCAAGAAAAGATCAAACTACATCCAATATTCTTCTTCATCAACTCAAGGAGATTCAAAGGAAAGATCAAGCTACATCTTATATCTGCTCCATCAACTCAAAAGGATCAAAGGAAGATCAAATCCTCAACAGATTCAAGATCCAACAAGCTCAGACAAGATCTAGTTCATTCTAGCATATCTTCATATCTTGTTTGAACATTTTCATCTTGTTTCTATTTTCATTTCATTCAATTTATTGAAACTGAAGATCGTCCCTACTGGTGGTTAGTAGGGAGGCAATCGGGAGTTCTCCGATCTGCGGTGTAGCCATCCCTGTCGGCTTTGTGTGTAGGAAGATAGAAAGAGGGTTTTCTCTGTTCTGTGGTTTGGGGCGTGTCCCCGGTCAAGCTGTGAGTCAGCAAGGAAGCCTCACCGGGTTTTGGTGAGGGGTGGACGTAGGTTGCGGGGTTGCAACTGAACCACCTTAAAAATCCCTATGTTGTGGGTTGTTTATCGTGTGTGATTGCTCTATCTCTTCTACCCCTATTCACAGGTTCGTATGGTTCCATACTTGGTAATCTTGTTTACACACTCAAGCACTCAGATTTGCACCTTCAGTTTTATCGACTGTTTAATTGAGCTTAGCACTTTGACTGCATCCCTTGGGCGGCCTGCTGCGCCCTTGCACACAGGCGCCAAGGTGAAAGTATTGCTAAGTGTTTCCCTTGCTTAGACTCGCATGCTTCTTAGTTGATCACCATTGCATTCACACACATATGAACTTTGAGTGATCAACATAGCACACACACACGTACGGTTGTTGCAAGCTATTGCATGTTCTGTGCCACTCTACTTAATTCCGCTGTGCGTTGTGTGTAAGTGATTCATTCACTTTATAGGAGTGGTTCATGCTTCCGATAGCTAAGAGTTGTAAATAGGCCAAAGCTTTTGATAGGATCTATTCAAGCCCCCCTTCTAGATCCGTTTACACCTTGCGGGACCTAACACAGGAGCCTCCCGATCCTCAGGAAAGCCAAAGCCTCTCGACCACTTGAGGCGGCGGGCAAGTTATCCCCTAATTGGGAAGGCCCCTACCGAGTGGTCGAGACGCTCAGAAAAGGAGCATACCGTCTATCCACGATGAAAGGAGAGCTCATCCCTCGGACCTGGAACACGACTACATTACGCAAGTTCTATTTCTGAATATTGAGCATTGTGCAAACGACATGAGATAAAACAAAAGGCTCATTTCTTTTATTCAAACAACCCGCTTGTACATCAGGAAGGCCGAAGCCAGAAAAATACATGTCAAAAAAGCAAAAAATCTATCTGGCGCCGCGTATGAGCCCATCGCTCAGCTGACTCGGATGACCTTCCTGCGTCCAGCCACTGACTCTGTCTCGTGTAGAAACTGGCTCGGATAAAGGATAGTCGACCCCGTTGGCTCGGGCAGCTTGGGACAAAGGTGACAGAGGGATTAGGAAGGAGAAGGCTACCTTCCAAGTTGAGCTTGGAAGAGAAGGGGGAGAGGGAATGCTTATGAAAGCATCCTCCCTGCCAACATGCCAACTCTTTGGAAGAAAGAGAGTGCAGGCACCCTGCGAAGAGTGAAAGAAAGGAGGAGCAGAGCAGAAGAGGTAAAAAGAGGCTGCGGGGGGGAGAAAGAAACCAGCAGAGCTGGACGAGGAGGCAGGGGAGAGCCCGGAAAGGAGGGAGCTTAATTGACTTCCTCCTCCCCTCTGTGGAGCGAGTAGGAAGGGACGGGTGGCAGGGATGCCTAATGTTCCCATCCGTCCACCATCTCGCCCCCCTGCAAGCGCCGCCGGAACTGATAAAAAGAAGACGGCATGCCTCCACAAGTCGAACCCTCTTTAAGTCTGTCCGCCGGCCATCGAACCCTCTTTAAACCCGAAGCAGCGAGAACTCTCTGCCCCCCGTCGTCGGCAGCCTCATCTTCCGGAGCGTCTTCCATGCTCCAAGTACAATGGCACAACACTACATGAAGAAAGAATGAGGAAAGACTGTCAGGGAAACCCCAAAGCGATGGAGAGGAAGGGTGTGACGACCCAGAGCTCCGGATACCGATATACCGATGAAATCGATACACCGATACCAAGAACTGGGGAAGCCACCCAAGAGGCTGATGAGGCCCCTGAAGGGTTAAAGGAGTTTGCTGAGGAGTTGCATAACGAATTGGGACCGCAGGCGCGTAATATTAATTAGGACAATAATTAATAAATAAGTGCGGAAGCAATTAAAATATCAGAGTGGTAGAATATATACAATAGTCCATACTTTTCAATAAAAAGAGGTCCACTGTACAACTACACAGGGCATACCCCGGCACAACAGAACAAAAGACAAACCAACACAGCTGGCACTCTAACGACGCTCGGCACAACCACGAGAGGGACCGGCGGACGACTGGGGCGGCTCACTTGAAAGAAGGAAGGGTGAGTCACAGCCAGACTTAGTAGGGGTCACGCGGATCCCTACCCCAAACTAAATAGACAAGCACGCAAACATAAAAGCAATTAGAGCATGCATTTAAATAATAAGGCATATGCACGATTTAATAAATAAATAACAACAGGAAATAAATCTACCAATAGAATGAACCACTGCTAACCAAGTGAAGTGAGAGACGGAACAACCCACTAGAAGCACTAGACCAGACGCGTCCCCTGACGACTTACACTGCGTCTCGACAATTCGCAAGTCTGGCTCACGACAAGGGAGAGACGTAACAGGACCAAACCAAGTACTAGTCAGAGCGACACTCGTCAGTGCCTGTCCAAGTCTCCGACCACGTGTGCACACACTGACTCCTACCTAGAGCTAGGCCTCTAGCTAGTTTTCCCCCCGTTGGACGCAACGGTAATCGCAGGGGCCCACGGTAACTAGCTTACAAACCATTCCTCGGGAACGCCCCTCCACCTCTCCCGGGTGGGACGACACGCTCGGTCGCTGGGCTACGACTAGTGGTTCCATCACAAGGGAAGAGAAAGCAATTCCATCGGGATCTACTAATAAGCCATCGGTCACAAAACAACCTAAACATGGCATATATACAACATGGAATGCATTAGAAATTGACCATGCATGCTATTAAAACCCAAAGGAATGTAACGGTCTAGGGCTACCGCGTCACAGAGTGTGACGGCCAAGGGAAGGAGCGTCACAAGGGCTGTGACGGTCGAGGATGGGGGCGTTACAAGGGTTGTAACGCGCCAGGGCATGGGCGTTACACAGACGTAACGCGCCTCCCCGGGACTGTTACACCCGCCCGAGGCTAAAAATAAAACCACAGCGTTCTAATAGAATGTAACGCGCTCCCGGAGGCGCGTTACAACGCCCTGACGGCCGCCCGACAGGCCGTTAGGCCAACCGCCATATGAAGTCAACGATCAAACGGGTCAAGTGACGGTCGTGTAACGGTCCATCAGATGACCGTTACACCAAGAGTGACGCCCCCACTGTGGGCCATCACACGCACGTAACGCACCCCACAAGGGCCGTTACAGTGTGACGGTTCCTGGTAGGACCGTCACACCAGCTGGGAACTTAAACCGAAACGGTCAAAATCAAACCCCCTCCCAGTCGAGCCGGATCGACGGGGAAACGTGGAAAAACTGTAAAACCTGCCAAACCACAACATTCTATAACTAATACATGCATCAAAACATAAAAACAATGCCCATGGAGTGATTTTCAAGAATTTAGCCTAAATTACACTAACATGGATTTTTGCATGGAAATTGAAGAAAACGACATCTGATAGACGTGCATGCTATGCCAATGCGATCCTAGCGAGGCAAGGATTCCATCCCCCTACCTTAATCGCGACGAAAACCGGATTTGGGCCGCATGCAAGCAACGGGTCACTGCGGCTCCTCCCGCCCCGTCTCACCTCCACGTCCCACGAACCGCGACGAGGTCAGCGTCTACGCGTTCCTCGCGACGAGCCTGTTCCAACAACACCTCCCGCGCCTCCATCCGCAGCCGTCCGGACCAAGACCGAGAGAGTGGGGGTGGAGAGATCGTGAGAGGGAGAGAGAGAAAGAGGGAGAACGAGTGAGGGAGAGAGAAATCGATGGTATTATTATTTTAAAAACTTAACCCTAATTGCCATTAACCTTAAACAAATTCCGATAAATGCCAAACGAACGCCTAAAAATTCACAAAAATAGCCAAAACGATCAGGGCAAAGCTTAGATCCGAACTGCTAAGAATCCGCTAAGGCACGAGTGCTACAAAGGGACGCCCTTCAGACCTTTTATAGGCGAAGGGAGGCTATTTGCCTTAAATGATTCTCTCCTCGAAAACACTCCAAAGGGATCTCTCCCTACGAACGGTCACCTCAAACTTCTCATTTTCCGCCCCAGCGAGATACACGAAGCGGCCAGGCATTCAAAGCATGAGAAAACGGAAAGACGCCCTGTCAGACGCTCACCCAACCATAAGGGGAGATCCATGCAGAAAGTATCGGCTCTTTCCAACCACTGCAGATACGCTGAACAAAATACGGCAATGGCGATACGGAACAGATAAGTCTTCATCATAACGCTATTGCCTTATATATTTTTCTACACAAAAGAGGAAGTTTTTTTTCTTCAAAAAGGAAAAAGACATAGAAAAAGAGGAAGCAAAGTAGATACATCAGGCCTCTGGCCCACCTTGAAGCCTGAAAGTGGAAGGTTCAAACGGTCTGCCCCCGGCATCTTCGGTGACGGCCGACCCTGGCACTAACCCCACCGGCGTGAGAACTGCCTCGGTTGCGTGCCCTCCCGAGGCATCCGGAGTTGACGACCCCTCGAACGATGAGCCCTCGTGATCCTCTTCATCCTGTGCCGAAGCAAAGGAACTGAAGGATGACAAGTCCGAGTCATAACGTTGCCCGGACGGGAAGTCAACTACTCCGGACGCCTGCTCCTCAGCGTAAGAGACGGCCCGGTCGTGGCCTTGCTTGAACACCTTGCGGATGCCCCGGCGAAGTCCTAACTCATAGTAGGGGAGGGCAGCCTCCTTAAGGTCGACCCGGTAGGCCTCTGAGCTTTTGTACTGCTCGAGAGCCTCCGCCCCGGCCGATCCCACCCTACCAGCGAGCTCGGCCTTCTCCCGCTCCGCCTCGGTTGACTTCCGCTCGGCCTCAGTCGTCCTCTCTTCGGCCTCCTCCGCCTGCTTCTCTGCCTCGGCCTGATCAGCCTCGGCCTCCCGCCGAAAGCGCTCCGCTTCCTCCGCTCGGTCTACCAGCTCTGCACGTTCGGTCTCCCACCGGCCATCCAGCTCAACACGTGCAAGGTGCTCCTCTTCAAGAAGCATGTTCTTCCTCTCGAGCGATTCGCGGGCCTTGGCTAGCTGCTCGGTTGGCGCCCGGGTCTCCACCTGGCTCGACCGCACCAGCTCCCTAACTGAGGAAAGCTCCCGCCGAAGCCAATCATGCTCCTCGGCAAGCCAAGCCAACCTCCTATCAGACCCACCAAGGGTCCAGGCCAGGTTCGCTCGCTCCCACTCCGACCGAGCGTACCCTTCTGCCAGAGCGGCACCCATCTGGGCCAGGGCCAGGCCGCCCTCTATAACCCCAACGAGGGCCACAGATAGAGAGTACTGCCTACCTCCCCCCTCACCTTCGCGGCTATACCGCGGCATACCTGGTGCAGAGGGCCTGAGTTACCAAGCCTCTCCAAGGCCGCCGGAACGAAGAATCCCCCATCGCCCGGCGCCCCACCGAGTGGCTCGTACCGAGCCCCAGCCTCGGTCGCCTCTCGCGCCTCGGCCGGATTTTCTTGAGGCCCCCCAACCTGGACCGGCTCGGCACCTGCACCACCACCTGAAGCGCCAGCCTCAGCCACGGCCCCAGCATCCCCCGCCTCGTCCACGGCCCCCTCGGCTTCTACCGAGGCGAGAGCCGGGCCGACACCGTTGCCAGTCGCAAGAACAGCCCCGACCCCCTCGACTCCGGCCGAAGGAAGAGCCAAGCCCGCATCGTTGCCGCCCGCAGGAGCAGCCCCAACCTCCTCGGCCCCCTCTTCCCCGGTGGGTGTGAGAGCTCGCCCGATAGGGTCGGCCCCATCATGCTCGGCAGAGGGGCGAGCCGCGGCAAGGTCGCCTTCGACTGCGGGTACGACCCCGGCCTTCTTGGCCCGCTTCCTGGCCCTCGCGGCGGCACGTATCATGCCTTCCACGGGGTCCTTGCGCATGGACCCCCGCGGCCTGGAGGATTCGCTCTAGGCCGCCCCCTTGCCCTTATCTCTGGTTCGGGAGCGACTCGGGGGAGCAGCCGATTCATCAGCAGCCGAATCATCGCCAAGCTCGATCACCTCTGCGGCCTCCTTCAAAGCCTCCCGCCTGGTGTCTACACGAAGAGGAAGACATATTCAGGAAAAAAAATGACCCCCACATCCAAAGGAGAGCCTAGTTTGTGGCACCTGAGCCCGACGGATGCAGCCGCGTAAGAAGACACCGCTCGATATTCTCTGGAGTAACCAGCTCTTCGGTGGATTGGCGGTGCTTCAGGAAGATGCCCGCATATTTCTCCACATGTGGAGGGCACTCATCCTGCCTAGGAGGGATATTCGGGTGGAAATTGGGGATTACTAGACACCTCCAAGTTTTCTCCACTGAACAAATCTCCACCCAGAAGAATTGAGTTTTCCACCCCTTATGCGAAGAATCTTTCACCGCCAAGGAGATACAGCTTCTATTCCACCTCGCCTGGATGAAATAGAATCCCTTCCCGACCGAAGGATGTGCTTTCAACTCAAGGAAATAGTGAAAGAGGTCCAAGGAAGGAGGAACTCCACACTAGCGGCAGAGAATGCGGAAGGCGGAAAGGAGAAGATATGAGTTGGCTACCAACTGAATGGGCGCCAACAGAAAAAAATTGAGAAGCTGAAGAACGAAAGGTTCGAAGGGAAGGCGGAACCCACCCTTCCACGATAGAAGGAAAGTACAGATGTCGCCTGTACGAGAGTCCAGGCTCGTCTCGTGTGGGGAAGCTGTGACAAAGCGGAACTTGTGGGGCAGGCGATACTGGTGCTCCAGCCTTCTCACATCTGCCTCCCCCAGTTCACTGTAGTTTGGAACCGGTGCCTTCACCACTGGCTCCTCCTCCCACTCCTCATCATCCGAGCGCTGGTCCGCCATGGAACCCGGAGAATAATCTGAGGAAAGGCGATCTCGAGACCCCGAAGATTCCGGGGGGAGAGGAAGCCGTCGGACTGCCTCCGCGGTTATCTCCGCCAACTCCACGAACGCCGCTGCAAGCCTCTGCTCTCCCGTCGTGTCCTCACGACGCATCGAAGAGCACAAAAGTAAGAATGGAGGAGACCCAAAACCCTAAAGACAGAGGAAATCTGGAATGACAGCAAGCACCCAATGCCTATATCCCCACGCGGGAGGCGGCGCGTCGTTCCAACCTCCGAGAAAAGGGGGCCCCTTAAGTTCAAATTCATCAAGATCATCATTATTACGGGCCCAGGAGACCACGGCACGTGGCTTCCTAACACCGCCAGATCTCCACCCACCTGAGCCACGCTGGTCTAAAACCCCAACAGCTACTCTTCCGAGCTTACTAAAGCTCAGGAGTAGGAGGGGGACAAGTGGAGAGGGAGATTTTTGTAGCCCATCTAAGAGCAGCCAAACTAGGTCCATCAGGACCAAATGAGGCTCAGTTCATCCAAGTGATAGCCCCATAGGGCCCACTTAGGCTAAAAAGCCCAATAAGATTACTTGGGATCTTACCCTTCCTCGGCGGCCCTTAGGCTCGGAAGGCCCGAGCGTCGGTCAGAACGGAGGAAGACCCATGCCCGAGTTATCCCCTCATCGGGATAGAGGCAAGCGCTCAGCGCCCACTCCGATCTATCTTCATCCGAGATATGCCTATCGCCCGGACAGGGTTGGCACCTTTTATGCTCGGACCGACCGACGACTGCTTATCCACGCTGCCGTTGAGAGCCCTTTATTAGTAGGAGTTTATGAGGATAAGAGACCCATGATCCCTCAAGGCTATGAAGATCCCATGATGAGGACGTATCTCCCGCCGGAAACTCCTCAGCTTACGGGACTCATAAGGTGAGCACACTATATAAACCAAGGACTCCCTCCAGTGAAAGGTAAGGGCAATACACGCATAAAATCCCCTGAGCAGGAACCACTTCACCACCTTGGTGTTGGGGGATCTCGTGCACCTCTTTCTACCTCCCTCCCTATCTTCCACCATTGTTGTAATGCCCCGGATTTTTCGGATCCTTGTTCGTGGGTCTAGGATCTGGTTTCTCAGAGTGTCCAACTCCGTTGTGTCCAAAATTTCATTTCGGACATTTTTTGTGTTCGGGTCGGTGCGATCCGGAGTTGTTTCGGAGGCCCGGAAGCGTTCCGCGGCCTTTCCGCGTGTGTTTTCTGATTCCCGGTGTGTGTTTCGGTAATTCCTTCGGAACCTCGTTGCGGGTAAACCGCGCCGTTCACCAGGGCGCGAGTGGTACCATTGCGATCGGTGCGTTCCGAGGATCGCGGAAACGTGATTTTCTATTTTTCAGTATTTTTGAGAATTTCTGGATTTTCTATATATAACCTCCTTTTTCTCTCTCCCCATCTCTCATTTTCTCTCTTCCCTCCCTCTCTCTTCTCTCACGTTCTCTCCTCTCCCCCTCTCACTACGGGCGGCCGACGGAGGCGGCGAGGGCGGGGCGGGGCGGCGTGGCTCGTGGGACGAGGAGCGACAGGCATGGGACGAGGATCGCGATGGTGGAGGCGATTCGTGGGATCGTGAACCGGCGAGAGTTTAAATGGCGTTTCTTCGTGGATCGGCATCCACGGTGCGTCGAATCTTCGGTGGAGGTAGGGAGATGGACCCTCAACTCGTGTACTTCATTTCCCGCGAGTTTTGTACGCCGTGGTGAGCCGAGCGGGCTTGTTTGGACGTTTTGGGGAAAATGCATGTTTTTGGGTGTGTGAGTCAAATCTTACATTTTGATCGTGTTTTGGGGTTTAAGTGGGTCCTCTCGGTGCTAGAGAGGTTGGGGAATGTCTTCCCCTTTGTTTCCCCTTCACCTGGGGGTGGATGGGGCATGGAATGGGTTTTTCTGGCGTTTCCACCGTTTTCGGGCGCGGACTGAGAACACGCTAGTCCCAGCTAGCGCGTTCTTGAGGGTCACGCCGACCCGATAGGGCGTGTTCATCGGAGAAGATGAACAGTAAGGCGGTTCTTGTCGCGCTTTAGGGTCCCAGCCGTTCTGTGTTGTCGCGCTATAGGATCATAGCGCGACCTGGTCTGGTCGCGCTATGGACATGTAGTTCGTTCTTGTTGAACGCGCTATACACGTGTAGCGCGTTCTTGGGGTGGCCTGTCGGGCTGCCCGGTGCGGGCAGTCTACGGCTGATTGTGCTCCCCTTGGGCCGTGTGTGTCCCGGACACCCCATGGAGTTCCGTGATCGGGTCTTTGGGTGTTCGGAGGTTACATTTACCTCGATTAGCGTGCCCATCGGTTTAAGGGTCTGGGTGACCTTCTAGCGTTTCGATTGTGTTGTGTTCGTCTCTGATCGACCCGGTTGTGACCCAGTGGTCAACCTTTGGCCTCGTGAGTGTCCCGGGCACCCCGTGGGTTTCGTTACCATGTTTTTGGGGTGTCTGGTGGTACCGTGTTACCTCGATAAGTGTGCCCGTGGGCTTGGCGGGTCCAGGTGACCCTAGGTATTCTGGGCTTCTGTGTTCTTGCTAGATCGAGCCACCATGTATCGGTGTGAGTGCGGTGAGGTTTCCTCGCAAGTCGTTGCTTCTCTGGAAGGTGGCTTCCGAGTGGGTCAAGCGTGTGGCCTTGGACGGTGAGTCCAGTCTCCCAGCCTGGGGCTGGAGGTTTCCTAACCTCCCTCCTCGAGGGATGGGTCTCGGCAGTTGTGAACTGTCTCGTGAGTTATAGCATTGTGGTTTTGGACCTAGGGATTAGGCCAGATTGACGGCTTAGTGCAGTCATGTGCAACAGTCTCGACTCCGAGTCTTGTGACTCAAAGACCGTTGAGTTTAGTAGGTCTAGTGGGCCATCTAGAGTCTGGTGGTGTCGTGCCACCTGTTACTTTGTGTTACTCACAATGGGTGTGTGCGTGGTTTCCTATGTCCACGTTCTGTGACATGTCTACTAGTCGTAGCCTTGTTACGGCCCGCGTGTGCTGACCCACCTCGGAGTGGTGGAGCGGCTGACCCGAGGGAGACGGTGAGCAGGCTGGTTACCGTAGGGCCCCCACGTACAGCCGAGTCCGAGCTTAAGGGGAATTACCAGCTAGAGGACAGGCCTATGGCGTATGGTCTGAGTGTGCACACGAGGTTGGGGGTGTCGGACGGCGTCGACTGGCGTGACCCCAACTCATCCTTGTTCTGTGGTACTGGTTACTGTGTGTGTCTGAGTCTCCGCCTGGGGCGTAGTAGCTCGACACTGGAGATGCGGTGTAAGACGTCAGGGGCCGCATCCGGTCGTTCTTCTAGTGGGTGGTGCTGCTGTCACGTGACGTGAGTTGTCGTGTACCGGGTTCTGTTTCCGTCCGCGAGACGGGACTTCGTGAGTGGTTTCGGGAGTGTTCCCGGAGTCGAGGTCTGGGGTTTCCGGTGAGCGTCACCGAGGGCCTTTCCCCAGACAGCGTTGTGTTCACGATGGTGAGGTCGTAACCGTGTTCCCTGACCGTGTGGTTTTGGCTCGGGCTCTTTTGTGAGGGCAGGCCTCCACTTTGGAGGTATCGTGGCGTTTTCCTAGTGGCGTGGCTAGGGCGGTTTGTGTCTGGTGGTCCCCGATCGTGGAATCGGGTGGTCGGGCGCGTGGCTTGGTTGTCCCCCGACGGGAGACTAGGTCGTATTTTTTGGTACAGTAGGAGTAGCTGTAGAGCCGAGGTTTTGCCGGCCACCATAGTTACTTTCCTGCTTTCGTAGTTACTGCTTTCCATGCCGCCGTTGTTTCTCAGTTGGGGTTCCGTGGGATCCCTACTAGGCCAGTGACAGGAGGCTCACCCCTGCGTTTCAGGTGCGGCAGTTCTTGCTCGAGGTTCGAGGGTGCGTACGGAGGTTCTTAGAACAACACATGCCAACTAAGAACATCCAAGTGAACAACACTCGGCCCGACAAGCTGGCAACTAAGAACATCCGTACTGCACCCTCGAACCTCGAGGAAGAACCGCCGCACCTGAAACGCAGGGGTGAGCCTCCTGTCACTGGCCCAGTACGGATCCCGCGGAACCCCAACTGAGAACAACGGCGGTACAAAAAGTAGTAACTACGAAAGCAGGAAAGTAACTACGGTGGCCGACAAAACCTCGGCTCTACAGCTACTCCTATTGTACCAGAAAACATGACCTAGTCTCCCGTCGGGGGACAACCAAGCCACACTGCCGACCACCCGATTCCACGATCAGGGACCACCAGACACGAACTTCCCTAGCCACGCCACTAGGAAAACGCCACGATACCTCCGAAGTGGAGGCCTGCCCTCACAAAAGGGCCTGAGCCAAAACCACACGGTCACGACCTCACCGTCGAGAACACAACACTGTCTAGGGAAAGGCCCTCGGTAACGCTCACTGGAAACCCCATACCTCGACTCCGAGAACACTCCCGAAACCGCTCACGAAGTCCCTTCTCGCGGATGGAAACAGAACCCAGAACACGACAACTCACGTCACGTGATAGAAGCACAACCCACTAGAACAACGACTAGATGCGTCCCCTGACATCTTACACCGCGTCACAAGTGTCTAGCTACAACGCCCCAGGCGGAGACTCAGACACACTCGGTAATCAGTACAACAGAACAAGGACTAGTTGGGGTCGCGCCTGCCGGCGCCGTCCAACGCCCCCAACCTCGTGTGCACACTCAGACCATATGCCCTAGGCCTGTCCTCTAGCTGGTAATTCCCCCTAAGCCCGGACTCAGCTGTATGTAGGGGCCCTACGGTAACCAGCCTACTCACCGTCTCCCTCGGGTCAGCCGCTCCACCACTCCCGGGTGGGTCAGCACACGCGTGCCGTAAGAAGGCTACGACTAGTGGACGTGTCACAGAACGTGGACACAGGAAACCATGCACGCACCCATTGCGAGTATCACGAAGTAACAGGTGGCACGACGCCACCAGACTCTAGATGGTCCACTAGACCTACTGAACTCACCGGTCTTTGAGTCGCAAGGCTCGGAGTCGAAACTATTGCGCATGATAGCACTAAGCCGTCAATCTGGCCTAATCCCTAGGTCCAAAACCACAATGCGATAACTCACGAGGCAGTTCACAACTGCCGAGACCCATCCCTCGAGGAGGGAACTTAAGAAACCTCCAGCCCCAGGCTGGGAGACTGGACTCACCGTCCAAGGCCACACACTTGGCCCACTCGGAAGCCACCTTCCAGAGAAGCAACGACTTGCGGGGAAACCCCACCGCACTCACACCGATGCACAGTGACTCGATCTAGCAAAAACACGGAAGCCCAGAACACCTGGGGTCACCCGGACCCGCCAAGCCCACGGGCACGCTTATCGAGGTAACACGGTACCTCCAGACACCCAAAAACACGGTAACGAAACCCACGGGGTGCCCGGGACACTCACGAGGCCAAAGGTCGACCACTGGGTCACAACCGGGTCGACCGGAGACCAACACAACACAATCAGAACGCTATAAGGTCACCCAGACCGTTAAACCGATGGGCACGTAAATCGAGGTAACACGGTACCCCCAAACACCCCAAAAACACGGTCACGGAACTCCACGGGGTATCCGGGACACACACGGCCCAAGGGGAGCACAATCAGCCGTAGACTGCCCGGCCTGGGCAGCCCGACAGGCCACCCCAAGAACGCGCTACACGTGCATAGTGCGTTCAGGCAGAACGCGCGATACATACCTAGCGCGTTCAACAAGAACGCGCTATAGGTCCATAGCGCGACCAGACAAGGTCGCGGTATGATCCTATAGCGCGACAACACAGAATGCGCTGGGACCCTAAAGCGCTACAAGAACCGCCTTACTGTTCATCTTCTCCGATGAACACGCCCCATCGAGGCGGCGCGACCCTCAAGTACGCGCTAGCTGAGACTAGTGCGTTCTCAGTCCGCACCCGAAAACGGTCGAAACGCAGCAAAACCCATTCCACGCCCCGTTCACCCCCAAGTGAAGGGGAAACAAAAGGGGAAACCTTCCCCAAGCCCCTAGACATGCATCTAAACCCCTGGATCGGCCAAAAACACCGTAAAACGGGAGATCCGGCTCACTCCCCAAAAATATACATTTTCCCCAAAACGCCCAAACAAGCCCGCTCGGCTCACCACGGCCTACAAAACTCGCGGGAAATGAAGTACGCGGTTTGAGGGTCCATCTCCCTACCTCCACCGAAGATTCGACGCACCGCGGACGCCGATCCACGAAGAAAACGCAGTTGAAGCCTCGCCGTTCCACGAACCCACGGCCGAGCTTCACCGCGCCTCCACTGCCTCGATCCTCCCCCATCCTCGTCCGTGCCTCGCCCGCGCCGTCCCCACCTCGCCCACGCTCCACCCGGTCGGCCGCCGGATGTCGACACGCTATTTTCACACTTTTCGCGGGTAAAACTCATATTACACCGTGATGCCCCAAAGTGGCTTATGCATTCGATTTACGTGCGTGATTAGTCTTTTTTAAGGTTTTACATAACAAAATATAAAAAAAAAATCAATCAAAAAGGTTAGAAAAAATACAAAAAATAAATATATATATATTGAGAAAAGCATACAAAAAATACAAAAAACTTATTTAAAAGGTTTAAAGAAAATACAAAAGAGGTTAATAAAATCAAAAGAAGAGCTTATAAGAAAATTCAAAAAATGTAAAAAAATGGGTAAGAAAATACAAAAAAGATCAAAAGGTTATTGAAAATCCAAAAAAAATCAAGAAAATGTTAAAAATAATAATGAGAAAATGTTTAATAAATAAAAATAATAAAATAAAATAAATCTCATAAAACACTTTTATTTTTGTGTAAAAAAAATGAAAGCTTATATATATGTGTATATATAAAAATGTAAAAGGAAATCAATATAAAAACATAAAAAAATAATGATATATGTACCTATCTTTATACTAATCTTCACTAATCCCATCTTTACTACTATTAATCTCCTCCCGTACGTCTCCATCTTATGCACACCCCCACCTTATCTCTCTCCCTCATACATCTCTATCTCATTTTCTCTCTTCTTTGTCTTCTTTTCCCAGCCGCCCCGGCAGAGGGAATCTCCCTCTCTTATGTCCCTTTCTCTCCTGTCTCTCATCTCTCTTATTCCCATCATCTCTCCTCCATCCCTCTCTTCTACGCATAACACACCTTCCACTCTCATCCCTTCATTCTCCCTCCTCCATCTTTTTTTCCTCACCACGTTCTCACACCCCCTCTCTGTTAGCTGCAGCACCTACACCACCCGGTCGTCACAACCCCCACCGCCGTGGAACTCCCACCTCTCCACAGCCCATCACCATCCTCCACGTCGCCGTCGACCTCCTAACCGTCGTCACTCCCCTACGCAACAGCCAAACCGCCGTCGGAGCACCCTCGTCCACCTTCCCCGGCGCATGCAAGCCCCGCGTCCTCGCCGTCCCCGCCCGTCGTCCCATCGTGATCACCACGGCTCCCTCTGTGAGCCCCTCACTGTCGGTGCAGCCGCAGCTCCTCCACCTGCCACCGTTGCCACCCCCACGAGCCCACCTCCGAGTACCACCATGCCCATGCATGCCTAGACGCAGCGCCACCGGCCACCGTCCGCAAGCCGCCGTCGTCGGAGCACCCTCGCCTCTCCACGTCGGCCTTCCACACCGCTGACGAGCTCTCCCGGCCCTCTCACCGGCCACCGTCCAGACCACCGGCCACTTCGCACGGCGCCGCTGCCCAAGTCGCCGCCGACTGCTTCCGCGTTGCCACCCTTGCCGGAGCACCTCCCCTCTCGCCCACGGCAACCCCATACCACCGCCGTGCGACCTCCACAACACCGGCCAGCCACCCTCCGACCGCCGCGAGCCTCGCCGCTCTCGTCATCCTCACCGGTAGCCTCCCCCGGTCGCCTCCTCTCCACAGCCCATCAGCCACCCATCCTCTCCCGGCCGCGGACGTCGTGACTGCACCACTGTCTCCACCGCGAGTACCGGCCTGCCGTCGGTGCCGCGCTGCTGCCTCCACCACCCTCGCCGTTGTCAGCCTCGCGACCGTGCACCGCCGCTGCACCCTCCATCACCGGAGCGCCTCATCGCCGTCCACCAGTGGCACCACCGCTTGCACTGCCTCCGACTGAAGCGACCCGCGCCACCGACGTCCACGAGCCCCCTGCCGGAGCACCACACCCGCGAAGCCGCCGGTGCCGCCGCGACCCCCGCTGCTGCTCCTCCGGTCGCCAACCGCCGCGACCCCCGCTGCTGCTCCTCCGGTCACCAACCGCCGCGACCCCTTGTCTAACCGCTGCTGCACACTCCCGTCGCCGGTCACCCTCCAGCTTCACTACCGCACCCGCGACCAGGCCGTGCTGCATCGCCCGTGTCACCTTCCTCGCCTCCGGCCATCGTCCATCGCGAGCCCGCCATCCCCGGCCGTCTTTCTTTTCTCCTCCACCCGTCACTCTCGTCTGTCTCTCTCCCTCTCTCTCTCTCTCTCCCGCGGCTAGCTCGCCGCGGCGAGCTCCTCTCTCTCTCCCTCTCTCTCCCACGGTCTCTCTCTCTCTCTCTCCCTCTTTCTCTCACTCTCTCTTTCCCTCTCTCTTTCTCTCCCCGCCGCGGCTTTCTCTCTCTCTCCACCCCCCACCGTGCTCTTCCTCTCTCTTCTCTCTCCCCCTCTCTATCTCTCTCGTTCTCTCTCCCTTACCCTCGCGATCCCGATCTCTCTCCCTCTTTCTCTGCTCTCTCATCCGAGCTCTCTCTCTTCTTTTCATTTTATTTTAATATTTTCTCTCTCTCTCTCTCTCTCTCTCTCTCTCTCTCTCTCTCTCAATCTCTCTTTTCTTCTCTCTCTCTCCCTCTCTCTTCTCTCTGATTTATGTTCTCTCTCCCCTTCTCTCTTTCTTTTTTTTTTCTTTTTAATCCTCTCTCCCTCTCATCTCTCTCGATCTCTCTCATCCCTCTTTTTATTTTTACTCTCTGCACCCCCCCTCTCCCCCTCTCGTCTGTCTCTCTCTCTCTCCTCTCACCCCCCTCTCTTTCGATCTCTCTATCTTCCCATTTTTTATTTCTCTAGTTCTTTTTTTTCTGTTTTCTTACTCTTCTCTCCCTCTCTCAGTTCGTCTGTTTCCTCCCCCCCTCTCATCTCCCTGTTCTACCGATCTCTCTCTTTCCCATTTTTATTTTTTTCTTTCTTCTCTCTCTCCAGCGTGTCATTCTCTCTTCCCCCTCCTCTGTCTTAATTATAGTATTTGTATATTAGGTATAAATAATTATGTATATTATGTATTAATAATATATATGTATTAAATATAGTGATTATATGGTATTTAGTACTTAATAGATTGTAAGTGATATGTATATATACCAACTATATATCTATCTATCTCTTATTTTTACACACCTATATATATTGCACATATATACTTAATTAAAGTTTTTTTTACGTTTTACAGAAAAATCTCCAAAAAAAAGAGAGTTTTCTCTCTTCCTTCTCTCTTTCAAAGATGTTTATTTTGGGCTATTTTTATTGTATAGATAGATATATTTCCATATAATTATATATATATAGACCACATATATATATTGTTGTATATTTATATATTTTTATTCGCACACACACTTAATCGTTCTTAAATCTTTGCAGAAATAAAAGCCGAGGCTCTAGCCCAATTAGCTCTCCCACGTGTTCCTGTACACGGGGAAGCCGTTTCGTCCCACCGCTTGCTCGCCCCGTGCTTGCATCGCCATCAGCGGCTCTATTTTTATTGTTATCGTTTTATTGTATTTTTAGTCTATTATTAAGTTATTAGTGTTTATCTTATGAATTGTTATTATATCACTTGTCTAACTTAATTTTATTTTCTGTTTGTTTATTTTGCAGGGTAAGCAGTCAAAAGCCCCCTTCTTCGACTCGTCGAACGAAGTGGAAGAAGGAACCCACGCAAATCCCGCGTCAAAGGCAAAAGCGATCAATCAATCAGCTTGGGGCTCACGGTCCCTGGCGATCACACCACCAAACGCGTGCTTGTAGTAAATTTTATTTTCTGTCTATAATACCCGCGGATAGCTAAATCTTGGGTCTGTTTGTACTATAATCGGCCACGGTGAGTCATTTTACCGTGGTCATTTACTTTCGGCATTTTTCTTTCTGTACTTTATTATATTGTTGTTAAAACCCCGCACGGATCAATATCCTGCGGTGGTCTGTTTACTGTTTATATTCATGTTATTATTATTGTGTGAGGAGTGATATGCCGTTCCAAATTCGAGTTCACGTATGTCTTTGTGTCCGCCAACTTCTACTACGTAGAGTCCCAGATTCGCACTCGGTATATAGAAAGCTGTCCTCGGAATGGTAGGTCACGCCTACCGGGAAGGGGTTCAGTTTGCGTGAGGGGGTCTTCGGATCCCGTTCTCCGCCCTGTACCGAAGGTCCGGTAAGTCTAGGCTCCACGTCCCCGTACAGAGTGACCTTTCAGGTCATACTCTCTGCCGTCTTTTCTACATCATCCTTTTTACGCACGCGTTTTCATTTTCATCATTTTTTACTCTTTCACTCAGAGAGGGAGAAATCCCATCTCTCTCTCTCAGTCCACCACGTGACGCGTTCACATCTCTGGCGATCACGGTGGGACCTGCTTTTTGCTTTTTTGGTTACCCACAAGCTTTCGGCACCCACGTGTGCCCCTCCTTTTGACACCCACGTGTGTCCCTCCTTTCGGCACCCACGTGTGCCCTTCCCTATTGCGCCCACGTGCGCTCACTCCCCTCGTGCACCTCGTGCACTCCCCCGGTCCTTTGTGGTTATTTGAGAGGTTAACGTTGTCTCGTGCACCACGTGCACTCCCCTCCGTTCGGCACCCACATGTGCCTCTCCATTTAGCACCCACGTGTGCTCCCCATTATTCGGCACCCACGTGTGCCCCTCCATTTAGCACCCACGTGTGCTCTCCATTTAGCACCCACGTGTACTCCCCTCCATTTAGCACCCACGTGTGCTCTCTTCTGTTTGGCACCCACGTGTGCCCCTCCATTTAGCACCCACGTGTGCTCCCCTCCACTCGGCACCCACGTGTGCCCTTTCTTATTGCGCCCGCGTGCGCCACATCATCCCCCTCGTGCACCACGTGCACTCTCATAGTTTTTTCTATTTTTCCCAGTGGTCTACGTGTTTCGGAAAGAAGAACGGCTATATCTTACTCCATCTGTTCATTGTTGTTATATCCTTGTTATATCACTGTTATTTCTGCTATATTTGTGTGTTCTTGTGTGTTATATATCTTTTATTCAGTACTGTATTTCATGCATCAACCCCTTTATTTTACTTTTCTAAGGATTAACCTTTCTCGGTGAAGGAAGGACTGTCCGTCGGGAATTCCTCTCGACGGACTAGGATCTCCTCCATCGGGACCTCCGTAAGTCCCCGACATCGAAGGATTCCCTCTTCGTTCACTGGGCGGGTTGTACCACTGAAGTACCCCGAAGTTAGTTACCTATCCGTGGTGAGACGAGTGTCCCTAGTTGACACGGTGGTAAAACCAAGGTGTAACTAGGATTTTTATAAATTTTGTGTGAATATTTATATTTGCTAAAAAGACAAAAAAAGAGGTAAAACAAAAACAAAAAAGTGGCGTAAGATCATCCACTTGTCTGCTAATTTCTGATATTTGTCTGTTGGTGTATGCTTTTACGTTCTGGAAAAATCACAACAATGGCCCACGATTCTCTCGAAGAGAACCAATCAGGACGTGGTCAGTCAATTGACCCACGTGTCCACGCAATGGACTCAGGCCCTTCTCGTGACACCTCGCAAGAGGTTCCCGCTGTTTCACGGGAAGTAGCCCCACCTCAGGACATCTTTTCCCTGTTAGGTGTCCTCGCCAGTACGCAGCTCAGCCCTGAGCAACTTCTAGCCTTTCAGGCTATTTTAAAGGGGAAATCTGTTGCTCCCCCTCCTCAGGAGTCAACTCCGGCTCCCACATCCTACCAACAGCCGCTCCAGGCTACCACTTTTCCATCATATGTACATGACGTTCCTTCTTCCTCATTTCAAGGACAGGCGAGTCAACAGCCTGCCTCTTACCAATCTCCCCTTCCACAATCTCAAGCCCCTGTCATCCTTCATACGGTACCCCAAACGGGTCCGTCCACTAGTGGGCCACCATACCCTTCTGGTTCAGGATTCCCTTCTCAGGCCCTTGGCAGGCCTTCTCAGCCTCAGTGGCAGGCCCAACCTCACCTGCCGAGGAGCTCACTCAGTCCCTCCTCAACAAATACAATGAAATGAACGAGGAGTTCCGAAATTTCAAGAAAGAGGCACATGGGAAGTCTGTCCCTGACATTTCCCTGCCAAATCTCCCCATATTTCATCTTCCTCCCTCCGAAATGCCTACATACCGTAGGTATAACGGCACGGGAAATCCTTATATTCACATCAAGGATTTTATGTATGAATCTTCCTCATGGCAGAACGATCCAAAATCCCTGGCTTACCTTTTTCGAAATCATTGGATGGTCCCGCCCTAGAATGGTTCTATTCACTAGAGCCGAGTGAGGCTGGAGATTTTGAAATTGTCAAAGCCAAATTCATACAGAAGTACCGGGATAGGGTCGGTCCCTCCCTTTCTATCACCGACCTAGTTGCTGAGAAAATGAGGTCAGATGAGGATTTTGTCCAGTATGCTGATAGGTGGAGGTCTCTGGCCGATAAAATAAAGGATACCCTTTCAGAACCCGAGCAAGTCAAGATGATTGTGTCTAATGCAACCCCGCAGTTTAGACACATTTTAGCCATGAATAAGCTTACCACGATGGAGGAACTTTATGAGAGGGCTCGGTATATCCAGACCCAATTAAAAGATTCTCCCATCATGCACATGTTTGAACCTCCAAAGCCAAGGGTGTTTAAGAAGACGGGCACTGGTGTCCAAGGAGGGACAACTGAGGGAGTCGTCATAAACGAGCAAGTGAGTGTGCTTGGCGGCCCCAACCAACCAGTTAACCCAAGGCCTCCTCAGGTTTCACGACCTCCCTTTCAACAAGGTCCACCTCTTTATCGTCCTCCACCCCAAAATAACCCCCTTCAAAACAACATGCCTCAACCCTTTCATCCCCAGCAACAACAACAACAACCACAACCTCAGTATCACCAAGTTCCACCCCCGGGAAATTACGGCCCACCACAACAACGGATGAGGCCCATTGGACCCAAAAGAGCCCATTATCCACCATTGCCCGAGGCATTGCCGGACATTTTTAATGCCCTCATGGCTGCCAACCTACTTACTTTGCCCAAAGAAAAGTTTGCATGGCCCCCAAATGCTGATACCTCCAGGTACTGTGTCTATCACAGACAGCCGGGTCATACGGTGGAGAATTGTTTCAACTTCAAAGATTACATTTACGACATGAATGATCTCGGTGAAATCGATTGGGATGAAATGAGGCGATGCATCGCCACCCTAAAGGCCAGGAGACCTCCGCCTAGGCCACAGTTACCACAACAACCACATCAACAACAACAGCCTCAGCAGGCCCCACAACAGCAGCCTAATATGGGCATCATCCATAACCCGCTTCCGGAGCACCAACAGCCCAATTACCAGGTTAATCCGATTTCCTCCTTCTCAGAAGTTGGAAGAGAGCAAACCTGTCATTTAGACAGCACCTCTGTCCTTGCTACCAGTCATACCACCAATCAGCCTCCTCGTCTCCTTCGAACATCATCTTCTTACCATTCAACCCCCTCACAACCCCCATTTGGTCCTTCTTCCGTTCCACAGCCATCACGCCCTCTTATTCGTACCCCTACCGTCAATTCACCGTTAGTCCATCACCAAAGGCCATCTCCCACTCCTTTTTCACCCCTAAGTCCCTTGATCACTTCTTATTCCTCTAATTTACCATCTACCTCTATCGCACCTTTACCCCCGCCTTCTAACCTTTTTACCGCCCATTACCCGTATGACACATCATCCACCTCTACCCCCATTGAACCTCCTCCTCCACCATCTAAACCTCTTATCATTCACCGTTCATCTGAGGTCCCCTCTACTTCCACTATACCCCCTCCACCATATAAACCCCTTATCGTCCATCATCCACCCCAAGTCACCTCCGTTTCTAATCTACCACAACCTTCCAAACCCCTTATCATTCACCGTTCGTCCGAGATTTCCTCTACTTCCACTATACCCCCTCCACCATATAAATCCCTTATCATCCACCATTCACCTGAGATTCCCTCCACTTCCCCTATTCTTTCACATTCTAAGCCCCTTATCATCCGTGATTCACCCGAGATTCCTTCTACCTCTACCATACCTCCGCCAAGCAAACCCCTAATCAAAACCCCTACACCCATCATAACCCCTATCCCACCAACCATTCCTCCACTATTACCCCTTAAACCCTTGTTAAAATCCACACCCAATACCATAGAGGTGCAACAAGACCCACAAGCAATGGTGCTCCGGAGTGGAAGGATGTTCCACAGGGTATTTCCCCAGAATAGTCAGGCCCCTGAACAATCTCAGCCCCAGAAAGATAAGGAAGAGCAGTCAGAAGAGTCTATCCCTGGGACCCAGTATGATTTGCTAAAACATCTGGATAAGACGCCTGCCCGTATCTCCATCCTTGAGCTGATTAAAAGATCCCCATCTCACCAAGAAGCTTTAAGGAATATCTCCAAAAAGTCATGGTGAACGAGGATCTCCCTGTGGAGAAAATCTCGGCAGTCCTGACGCCCACTGATACACAACCGCCTATCATGTTTCACAATCACGAGCTTGCCCCCAAGGAAGCTCGGAAATATGCGTTGTGTATTGCGGTGAAAATCAATGGCGTGTCGTTGGATCCGTGCCTAGTGGACACGGGCGCGTCTATAAATGTGATTTCCCCGAGTACTCTCCAAGCATGTGGGGTCATGAAGAACAACTCATGCCTTCCTCAATCACAGTCACGGCCTACGACAACAGTAAGAGGCCGCCAATGGGGATGATTGCCCTCAATGTAGAACTAGGTCCTGTATCAGTCTTTACGGAATTTCATGTCCTTGATATGGATCCCACTTTCAAGGCTATACTAGGCCGTACCTACATTGAAGCTATGAATGCTGTACCATCCACCAATCATCAGTGTTTGAAATTTCCATACAAAGGATGGGTTATCAAGGTAATGAGCATGCCCCTCTGTTCTACGGTGGATGCAATCACCACCTCTTTGCCTTCGGTCTGGCCGACTCATCGGCCCATACTATCCTTGTTGGATATGTATGACCCCTGTCGTGCTCCCTTCACACAACAAAAGCCATTCCCTATGTTAAACTCACGTCTTCCCTTCCGCTCCAAAGGATGGGAGATTATGAGAAATATTGGCTACCAAGATGGCAAAGGTCTAGGGGCACAACTGCAAGGAAGGCTGAGACCACTCCAAAAGATAAAGCCAATCCGTAGAGCTGGCTTGGGTTTTAAGGGGCCATTCGAATCAGACGGCAAACCCCTCACTTGGACTTTGTCCTCACATTTCAAAAAGGGGCCCATCGTCCAGATGGGAGATCCTCCACTGGAATCACCTGGGGGGTCACGGGATGTGTTTTTAGCTCAAGGATGTTCAAGGATCCCTAAAAGAGGAAAGATTGTCCACCTGGATTGTGAATGGTATAAATGGTTTGACATACCAGATATATCCATTGCACTGGAAAGAATGTTCTCGCCTCCACATCTAGAAGGGGTCGTCTTTGATCTCCGAAATGTCAGGGAACACCATCACACTTGCCAGAATGTCAAACCCTCCTCGCCAAGAGGATGTTGTCATCGACAGGTCATCATCCGTCACCAATATTGTCACCGACGGCTCATTAGCCGTCATCTTTTCTATCCACATATCACAGCCTTTGTTGTTGTCTCCTTCCTGGGCCAGACAGTTGTCTGATGATCTTCCCAGGTCCCTTTCTTTACTCATATACCTACGTGGGTTTCTTAACTCACGTCAGGTTTTCAATCACGATCTGCTCTACGAGCTACACAACCCTCTAGCTCTAATTCCCGTTTCACCTCCTCCAATTTCTTTACATTGTTTTGTTATTAAAAATGAAAACGAAAAAAAAACGTCAATTTCCCAACTCCCCAACAACGGCATCTTTGTTGAGGAAACATCCTATATCTCCCATGAGTGTGCCCCGACTTACGGGCCACTCATTCAAGGTCCCTGAGTGACCTTTTCTTCCCCTCGTCTGAGGGGTCCTTCCCTGTACATTCTTCACTATCCTCTTCACCTTCTTCTTCTTCTGTAAATAATGTGTGTCAGGTTAGGAATAAGTCAAGGGTAGTGCCCAAGAAGAAATCCAAGGGTAAGTAGATCCCTCGGCGGTTCCTTTTAGATTTAGCCGATAGGTGTCAAGCCCTTCTAGCCAGTCCTCAATTGCTAGAAAATCCTATCCAATTATCGGAGATAGAATGTGAAAATGATGGTATGATTGATGAAGGGTACGGGGTTTATGAAATCACCGATGATGAGTACCCCATTGAAGAAGAGGACGAAGAATATAAGGATGCGGCCGACGCATATGCTAGTGGAATGAGCAGATTTGACGAGTCGTCAGTCGCTGTAGAAGAGTCTACCAAAGAGATTAACCTGGGAACTGAGGAAGATCTTAGGATTGTCCTCATAAGTGATAATTTACCATCATCTGACGAAGAGACGTTAATTAAGGTTCTCGAGGATTATAAGGACACGTTTGCATGGAGCTATGAGGATATGCCAGGATTAGATTCTACTCTGGTTGAGCATCGTCTCACTCTCAAACCAGGGTCCATCTCGGTAAAGCAACGGTTAAGACGTTTCCGCCCACAAATGGCTTTAAAAATGAAGGAAGAGGTCGACAAGCTCCACAAAGTTAGGTTCATAAGAGTCGTCCTTTATCCTCAGTGGGTCGCAAACATCGTCCCGGTCATGAAGAAAGATGGAAAGGTGAGAGTTTGTATTGACTTCCGGGACCTTAACCGTGCGTGTCCGAAGGATGATTTCCCTTTGCCTCATATTGATGTGTTAATTGATAATACGGCAGGATATGAAACTCTTTCATTTATGGATGGATTTTCTGGATATAATCAAATTCGTTTGGCAGAAGAAGACTAGGAGAAAATCTCATTCACTACTCCCTGGGGAACTTACTGTTATGTGGTCATGCCATTTGGACTGAAGAACGCTGGAGCCACTTACCAAAGGGCTATGATGGCAATATTCCATGACATGATGCACATATATTTGGAGGTATATGTGGATGATTTGTTGGTAAAATCCAAAACTAGGGCGGAACATCCCGAGGTCCTTGCAAAGGTGTTGCAAAGATCCCGTGAATTCAATTTGAAAATGAATCCAAAGAAATGTGTGTTTGGTGTATCATCGGGCAAGTTACTTGGCTTCATTGTGAGCAAAAGGGGTATTGAGATAGATCCCAATAAGGCTAAGGCCATTAGGGATATGCCACCCCCGAAGAATTTGAGAGAAGTTCGAGGATTAATCGGGAGGTTGCAATTTATCCGTCGCTTTGTGTCGCAACACTCGCAAAGGTGCCGGCCCTTCTACGAGTTGACCAAAGCAGGGACCAAATTTTGTTGGGATTCCAAGTGTCAGAATGCTTTTGACGGATTAAAGGAATATCTGGCCAACCCGCCTGTTCTAACTCCACCTATTCCAGATAAGCCTTTGATCCTATATATCTCGGTCCTAGACGACTCTGTGGGAGCCGTCCTGGCACAAATCAATGAGGAAGGCAAGGAACGGGCAACCTATTACTTGTCCAAACTCCTTAACCCCTGTGAGCGAAAGTATACTGCCATGGAAAGGACATGTGCCGCCCTTGTGTGGGTGGTACAGAAATTGAAACATTACTTTCTGGCTCACGAAGTCCACTTGATTGCTCGGATGAATCCTATCAAATTTCTCTTGGAAAAGTCTGTCCTTACTGATAGGCTAGCACGTTGGCAAAGTTTTCTATCTCAGTTTGACATCACCTATATTCAACAAAAGGCAATCAAAGGCTATGCTATAGCCGAGCATCTCGCTTATCACCCTCTCCCCAAGTTTGACCATGTTCAATCAGAGTTTCCAGATGAGGAACTAATGTCCATTACCCAGTCTGATGATCCCATGTGGACATTATATTTTGATGGAGCTTTGAATTCCCAGGGGAGAGGTATTGGCATTGTCCTTTTGTCACCTGAAGGTGTCGCTATCCCAGAGGCATTCCAGCTCTCATTTCCAGTCACCAACAACGTGGCTGAATACGAGGCTCTTCTGGCAGGTCTGAACCTTGCCTATTCCTTCTGGGTCACTGAATTATGAGTCATAGGTGATAGTCAACTTATCCTTCGCCAAGTGCTCACCAAATATCGCACTCGCGATCCCAAGCTCAAGCCATATCAAGAGCTTACTATTGCTTTCGCTAAACTGTTCACTAAGTTGGTCTTTGTCCATGTTCCTCGCAATCAGAACATTCTCGCCGACGCCCTTGCTTCGTTGGCATCATCATTAAGGTTTCCTCTGGGCAGAAGGGCTCTGTCCGTTTCTATCCACAAGCTTATCCTCCTTGCTATCCACAACCCTTCCTATTTAAGGGTTCAGGAGGAAATGTCAAAGATGGCTCAAGATAGAGAAGTCGCTGAGAAGAGGGAAATTATGTTGGTCGAATAGGAAGAAGAATTGGCTGATGAGGAGAAGCCATAGTTCTATGAGATTGTTAAATATTACAAAGACCAGTCTTACCCTGAAGAGGCAACAGCAGAAGATAAGAGGGCCATAAGAAGAGTAGCCCAGAGGTACACACTGGTTGTAGGATTGCTATACAAGAGAAGCCTCACTGGTGTTCTTCTAAGGTGTCTTGATGATGATGAGTCTTGGAAGTGTGTAGAGGAAGCACACTCAGGTGTGTGTGGTGGCCATGTGAACAGCCAGATGTTTGCCAAGAAGATCCTTCGGCAAGGCTTTTACTGGCCCACCATGGAGGAAGACTGTGCTGTCTATGTCCGTAGGTGTGTCAAGTGTCAACTTCACGCCGATAAGATCCATTCCCCATCTTCCTCTCTCCATCCAGTATCCTCCCCATGGCCTTTCTCCATGTGGGCATTCGACATCATTGGTCCTCTCGGTGATCCTAACTCCCTTACTAAACAAAAATCCTTCATCCTTACTGCAACGGAGTACTTCACCAAATGGGCCGAAGCTGAAGCTTATGCGGAAATCAAGGCATCAACTGTTTGTAAGTTTATTATGAAGAACATCATCGTCAGGTTCGGCATTCCAAGAACTATCATCACCGACAATGGGCCACAATTCATTTCTCAGGACCTTCAGGACCTCTGCAAAAGGTATAAGATTACATTGCACCATTCATCACCATATTATCCACAAGGCAATGGCCAAGCAGAGGCCACGAATAAAACACTGATCAAAATCATAAAGAAAACTTGTGAGTCTAGCAGATTCTCGGATTGGCCAGAGAAGCTTATCGAAGCTCTATGGGCCTATCGCACTTCAATCCGAACTCCTACTGGGCAAACTCCGTTCGCCCTCACTTACGGGATGGAGGCGGTAGTTCCATATGAGATTCTGATTCCCTCTCTGAGAGTACAATTGGACAAGGACCTTCCCCTCGACGAACGTCTTGATTCTCTCCTTGCCCAGTTAGAACTCTTAGACGAGAAACGTCTGGTTGCTGCCGAGCATGCTCGCGTCTACCAAAATAGACTCGCACGTTTTTACCAAAGGAAGGTTATTGAGAGAAAATTCAAAGTTGGTGAAATGGTGGTGAAAAGAATTTTTGTAAAACCTGGCGGGCCGCGTTCTAAGCTCCAACCCAATTGGGAAGGACCATACGTGGTTCAGGCTGTACATCTTGGCAACGCCTACAGGCTAGTCAATGCTGAAGGAGTTGAGTTATCCCACCCTTGGAATGGGCTTTACCTTAAGAAGTATTACCCTTAGATAGGTGTACATACTGTCAAAGACAAAAAAAAATTGAAAACAAAAACAACAAAACAAAATGAAAAATAATGAAAACCATAAAAATTTGTATATAAAACAAAAAAGGAAAAACTAAAAAAAATAGAAAATTCAAAATGCTAATGTTTGGAGACCACCATGGAATCAAGTTACTGCATCTTACCTCCATGTCAAGATAGGGCCCATTAAGGCTTGGTAGGTCTCAGGTCTTGGTTTGCCAGAACCGTGGAGGCCCCTGTCCGGCCAGTTCGGCCTATGCCCCCTCAAAAGAAGACAACATGTATACACATATGTGTTATAAAAAATTGATACCATCGCTTATGGTAGGGCATCACTCAAAAGGTCTCCAAGAAAGCTCAAATCTTTATTCTCTTCTTCTCGACCGAATGAGACAGCCGGCGCCCTTAAAACGCTGAGCATGGGAAACACGAACACAACCCCTAGGGTGAGAGTAGGGCCCAATTCCTCGAGCATGGGTCAGAGCACGAGAAGAGGGCAGTGTCCCCGCAGGCATCCAAGAGGGATTCCACATTGTCAAAAGATTATGTCCCTCGCAAAAAATCTATCAAAAAAATCAAAAAAAAGAAGCAAAAAATCAAAGTCAAAAGAAAAGGCCTGGTCGTAACCGTGCCTGATTCCACTAGAGAAACCCCTTTGACTGAAATTCAAATTCTACACAAAAGGGGTCATGAGATGTAAATGCTCGAGATTTGGTCTGAAGTTACCCGAAAGGGGAAGTTAAGTGCGCCCCTACTGGCTCGCCGGATTAACAGCTTTGCCGGTCCTCTCAGGAGGTTTACCCCCTATATTCTTCCTTCTTCCCCTGAAGATCAAAGCTCAATGGAGTTCCCGAAGGGTGAAACTCGCCAAAGCCTGCAACATCCTTTTAACACAAACATATGGTTGTCTATTTGAAAAGCAGAAGCCATTGTCGTGAAGGAGTCTCCGTGTTTCTGGCCGGTCAAGACCCTTGTCTACCACCTTAATGCCTTCTTATCTAACCTCGGGCTTAGACCAATGCAAGCGCGTCACCTACGGGTGCGACGGCGTCTGATTCCGAGTCAGCGTCGCGCGGTTGGTCGTTTGGGTTCCAGGGTGTTCCATTATATACCATCTAGAGTTGTGAGGAAATAGACCCGGGTCGGACAAATCATTTACCTCAAACACTTTTTGGGTGAATCCCTGCGGTCGGAAGCGACTGGGAGCCTAAGCATGGCATGACGGTATTGTCATCAGGATAAGTCTTAACCGGCGGGATTATCATTTGAGGAGTTTAGAGGCCCAAATCAACCTAGATGTGCACTTATGATACCTGGGAGGTTAGTAAGAAATCCATATTCTCATGCAGGTTAGGTGCCATATGGGTGCTTACCAAGCATTAGCAACAAAAAAAATGATGATAATAAAAATAACAAAAAAAGGGAAAAAGAGAAAAATGTAGACATGCAAAACAAAAAAATGATGAAAAATAAAACAACAAAAAATGCAGAAAAAAATAAAAATAAAAAAAATCGCATTTCCTATGATTGCATTTGTATGCAGCATTCCACTTTTAATTTTCGCTTGCATCCGTGTGCTTGTGTGCCGCATTCACCATCATATCTTTATCTTGCCTTTATTAATAAAGGCTTGGCCCCTTGACCCATTATCAAGGACAGTCAAAGTGAACATTTACTTATTGAGCAAGGGGCCAAGTCAGAGCAGAAATTCTGACTTGTTTGTTTCAGTGATGTATGCAGGGATTCGAGATAGCAAGAAACAAATGAAAAACCAAAAAATCAAACTTTTTATTCCATTCCATTTCTAGAAATTGTACATTAAGTTCCACCTTCTCTCTCTACATTACTCGTCCCTCCGCTCTCCGGGCAAGACGCTCTCGAGGGTGCAACCCAACTACGAAAAGCGGTACTTCTACCGCTCTGAACTCCTCTTCCCATCTCTGTACCCCGGCGTTGATCTGCGGGGGCACCAAAGAAGCTACTAACACGAAAGCCACGCTCTCGTGCTCTTCGGTAGCGCTCTTCACCATCTTTAGCCATTGTTCAGCAAGACCAAGGCTGGTTCGGAGTTCAAACAACTGGGCCTCAATGGCCCTTCGCTCCTCCCTCTCAGCCAACCTATCGGCTCTTTCTCTTTCTCTGTCCCTTTCTTTTTCTGCCCGTTCTCTTTCTCGGTCTTCCCTCTCCAGTTGAAGGGTGATCCTTAGCTCCACGGCGTCCCTAGAAAAGTCATCATCTCGACGATGCCGCAGTTCATCTTCCAGCTCCGCTATTCTAGCCTCCCTCTGCGCAGCTTGGGCAAGTGCCTCTTGCGTCTCTTTTTCCTGCCAGATATGCCGTCTCAGATATGCGGCAAGGCATGAATGAGCAAGATTCAACAATGAAACTTTTACCTGTATAGAGAGCATGCCTTCTGCCTCCGCGGCACGCTGCGTCGCACGAGCAAGTTGCTCGTGAAGCGAATCAAGCTCTGAGGTAGGGATCCATAAGCTGGAAGAGACGCCATCTGCTCCCATCGCTGATGAGGCCGCGCCGATCTGGGCGCGCTATAACAACATGAAGTGATAATTAGTGGCTAAGCACCATGAATCCAGGAACATTGTATATACACCCACCGAGGCACTTAAGGCACCACGCGTGTCACCCAATTGTCGCTCCGTGTCTGCCAAGCGAGCTCGCAAGTTCACTATCATGGTATCACGGACATCCTACAGCCATGTTATAGGAGTCAGCATTTTCACAAAAAAAATAGATAAGAACAAAAACAACAAAAACAACGAAAAGAAGAAAAAGGGAGGCCTACCTCCACAAGTCCCCCAGGTTGGAGTCGCTCTGCATACATTGCCCTATACAGACGCAGATAGTCTTCACTATCCTGTGCCTGCGATTCCACGATTGTGCCACCCCGTTGCCAGTCTTCATACTGTTCAGGGAACCGCACACGCCAATCAATGCAGGTTGCCGGTCCCCGTGTCTTTCTCCCGACGCGAGGTGACGCAATCGTATCTATCCACTCCTAGGCTAGCCCTAGGGTCCTCATAACCAATCGTAGCCGAAGCGACTCGATTTCATTCAGGCAGTGCATCCAAAGCTCTCGTCCAAACCGGGCGCGGCTCATCAAAACCCACGGTTGATCGGCATCGACCATACTTGAGTAGGGTCTCCAGTTCACCTAGATTAGATTGTACATATCCATTTAGCTAGTCAAATGTAGAAACAAAAAGGAAAAGAAAACAAAAAGCAAAAGAATCCTACCATCGCTGCAGGGAACTCCTGCAGCTCACGTCTTAGCACCATCAGTTGGTAGGATAGAGGCGCTGTACTCATAATGGGTTGCCACCGTCTGGCTAATGGCACCGTCACTGGTCGCCAATGCCGAGCTCTCCCCATCGGGAGGTAATAGTAGCTCCATAGCTGTATCATCATGTGTCATTAGTGCCTTAAGTGAACTATTGGGAAAACACACAAAAAAAAATGAAACAAAAATTACCTGGATAAATGGTGTAAAGCCACTGACAGTCACCTCACGGTCTGCCTCTTGGGATAGGCCTGTAAACAGATGTGCCAGCACGGCAGCTCCCCAAGCATACTGCCCTACTCTCTCGAGATCTACTAGCAGCTCTAGGAAGCGACAGTCGATGCTGCCTCCCTTCGAGCTCAGTAGCAATCTTCCCAGTAAGAAGAGGAGAAATCTCCTCAAATCCATGTTGGACCTTTCCCAATTGCCGAAATCTGAGCAGTACACAGCACGGCACCCTCTTTCAGTCCTTTCCATGAATTCTTCCAAGGACTCATCATCCCGGGGACGAGTATCAGCAAATCCCAATGCCTCCATGATGGATGCCTTGGCTACTGATCGGTTCTTCCGACTGTCAAGTTCCAGTCCTAACAGCTTCTGGGCACCTTCTCGGTAGTCCGCGTAAGTGACCCCGGTCACTGCCTCCCCATCCACTCCGAGGCTTGTGATTCGGACCACATCTTCCAGACTGGGTACCATGTGCCCCCAGGGCATCAAGAATGCCCGACTCACTGGGTCCCATCTTTCGCGCAATGCTTGGATGAGGACGAGGTCGAGCTTGATTGGCTCGATCCGCAGAAAGGTCCCAAATCCCATCACGTCTAGCCTGGCCTTCTGGAAGTCTGGAAGACCACGATATGCGGCAACCACTAGCTCCCAGAAAATGTGCGATCTCATCATGCTCTGCACATACATAAGAACTGAGCAAAGGGGAGCTTTGCCAAGGAAGAAAAAGGGAGAAAGAATGAAGGAAGGGATGGCAAGGTCCAACTTACGAGTTGTGATTGCATCCTCTCACCGAGCTGCCCCTCGACTTCTGAAAGTCTCCTGGAACTGCTGCCAGATCTGCTCCTCTTTGAAGAGCGGGAGGACTCACCTTCTGCTCTGAAGCTAGATTCACCCTCCATCCTGAAAATTGAGCAACTCTCACTACTTCCCCTTCTTGCAAACTTTCACTCTTCGGGTCAGCTCTCACGACTCGGGTGCTCTCAAGTCGAGTGAAAGAGGAGGTATTTATAGGATTGGAAGGAAGGTGATCTAGATCTATCACCATCACCCCTAGCAACAGCCTTTGCGACAAGTCACCCCCCTTACTGTTGCGGCCACTCTACCATGGGGAGTGATCTATTTGGGGGCGCGATTTGTTGACTTGTCGTCCTTAGTCGGTCCAAAGATTCTCCGCGTTTATGTCCTGTTGCATCTACTTTTAGAGCAAACAAGCAAATCGGGGACATTTGTGCGGGAAAATAGGGCCAATGGCCGACGTTTTTGAAATTGGTGGTAGATCCTTTTGAAAAATCATGGCCACGGTACACTCGCGTGTCACTTTGCCATGTGAAGTGAATGGAGCAGAGCTATGATTGTTGACCCGCCACCCCTATTCGGTCCAAGATTCCACGTGTCGCTTGTCCCGTTGCGACTACTTTTAGCGCAAACATCGAAATGAGAGACATTCACGCGGGAAATCAGCACCAAAGGGTCGATATTGTTGAAATCTGTGGTCGACCCCCTTTGGAAATCATGGCTATGGTGAGTCACCACTCCTTGTTTCAAGGAGGCATCTTGTCGAGCATGTCTCGTAGGAGCCCATGTGGTAGAAAAGAGCCGTAGTGCAGAAGGAACACATCAAGGGCGAACCAATCATGTTCGAACCAAGCCATTCCACTCCTACATCTATATAAGTGTTTGTGCCCGTCATGAGGAAGGAGTGGGTGTACAAGCCATTCACTAATCCTCATCACCCTCTTGGTTACGTCTCTTCTCTCTCCAAGGGCAAGAAGTCCTTCGGAGGCCTTCTATAGTCTCGTGATGCAGCAATCGCTTTGCTATGTCATGTCTTTCCATCTATTCTGGCGGTGCTTTTCATCGTCCTCCTGCTTCTCTCGCGACCTTGATGGTCGCGAAGCTTTTGAAGTCGAGACTGCTGACTGAGTTGCCCTCTGCTTTGCTGCGAGATGTTACCAGCTCCAAGAGTTCCTCTGCCGTGAGCTCCAATTCCCCTCCGATCTGCAGAGCAAGTGACCTGTCTGGACGTTCTTCCTCTCAGAGTTCCATCTCTTGGGCCTCCTGTGCTACTCTGTCTTTGCCTTTCTCTTCATCTTCTCTCGCTTTACCTCTCTCCTCGCCACTTGGAGAGAAACCTTTAGCGTCAAGGCATCTCGGGGCAATCCCTCATGCTGTAGTTGCTCTGATCTTTCATCTCTTATTCTGTGATGGTCAGCTGTCACCCGGCGTCTGCCATCTTAGTCGCTTACAGAAAAGGGATGGAAGAGATTCAAAGCATGTGCAATGGCATTAAGGCCTTATTTTATTTCAAAATGAGGACTACACCAGGGGTTTAGGCACTTCGGGCCTCAAATTCCCCAATTGGGTTACATAAGCTTTCCACAGTTCCATGTCCTCATTTACAGACATCATTACCTTCAGTGGAACACTTGCCTTCCACGATGCTTTAATTGCTTTCACATCGTTTGCATCTCCCTCCGTACCTAGCTCTCTCTTCTTCAGGGGAGGAATTTCAGATAACATTGGGAATGAATGGCGAGGGAGGCCGATCTGAGTATAACACCGATGTGCATTGTATAGAGCAAACTCAGTCGCGCCAACAAGTTGCAGCTCCACATCTGGGAAAGACCTCGTGAGGAGTTCACATGACAGTAAACATGTTGGCGCATAAGCGAACATGTTCTGCATCATAGTGCTGTAGTGATTCCTCCAGTCTTCGCGTTTCTTCAACCAAGGAGCGCGATTTACCACATTATCACTAAAGCCTAACACATCGGCTATATGGTAAAGTGGACATTGTTGGAAGATTTTTGAGGTAGTCGTCATCCCCTCGTGGTGGTCAAATTTGAAATGCAAGTCAATCCAGCAATTTAGAAGGAGTATGCAACCGAAAGGAGGCTTACCCATGCTGGAAGCTGTGAGGCCGCTGTAGAGATAGGCAAGGATGGCGGGCCCCACTCTCTTTCCATTCCAAATCCCACAAATAGCGCTCAATTGGTCCTCCTCCACTATGTTGTCTGTGTAAGGAAATAGGAGAGCTCCCGCTAAGCAGATTGTGAACCCCTTCATCAGTTTCTCTAGCTGATCATCACTTGTCGATTCTTCCAGGGCACTCATGGTCCATTCCGCAAGCTTTTGTAAGTTAATTCCCTGTCGAGTTTGGACCGCCTTGATAGCCTTCGACGACATGAAACTTTCGAGAACTTCTTCAGAAGTCACATTTTTTAGCATGCGCGAGATCTTTATCTTGCCATCCTTCTTAAATCCCTTCAAACCGAGCAGCAACTCTACCTCCTCAAGAAGAATTGTTGCTTCAAAAGTGGGGAAGATGAAGGTGTGAGTTTGTGGGTGCCAAATTTCTACCAGTGCACCCATGGCTGCCCAATCCATGTAAATCTTGTCATAGTGTTTGGCGTGAATCACTAGTCCTTGGAGATGCCATTTTGAAATCACAGCTCTCATGCCAATGGTCATATTCGAAGTGAGCTTCGATAGCCAGGGCAGCTTTGAGAATTTCCTTGGGCCCGGGAAGAGAGGATATGGCTGAAAAGGAAAGGAAGTGTCGAGAAGATGAAGGAGAAGTCATATAGAAACTAAAAGTGAGTCAGCTTACCAGTCCTGAGTGAATTCTTTCACTCAGATGCCCTTCAAGGTCCCTAAGCCGTTGGATCTCATTGCTAGCCCTGCTTCTCTTCACGGGACGTGAGGATTCGCCTTCCATCTCAAGTCGAAGGGCTAAGATCACTCTTTCTTTCCCTTGCTTCTCTTTAGGGAATTCGTGCTTCTGCTTCTTCCTGATTCGCGTGTGAGCTACTTATAGAATAGAAAGGAATCAAAGTCGTCATCAACAGTCTGTCGTGTTATGATTATTAATCATGTATGATTGGTCATGTTATAATTATGTCTTGTCATGATTGTGTTGATAATTATGTCTTGTCATGATTGTGTTGATAATTCTATCTTGTCATGATTGTGTTGATAATTCTGTCCTATCATGATTGCCTTAAATAACTCTGTCTTCATGATTGTATTTTGTTACCGTTGTGAAATTGTTCAATGTAAATTTTAAAGAAAAAAGGAAAAAGATAAAAAAAAGATAAAAAAGAAAAAAAGAAAAAATGGATCATCCCCTCCCACATGTACATCTCCGCGTTATGTCCTGCACTGCATTTAGTCCAAGCCATATGGATATGTCGTTAAGCCATGTTAGAATGGGGACGACGGTTCTGTTCGGTTTGTAGATAAATGGGCCCAGGCTCATTACCGGCTCATCGAATCTGTATCCTGACCCAGTCTCCATGGCTTAACGATATTATCATTGGCTAGTTGATTTCACTGCGAAAATCATTCACTTAAGTTGATTGTGTAAGCCACTGTGAAATGTGAGATATTCCATTCTAGTCGAGTACTGAGTTTTCCTGAGGTCGCCTTGGGATGTTTCTCTGGAAGAAACCATTGTTTGGATTTGTCTTCAGTTCATCCTTTATTCCCCTCGGACCCACCTTGGCAGTAGCACGTCCACAATGGCTGGTAACCGCTCTCCAATGGTGAAACCTGAGGTTTACGACCCAGGTACTTCCGCACCGTGAAGTTGGTCCTTTTAGTTGTCAGTGCCCCAGAGCACATTTTGTTATTCCCTGTATGTTTATCATCCAAACAATGGTCAATTTCGGAGGACCTTCTTCAAGGTTACTTCGGTGAAACTCAGGAAAGATTCTCATCAGAAAATGATGAAGGCGTGTCTCATCACACCATGACATCTGCGTTTCACTTCACTCCATTTCATTCCATACATTTCATTCCATTCCATTACATGTCATTTCCCTACAAAGCAGATGCCAAGGCGGGGCAGCTGTAGACACGCTATTTTCACACTTTTCGCGGGTAAAACTCATATTACACCGTGATGCCCCAAAGTGGCTTATGCATTCGATTTACGTGCGTGATTAGTCATTTTTAAGGTTTTACATAACAAAATATAAAAAAAAAATCAATCAAAAAGGTTAGAAAAAATACAAAAAATAAATATATATATATATTGAGAAAAGCATACAAAAAATACAAAAAACTTATTAAAAAGGTTTAAAGAAAATACAAAAGAGTTTAAAAAATCAAAAGAAGAGCTTATAAGAAAATTCAAAAAATGTAAAAAAATGGGTTATAAGAAAATACAAAAAAGATCAAAAGGTTATTAAAAATCCAAAAAAAATCAAGAATATGTTAAAAATAATAATGAGAAAATGTTTAATAAATAAAAATAATAAAATAAAATAAATCTCAATAAACACTTTTATTTTTGTGTAAAAAAATGAAAGCTTATATATATGTGTATATATATAAATGTAAAAGGAAATCAATATAAAAACACAAAAAAATAATGATATATGTACCTATCTTTATACTAATCTTCACTAATCCCATCTTTACTACTATTAATCTCCTCCCGTACGTCTCCATCTTATGCACACCTCCACCTTATCTCTCTCCCTCATACATCTCTATCTCATTTTCTCTCTTCTTTGTCTTCTTTTCCCAGCCGCTCCGGCAGAGGGAATCTCCCTCTCTTATGTCCCTTTCTCTCCTGTCTCTCATCTCTCTTATTCCCATCATCTCTCCTCCATCCCTCTCTTCTACGCATAACACACCTTCCACTCTCATCCCTTCATTCTCCCTCCTCCATCTTTTTTCCTCACCACGTTCTCACACCCCCTCTCTGTTAGCTGCAGCACCTACACCACCCGGTCGTCACAACCCCCACCGCCGTGGAACTCCCACCTCTCCACAGCCCATCACCATCCTCCACGTCGCCGTCGACCTCCTCACCACCGTCGTCACTCCCCTACGCAACAGCCAAACCGCCGTCGGAGCACCCTCATCCACCTTCCCCGGCGCATGCAAGCCCCGCGTCCTCGCCGTCCCCGGCCGTCGTCCCATCGTGATCACCGCGGCTCCCTCTGTGAGCCCCTCACTGCCGGTGCAGCCGCAGCTCCTCCACCTGCCACCGTTGCCACCCCCACGAGCCCACCTCCGAGTACCACCATGCCCATGCATGCCTAGACGCAGCGCCACCGGCCACCGTCCGCAAGCCGCCGTCGTCGGAGCACCCTCGCCTCTCCACGTCGGCCTTCCACACCGCTGACGAGCTCTCCCGGCCCTCTCACCGGCCACCGTCCAGACCACCGGCCACTTCGCACGGCACCGCTGCCAGAGTCGCCGCCGACTGCTTCCGCGTCGCCACCCTTGCCGGAGCACCTCCCCTCTCACCCACGGCAACCCCATACCACCGCCGTGCGACCTCCACAACACCGGCCAGCCACCCTCCGACCGCCGCGAGCCTCGCCGCTCTCGTCATCCTCACCGGTAGCCTCCCCCGGTCGCCTCCTCTCCACAGCCCATCAGCCACCCATCCTCTCCCGGCCGCGGACGTCGTGACTGCATCACTGTATCCACCGTGAGTACCGGCCTGCCGTCGGTGCCGCGCTGCTGCCTCCACCACCCTCGCTGTTGTCAGCCTCGCGACCGTGCACCGCCGCCTGCACCGCCTCCGACTGAAGCGACCCGCGCCACCGACGTCCACGAGCCCCCTGCCGGAGCACCACACCCGCGCAGCCGCCGGTGCCGCCGCGACCCCCGCTGCTGCTCCTCCGGTCGCCAACCGCCGCGACCCCCGCTGCTGCTCCTCCGGTCGCCAACCGCCGCGACCCCTTGTCTAACCGCTGCTGCACACTCCCATCGCCGGTCACCCTCCAGCTTCACTACCGCACCCGCGACCAGGCCGTGCTGCATCGCCCGTGTCACCTTCCTCGCCTCCGGCCATCGTCCATCGCGAGCCCGCCATCCCCGGCCGTCTTTCTTTTCTCCTCCACCCGTCACTCTTGTCTGTCTCTCTCCCTCTCTCTCTCTCTCTCTCCCGCGGCTAGCTCGCCGCGGCGAGCTCCTCTCTCTCTCCCTCTCTCTCCCACGGTCTCTCTCTCTCTCTCTCTCCCTCTTTCTCGCACTCTCTCTTTCCCTCTCTCTCTCCACCCCCCACCGTGCTCTTCCTCTCTCTTCTCTCTCCCCCTCTCTATCTCTCTCGTTCTCTCTCCCTTACCCTCGCGATCTCGATCTCTCTCCCTCTTTCTCTGCTCTCTCATCCAAGCTCTCTCTCTTCTTTTCATTTCATTTTAATATTTTCTCTCTCTCTCTCTCTCTCTCTCTCAATCTCTCTTTTCTTCTCTCTCTCTCTCTCTCTCTTCTCTCCGATTTCTGTTCTCTCTCCCCTTCTCTCTTTCTTTTTTTTCTTTTTAATCCTCTCTCCCTCTCATCTCTCTCGATCTCTCTCATCCCTCTTTTTATTTTTACTCTCTGCACCCCCCCTCTCCCCCTCTCGTCTGTCTCTCTCTCTCCTCTCACCCCCCCTCTCTTTCGATCTCTCTATCTTCCCATTTTTTATTTCTCTAGTTCTTTTTTTTCTGTTTTCTTACTCTTCTCTCCCTCTCTCAGTTCGTCTGTTTCCTCCCCCCCTCTCATCTCCCTTTATTTTTTTCTTTCTTCTCTCTCTCCAGCGTGTCATTCTCTCTTCCCCCTCCTCTGTCTTAATTATAGTATTTGTATATTAGGTATAAATAATTATGTATATTATGTATTAATAATATATATGTATTAAATATAGTGATTATATGGTATTTAGTACTTAATAGATTGTAAGTGATATGTATATATACCAACTATATATCTATCTATCTCTTATTTTTACACACCTATATATATTGCACATATATACTTAATTAAAGTTTTTTTTACTTTTTACAGAAAAATCTCCAAAAAAAAGAGAGTTTTCTCTCTTCCTTCTCTCTTTCAAAGATGTTTATTTTGGGCTATTTTTATTGTATAGATAGATATATTTCCATATAATTATATATATATAGACCACATATATATATTGTTGTATATTTGTATATTTGTATTCGCACATACACTTAATCGTTCTTAAATCTTTGCAGAAATAAAAGCCGAGGCTCTAGCCCAATTAGCTCTCCCACGTGTTCCTGTACACGGGGAAGCCGTTTCGTCCACCGCTTGCTCGCCCCGTGCTTGCATCGCCATCAGCGGCTCTATTTTTATTGTTATCGTTTTATTGTATTTTTAGTCTATTATTAAGTTATTAGTGTTTATCTTATGAATTGTTATTATATCACTTGTCTAACTTAATTTTATTTTCTGTTTGTTTATTTTGCAGGGTAAGCAGTCAAAAGCCCCCTTCTTCGACCCGTCGAACGAAGTGGAAGAAGGAACCCACGCAAATCCCGCGTCAAAGGCAAAAGCGATCAATCAATCAGTTTGGGGCTCACGGTCCCTGGCGATCACACCACCAAACGCGTGCTTGTAGTAAATTTTATTTTCTGTCTATAATACCCGCGGATAGCTAAATCCCGGGTCTGTTTGTACTATAATCGGCCGCGGTGAGTCATTTTACCGTGGTCATTTACTTTCGGCATTTTTCTTTATGTACTTTATTATATTGTTGTTAAAACCCCGCACGGATCAATATCCTGCGGTGGTCTGTTTACTGTTTATATTCATGTTATTATTATTGTGTGAGGAGTGATATGCCGTTGCAAATTCCGAGTTCACGTATGTCTTTGTGTCTGCCAACTTCTACTACGTAGAGTCCCAGATTCGCACTCGGTATATAGAAAGTTATCCTCGGAATGGTAGGTCACGCCTACCGGGAAGGGGTTCAGTTTGCGTGAGGGGGTCTTCGGATCCCGTTCTCCGCCCTGTACCGAAGGTCCGGTAAGTCTAGGCTCCACGTCCCCGTACAGAGTGACCTTTCAGGTCATACTCTCTGCCGTCTTTTCTACATCATCCTTTTTACGCACGCGTTTTCATTTTCATCATTTTTTACTCTTTCACTCGAGATGGAGAAATCCCATCTCTCTCTCTCAGTCTACCACGTGACGCGTTCACACCGGAGAGAGAGGGAGAGAGGAGAGAGCGTGAGAAGAGAGAGGGAGAGAAGAGAGAAATGAGAGGGGAGAGAGAGAAAAGGGTTATAGATATAGGAAAATCCAAAAATTCTGAAAAATACTGAAAAATAGAAAATCACGTTTCCGCGATCCTCGGAATGCACCGATCGCAACGGTACCACTCGCACCCTGGTGAACGGTCCGGTTCACCCGCAACGAGGTTCCGAAAGAATTACCGAAACACACACTGGGAATCGGAAAACACACGCGAAAAAGTCGCGAAACGCTTCCGGGCCTCCGAAACAACTCCGGATCGCGCCGACCCAAACACGAAAGATGTCCGAAATGAAATTTCAGACATAACGGAGTTGGACACTCCGAAAAACCAGATCTGGGACCCCCGAACAAGGATCCAAAAAATCCTGGGCATCACAGCCCTCCCCCCTTAAAGAAATTTCGTCCTCGAAATTCAGGACTAACACCAAGTCGCAGGGGAAGAACGCCTCCACCAACTGACAACGCTGTCAGGGCCCCAGCATAGAAAAACCTCGATTCTCACAAAAGCACAGATCATGAGGGATACGGCCAGACCATAACCACGAACGACGCCACGCTCCGCACACCGCACACAAATTGGTCACCAGAGGAGGCATAATACAAAGGCGCAAGTCTGGTATCACCTCAGACACAACGGAAACAACTCACGGCATCGCTGCCACCCTCTCGCTCACCACGGGAACGAATCCTCGCCACAAGAACCTGTCCACCGGTCAACACCCACGCTCGGCGGACCAACCAAACACCAGCTTCTCTCCCACCTGACCACCACAAATTTGTCGGCTCCACGCTGAGGACCACTCCGCACTCGGCAAGCCGAACGAAACAACAGCACGGGACCAACTCTGTCAGAACTCAAACTTCGACAAAGCTCAGATCCCATCTGGGAAAACACACCTCAGAAACGGACACCAAAAGGCCTCGTTGGCACGCGGCTCTCTCCATTCTCGAGCCCCTACATGCAACCAGCATCTTCTGTCCATGAAAGACCATCCACTGGTCAGCAGACATTCGTCAACGGGAAACCTCCACCGGCCCAGCAGGCACGATTCAACTCATGATAGGCCATCCGCTGACTCACGCACAGACCAACACCACATCCAGACCTATCATCATGCCAACTCTACCCTCTCAGGGGAGTACGGTGAAATCAAACGACTCCATCTCCCCTAGGTCTTCACGTCACTCAACTCAGAATTATGGGGAATCCTCCGTTGCTGGCCGCAGACTGAGGATCAATATCCCACGGCAACGTCTCATCAGAGACCTCCACACACGGGCATCGACCATCGTCCTGTCTCATCGAATCCTATCTCATTGAAACCTCCATCTCAATTATTACAAGAGGACGCCTGCCAATCCCGACTCCCGCTCTTATCACAGAGCCACGGGACACACAACCTCTTACGATCCACGACACACTTCTCCAGAACACGATCTCATCCGCGAACGCAACATCCAACGCAAGAACATGGTACTCATGCGACAACCTCGCCAGCATATTTTCCCAACTCTCTGCCTGCCAGTGCCATGAACCACAATATCTCAAGCAACGGCACGGCAACCACATGTCTCACGCCGCCGGAGACAACGCACATCGATGAACCAACACTCCACTGCTCTACACTTCCTCAGAAATCCACCCGCAGCAACCAACGCTACGATCCGCGCACTCTGATCCACACACACAGCCACTACAAGGCCAACGCGGGATCCTCCATACCGACAACCATCTGCAACGCTGCATACTCCAATCCTCCGCACATTGGGAACCGCAACACCAACCACAAATCTCAAAAATACTGCCCATCCGACACTCGTCCTTCCGGAACAGCGCCAACACCCTTACACATCAGGGAACGGGCAACGCTTCTCACAGGCAACCACCTTGCCAAAACGCGGGACGCGTCTGGCATAGACTTCATGGTGCACGAAGGCCAACCAATCCGGACACATAGTGCAAGACGACGAACCTTAGCCAAACACGATTCTCTGCAACCAAAGGAGAACCCAATCACACCTCCGACCAACGGAAGGAAAACTCCACACTCGACCTAACCTCGAGCCTCGCGCTTGCTGGGAACAACACCTTCCAGCACCAAGAAAAACCATCACTTCCGTCAGGTCAGCTCCTCCGACAACACTTACGAAGTGTTCCGTCGGACCACAATCACAACATCTCTCGATGCACCACCACTGCAATTCCTCGATTCGCGACACGCCACGCCAAGAGCCACAACACGAGCCATAACCGGCAACTGCCAACGCTCATCCTTAAGTCCCGAACTTGCCACAGAACCTTCACATCTCGAGCCAAATCTGGGCGAACACAACCTATTCGCACACAAGAGCGCAGGAGCAAGACTTACTGGGACACCACAGCCCATCCTGCCTCGAAATCCACAAGAATAACCAGGACCGACACGTCATTCCTGACGCCACATAGTACGACAAGAACATCGGGCTCGACAAATCAGCAGCTCACCAAGAAGATCCTCCGCTCACCCGAGCACACTTCTCGATCAGAACACCCGCTCCAACACCTCAAACCACAACCTCAGCGCATCAGGGGCTAGATAATACTCAAGCTAGAGTGGCCAAACTCAATAACAGCTCCCTCAGAGCACACTCATAGCCACTTAACGACGAACAATCCTCACCAGCCACCTGACCCAGCTGCAGACTCCTCGAACGCAGCACCACAACAGCAGGCCTGCCGGCAACCTCTACCCAACGCAACACGACCGGGGCCACCACCCAAGGGAGAAAGCTCTTGCCCTCGATCCGTAGACCCCACGCAGGCACGAAAGCCGCGAACAGCAACCACCCTCACCGCGCCGCACAGCGCACTCAAGCTCTCAAGCGAGAAACAAAGCTGAAACCAAGCATGAAACCTTATGCCAGCTACCGACTGTACTGGACCTTACGGACTCTGATCACTACAATATCTCGAATTCCCATGTACGTACACAACCACACTCTGATACCAACTGTGACGACCCGAGAATCCAGTGACCGGGAAGGCCCGATAACCCGAGACTCGAACCGCCGCCCACGAGCAGGGAGTGCTCGGAAGGGCTAAAAAGTAGTGTGGAGGTACAAAGAAATAGGAAATAAGACAGATAATTCAACAAATAACAGAAATAAATGAACAACTACAACAGAGTCCAGTCCAATAGAAAGTACAGTCTAAAGTAGTAAAACGTACCACATGTCAAGTGAACACTCGGCCCGAAAAGCTGGCAACTAAGAACCTCCGTACTGCACCCTCGAACCTCGAGGAAGAACCGCCGCACCTGAAACGCAAGGGTGAGCCTCCTGTCACTGGCCCAGTAGGTGATGCGGGACGAGACCACGGACACGACTCGAATGAGGAATGCTGTCCTCGCACTCTAGGTGAGCTCGTGATTATCCCTTAATGAGGGAAGCGTCGGACGTGCACGGTTGAGAAACCGGCAAGAGCTAGGGTGGTCAATTCACACTTTCGTGCCCGCATCGGGTCACGGGACGGTAACGCTCTCTCTCGTAGCAGCGGTGATATAAATATAAAGTGAGCTACAATCCAAGAACATGCTCTCTAGCAGTGGCATAAACAAGTATATATGAAAATAAGCAAATGCCGAGTGTAGGGAGTGAGAACGATACCTCCACGCGCTCGGCGTGGGGAAGACGGACCCGGCCGAAACTCGTACTCCCGGAACAATAATACACAATATTACAGTAATACACGTCGCTGCCCACTCCACGCAGGGAGGTAAAGGGCTACACAATGGGGTCCGGGAGGACCGAATTCGGGTTGACGGGCGGTTTCTCGCGTTGATTCGGCAACACCCGAACTAGTGACGGTGGGACCCACGTGCTGTCCGGAGGGGTCGTGTGGGACCCGATGGCACCGCTGTAGTGGAGGATGCCTGGAAGGGCGCTCCCTGGAGTGGAGGCGCGCTGGTTCGCCGGCCGGAGGCCGGACGGCTCCGATCTGCACCGGTCGGGATCACTGGCAACGGATCTGCAGCTTCTGGTTTTCAGCGCGCGTCCCGGCAAGAACGGACGCTGCGATCCGCCCCGATGTCGGATCGACACGAAACGGGTGCCGTTGGAAAGCTAACTTGAAGTAATTCAACCTAGGCCTAGAGATCAGACCTGGATCTGCTCGGATCTTGGCCTTAATGAATTTTTAAGTTGCTATTGTACAGTGACCGTGCTCTCAGATCTGTAGAGAACTTGTCTGAGAACGGCCGTTGACCGCCTAGTAGACCTTGGATTCAGACTTCAACCTCTTCATGAGAGTTGTAGGAAATTGAGCTAGGAAAACGGGACATTTTTTTATGAAAGGTTTGGTGGAGACTGTGATTTGTTATGATTTTTGGACTGGAAGGTGGTCGGATCTGGGAATTGACTGAAAGCACTGTAGCAGAGATAGAACACGAATTTTAAAAAATAGATAGAGGGCGGATCAAAAATCAAGAAAAATGGTGGATGTAGGGGATAATGGACAGAACTCCCAGTAAAATTGGTAGCCCTAAAAAAAATAAAAAAGAAGGTCGGAGATGGGAAACTCAGAGCTACTATCACTATAGACAGAGACAGGACAGATCTGGGAGTGATTGAAGACCGAAATTGTAAAAATATCAAACGAAGGATTTTCGACCTGAATGTTTTTGTGGAGATGGGGATATAAGATAGGAACAACCTCTGAAAATTTCAGATCAAGAGGATGTCAGTGTTGATAGCAGGAATTCCGAGAAGAATCTTCTGCCCGGGATGGACAGAACACCAAAGTCGACTTCGCGGCGGCTCGAAGGCGTCACGAACGGCGGCGGCGGCATCGGAGATGAACTCAGAGATTGAGGGGGAGGAGATATAAGGGTTCCACTCTAGAATTGGGGGTTGGGGATGAAGAAAACCAGGGGGAGAGAGAGGGGAGGTCGAAATTCCCACAAGGGGGGGCTCTTGCACAATGCTTTTTTCACTTTCATTAATTCAATCAATTGAAAAATACAAGCTATATATAATAAATGTAAAAAGATAGTAAATGCCCATAGATCTAAGGTCTGGAAGGGCATATTAGGGAGTTCCTAAATATTTCTCCCATGTGGTCAAAACTTTAACCATTAATCTAATCAAACTTGGACCATTTCCATTCAAACTTACCTAATTTTCACCAACCAAGCCTAATAAGGCCAAAGAATGGGGCGCCCCCCTTCATGGGCTTCTCATGGGCCTAGGCTGGTCCAAGGCAAACCACTCAAGTCTAATAACCCATGTCTAGACTTGGGCCTTCCAAGTCTTGGTGGTCCATGAGAGGAGAAAGCCCACTTGGGCCTTAAGTGGCTATTAAGGTCCAATATGAACTAGGCTTCTAATGGACTCTACTAATGGAAACCTAGCCATGGACTTTACATTACAAGTGGCCCATTGACTTGTTATAAGCCTTACAAGGAGCCCAAATGAAAGAAATGAAACAAATACACAAGTACAATCCCATACAAGTCATAACACACAAATACGTTCCACCCGTATAGTTTTTGATGCCCCCATCCGTAGGGATCCCGCGGAACCCCAACTGAGAACAACGGCGGCACAAAAAGTAGTAACTACGAAAGTAAGAAAGTAACTACGGTGGCCGGAAAAACCTCGACTCTACAGCTACTCCTACTGTACCAGAAAACACGACCTAGTCTCCCGACGGGGGACAACCAAGCCACACACCCGACCACCCGATTCCACGATCTGGGACCACCAGACACGAACCGCCCAAGCCACGCCACTAAGAAAACACCACGATACCTCCGAAGCGGAGGCCTGCCCTCACAAAAGGGCCCGAGCCAAAACCACACAGTCAGGGAACACGGTCACGACCTCACCGTCGTGAACACAATGCTGTCTGGGGAAAGGCCCTCGGTGACGCTCACCGGAAACCCCAGACCTCGACTCCGGGAACACTCCCGAAACCACTCACGAAGTCCCGTCTCGCGGACAGAAATAGAACCTGGTACATGACAACTCACGTCACGTGACAGAAGCACCACCCACTAGAAGAACGACCGGATGCGTCCCCTGACGTCTTACACCGCGTCACAAGTGTCTAGCTACAACGCCCCAGGCGGAGACTCAGACACACTCGGTAATCAGTACCACAGAACAAGGACTAGTTGGGGTCGCGCTTGCCGGCGCCGTCCGACGCCCCCAACCTCGTGTGTACAGTCAGACCATACGCCCTAGGCATGTCCTCTAGCTGGTAATTCCCCCTGAGCCCGGACTCGGCTGTACATGGTGGCCCTACGGTAACCAGCCTACTTGCCGTCTCCCTCGGGTCAGCCACTCCACCACTCCCGGGTGGGTCAGCACACGCGTGCCGTAAGAAGGCTACGACTAGTGGACGTGTCACAGAACGTGGACACAGGAAACCACACACGCACCCATTGTGAGTATCGCGAAGTAACAGGTGGCACGACGCCACCAGACTCTAGATGGTCCACTAGACCTACTGAACTCAACGGTCTTTGAGTCGCAAGACTCGGAGTCAAAACCGTTGCACATGACAGCACTAAGCCGTCAATCTGGCCTAATCCCTAGGTCCAAAACCACAATGCGATAACTCACGAGGCAGTTCACAACTGCTGAGACCCATCCCTCGAGGAGGAAACTTAAGAAACCTCCAGCCCCAGGCTGGGAGACTGGACTCACCGTCCAAGGCCACACGCTTGGCCAACTCGGAAGCCACCTTCTAGAGAAGCAACGACTTGCGGGGAAACCCCGCCGCACTCACACCGAAGCACGGTGACTCGATCTAGCAAAAACACGGAAGCCCAGAACACCTGGGGTCACCCGGACCCGCCAAGCCCACGGGCACGCTTATCAAGGTAACACGGTACCTCCAGACACCCAAAAACACGGTAACGAAACCCACTGGGTGCCCGGGACACTCACGAGGCCAAAGGTCGACCACTGAGTCACAACCGAGTCGACCGGAGACCAACACAACACAATCGAAACGCTAGAAGGTCACCCAGACCCTTAAACCGATGGGCACGCTAATCGAGGTAACACGGTACCTCCAGACACCCCAAAAATAGGGTCACGGAACTCCACGGGGTGTCCGGGACACACACGGCCCAAGGGGAGCACAATCAGCCGTAGACTGCCCGCCCCGGGCAGCCCGGCGGGCCACCCCAAGAACACGCTACACGTGCATAGCGCGTTCAGGCAGAACGCGCTATACATACGTAGCGCGTTCAACAAGAACGCGCTATAGGTTCATAGCGCGACAAGACCAGGTCGCGCTGTGATCCTATAGCGCGACAACACAGAACGCGCTGGGACCCTAAAGCGCAACAAGAACCGCCTTACTGTTCATCTTCTCCGATGAACACGCCCCATCGGGGCAGCGCGACCCTCAAGAACGCGCTAGCTGAGACTAGCGCGTTCTCAGTCCGTGCCCGAAAACGGTGGAAACAGTAGAAAAACCCATTCCACGCCCCGTTCACCCCCAGGTGAAGGGGAAACAAAAGGGGAAACCTTCCCCAAGCCCCTAGGCATGCATCTAAACCCCTGGATCGGCCAAAAATATCGTAAAACGGGAGATCAGGCTCACACCCCAAAAACATATATTTTCCCCAAAACGTCGAAACAAGCCCGCTCGGCTCACTACGGCCTACAACACTCGCGAGAAATGAAGTACGTGGTTTGAGGGTCCATCTCCCTACCTCCACTGAAGATTCGACGCACCGCGAACGCCGATCCACGAAGAAAACGCCGTTGAAGCCTCGTCGTTCCACGAACCCACGGTCGAGCTTCACCGCGCCTCCACCGCCTCGATCCTCACCCATCCTCGCCCGTGCCTCGCCCGCGTCGTCCCCACCTCGCCCACGCTCCACCCCGTCGGTCGCCGGAGAGAGCGAGAGAGAGGAGAGAGCATGAGAAGAGAGAGGGGGAGAAGAGAGAAATGAGAGGGGAGAGAGAGAAAAGGGTTATAGATATAGGAAAATCCGGAAAATCCGGAAAATATTGAAAAATAGAAAATCACGTTTTCCCGATCCTCGGAACGTATCGATCGCAACGGTACCACTCGCGCCCTGGTGAACGGCCCGGTTCACCCGCAACGAGGTTTCGAAAGAATTACCGAAACACACACCGGGAATCGAAAAACACGCGCGAAAAAGTCGCGGAACGCTTCCGGGCCTCCGAAACAACTCCAGATCGCGCCGACTCGAACACGAAAGATGTCCGAAACGAAATTTCGGACACAACGGAGTCGGACACTCCGAGAAACCAGATCTGGGACCTCCGAACAAGGATCCAAAAAATCTGGGGCATCATACCGTGTGTGTCCCGGACACCCCGTGGAGTTCCGTGACCGGGTCTTTGGGTGTTCGTAGGTTCCATTTACCTCGATTAGCGTGCCCATCGATTTAAGGGTCCGAGTGACCTTCTAGCATTTCGATTGTGTTGTGTTGGTCTCCGGTCTACCCGGTTGTGACCCAGTGGTCGACCTTTGGCCTCGTGAGTGTCCCAGGCACCCTGTGGATTTCGTTACCATGTTTTTGGGGTGTCTGGAGGTACCGTGTTACCTCGATAAGTGTGCCCGTGGGCTTGGCTGATCCGGGTGACCCTAGGTATTCCAGGCTTCTGTGTTCTTGCTAGATCGAGCCACCATGTATCGGTGTGAGTGCGGTGAGGTTTCCCCGCAAGTCGTTGCTTCTCTGGAAGGTGGCTTCCGAGTGGGCCAAGCGTGTGGCCTTGGACGGTGAGTCCAGTCTCCCAGCCTAGGGCTGGAGGTTTCTTAAGTTCCCTCCACGAGGGATGGGTCTCGGTAGTTGTGAACTGTCTCGTGAGTTATCACATTGTGGTTTTGGACCTAGGGATTAGGCCAGATTGACGGCTTAGTGCTGTCATGTGCAACGGTCTCGACTCCGAGTCTTTTGACTCAAAGACCGTTGAGTTTAGTAGGTCTAGTGGACCATCTAGAGTCTGGTGGCGTCGTGCCACCTGTTACTTCGTGTTACTCGCAATGGGTGCGTGCATGGTTTCCTGTGTCCACGTTCTGTGACACGTCCACTAGTCGTAGCCTTGTTACGGCACGCGTGTGCGGACTCACCTGGGAGTGGTGGAGCGGCTGGCCCGAGGGAGACGGTGAGTAGGCCGGTTACCGTAGGGCCCCCACGTACAGCCGAGTCCGGGCTTAGGGGGAATTACCAGCTAGAGGACAGGCCTAGGGCGTATGGTCTGAGTGTGCACACGAGGTTGGGGGCGCCGGACGGCACCGGCAGGCGCGACCCCAACTAGTCCTTGTTCTGTGGTACTGGCTACTGTGTGTGTCTGAGTCTCTGCCTGGGGCGTAGTAGCTAGACACTGGAGACGCGGTGTAAGACGTCAGGGGGCGCATCCGGTCGTTCTTCTAGTGGGTGGTGCTCTTGTCACGTGACGTGAGTTGTCGTGTACCGGGTTCTGTTTCCGTCCGTGAGACGGGACTTCGTGAGTGGTTTCGGGAGTGTTCCCAGAGTCGAGGTCTGGGGTTTCCGGTGAGCGTCACCGAGGGCCTTTCCCCATATAGCGTTGTGTTCACGACGGTGAGGTCGTGACCGTGTTCCCTGACCGTGTGGTTTTGGCTCGGGCCCTTTTGTGAGGGTAGGCCTCTGCTTCGGAGGTATCGTGGCGTTTTCCTAGTGACGTGGCTAGGGCGGTTCGTGTCTGGTGGTCCCCGATCGTGGAATCGGGTGGTCGGGTGCGTGGCTTGGTTGTCCCCCGACGGGAGACTAGGTCGTGTTTTCTGGTACAGTAGGAGTAGCTGTAGACACGAGGTTTTGCCGGCCACCGTAGTTATTTTCCTGCTTTGGTAGTTACTGCTTTCCGTGCCGCCGTTGTTTCTCAGTTGAGGTTCCGCGGGATCCCTACTAGGCCAGTGACAGGAGGCTCACCCCTGCGTTTCAGGTGCGACGGTTCTTCCTCGAGGTTCGAGGGTGCGTACGGAGGTTCTTAGTTGCCAGCTTGCCGGGCCGAGTGTTCACTTGGCATGTGATACATTTTACTGCTTTAGACTGTACTTTCTGTTGGACTGGACTCTGTTGTTGTTGTTCATTTATTTCTGTTAATTTTTGAATTGTCCTGCTTTATTTCCTATTTCTTTATACCTCCACACTCCTTTTTAGCCCTTTCGAGCCTCCCGCTCGTGGGCGGCTGTTCGAGTCTCGGGTTATCGGGCCTTCCCGGTAACCGGATTCTCGGGTCGTCACAATTGCTCTTCTGACTTAAGCATCGGAGGGTTTTCCCCAGGGAACCATCCCTGGGTCCCCTGATCTGTTTCCCTTTCTCTACAGTTCACTGTTCGGTGATCATCCTCCCAGCTCAGGAGCCACGCGAGATCACGCCCCTTCACTCAGGTAATAACTTCATTATCATTTTACTTTATGTTGATGATATGTTGATTGTTGGTCAGGATACTCAGAAGATTAACAAACTGAAGGAAGATTTGTCCAAGTCCTTTGACATGAAAGACTTAGGATCTGCATGCAGAATATTAGGCATGGATATCTCTCTTGATAGAAAAGTTAAGAAATTGTAGTTGTCACAAAAAAATTACATTGAACGGATGGTTGACATGTTCAATATGAAAGATAGTAAGTCTATGAGTACTCCATTAGCGGGTCATTTCAAGCTCAGTAAAAAGTCATGTCCTTCTTCTAAGGAAGACATGGAAGAGATGGAGAGCATTCCTTACTTCTTAGCAATTAGGAGTTTGATGTATGCAATGGTCTGCACCAGACATGATATTGCACATGTTGTTGGTGTAGTGAGCAGGTTCTTTTCCAATTCCCAGAGAAAGAGTACTGGGGCGCAGTGTAATCCCTCAGATTTTTCGGATCTGGATCCGTGGGTTTCGGATCGAGTCCGATTGAGCTTCGGACTATTTTTATCGGATTGTCGGACCCATTGGTGGTGTGCCCGTGTGTTTCCTTGGGTCCGTGGTGTTGTGAGGAGCACGCCGGTAATTTTCTGTAATTTTCGGAGTGCCTTTGTGAGTCCCGGGTTGCGTTTTGGGTTTTACGCGTGTTTTCCGTCTGTAGGACCTTTGGAACCCCGTACAGGGTGAACCGTTGCATTCTCCGACGCCGGGACGTTACCACGGCAATCAGCGTGTTCCGAGGATCGCGGAAGCGTGATTTTCTATTTTTTCGGTATTTTTCAAAATTTTCAGATTTTCTTATATATTAACCTTTCTCACTCTCCCCTCTCATTTCTCTCTTCTCTCCCTCTCTCTTCTAACACTCTCTCCTCTCTCCCTCTCTCTCCGACGGCCGACGGGGTGGAGCGCGGGCGAGGTGGGGACGGCGCGGGTGAGGCACGGGCGAGGATGGATGAGGACCGAGGCGGTGGAGGCGCGGTGAAGCTCGGCCGCGAGATCGTGTCCCAGCGAGGCTTCAACGGCGTTTTCTTCGCGGATTGGTGAGCTTGGAGTGTGAAATCTTCGGTGGAGGTAGGGAGATGGACCCTCAACTCGTGTACTTCATTTCCCGTGAGTTTTGTAGGCCGTGATGTACCGAGCGGGCTTATTCGAGGGATTTGGGAAAAATGCATGTTTTTGGGGTGTGAGCCGAATCTTGTGTTTTGATCGTGTTTTTGTGGTTTAAATGGGTCTTCTCGGTGCTAGAGAGGTTGGGGAATGTTTTCCCCTTTTGTTTCCCCTTCACCTGGGGGTGGATGGGGCGTGGAATGGATTTCCCGCCATTTCCCCGTTCTTCCGGGTTTCGGACTGAGAACACGCTAGTCTCAGGTAGCGCGTTCTTGAGGGTCGCGCCGCCCCGATGGGGCGCGTTCATCGGAGAAGATGAACAGTTAGGCGATTCCCGTCGTGCTATAGGGTCCCAGCGCGTTCTGAATTGTCGCACTATAGGATGATTGCGCGACCTGGTCTGGTCGCGCTATGGACCTGTAGCGCGTTCAGGATGAACGCGCTATGCTTGGATAGCGCATTCTGTTTGAACGCGTCATGCAAAGATAGCGCGTTCTTGGGGTGGCCTGCCAGGTTGCCCAGGGCGGGCAGTCTATGGTTGATCGTGCTCCCCTTGGGCCGTGTGTGTCCCGGACACCCTGTGGAGTTCCGTGACCGTGTCTTTGGGTGTCCGGAGGTCCGTTTACCTCGATTAGTGTTCCCGTGAGTTTAAGGGTCCGGGTGATCTTCTAGCATTTTGATTGTGTTGTGTTGGTCTCCGGTCGACCCGGTTGTGACCCAATGGTCGACCTTTGGCCTCGTGAGTGTCCCGGACACCCCGTGGGTTTCGTTACCGTATTTTTGGGGTGTCTGGAGGTACCGTGTTACCTCGATAAGCATGCCCGTGAGCTTGGTGGGTCCGGGTGACCCTAGGTGTTCCGGGCTTCCGTGTTCTTGCTAGATCGAGTCACCGTGTATCGGTGTGAGTGCGGTGAGGTTTCCCCGCAAGTCATTGCTTCTCTGGAAGGTGGCTTCCGAGTGGGCCAAGCGTGTGGCCTTGGGCGGTGAGTCCAGTCTCCCAGCCTGGGGCTGGAGGTTTCTTAAAGTTCCCTCCTCCTCGAGGGATGGGTCTCGGCAGTTGTGAACTACCACGTGAGTTATCGCATTGTGGTTTTGGACCTAGGGATTAGGCCAGATTGACGGCTCAGTGCTCTCGTGTGCAACGGTCTTGACCCCGAGTCTTGTGACTCAAAGGCCGTTGGGTTTAGTAGGTCTAGTGGGTTGTCCAGAGTCGGGTGGCTTTGAGCCACCTATTGCTTCGCGTTACTCACAATGGGTGCGTGCGTGGTTTTCAGTGTTCACGTTCTGTGACACGTCCACTAGTCGTAGCCTTCTTACGGCACGCGTTTGCTGACCCACCCGGGAGTGGTGGAGCGGCTGACCCGAGGGAGAGGGTGAGTAGGCTGGTTACCGTAGGGCCCCCACGTACAGCCGAGTCCGAGCTTAGGGGGAATTACCAGCTAAAGGATAGGCATAGGGCGTATGGTCTGAGTGTGCACACGAGGTTGGGGGCGTCGGACGGCGCCGGCAGGCGTGACCCCAACTAGTCCTTGTTCTGTGGTACTGGTTACTGTGTGTGTCTGAGTCTCCGCCTGGGGCGTTGTAGCTAGACACTTGTGAAGCGGTGTAAGACGTCAGGGGACGCATCTGGTCGTTCTTCTAGTGGGATGTGCTCCTGTCACGTGACGTGAGTTGTCGTGTCCCGAGTTCTATTTTCGTTCGCGAGATGGGACTTCGTGAGTGGTTTCGGGAGTGTTCCCGGAGTCGAGGTGTGGGGTTTCCGGTGAGCGTCACCGAGGGCCTTTCCCCAGACAACATCGTGTTCACGACGGTGAGGTCGTGACCGTGTTCCCAGACCGTGTGGTTTTGGCTCGGGCCCTTTTGTGAGGGCAGGCCTCCGCGACGGAGGTGTCGTGGCATTTTCCGAGTAGCGTGGCTAGGGCGGTTCATGTTCTGGTCGTCTCCCGACCGTGGGATCAGGATGTCGGGTTCGTGGCTTGGTTGTCCCCCGAATGGAAGAACGGTGCGTGTTTTCGTGTACAGTAGGAGTAGCTGTAGCGCCGAGTTTTGACCGGCCACCGGGTTTACTGTTCCTGCTGTTACTGTTGATCTCGTAGTTACAGCTTTCTGTGCCACCGTTGTTCTCAGTTGGGGTTCCGCGGGATCCCTACTGGGCCAGTGACAGGAGGCTCACCCCTGCTTTTCAGGTGCGGCGGTTCTTTCTCAAGGTTCGAGGGCGTTGCGTGGAGGTGCTTAGTTGCCAGCTTGCCAGGCTGAGTGTTCACTTGGCATGTGGTACGTTTTTCTACTTTAGACTGTACTTTCTGTTGGACTGGACTCTGTTGTAGTTGTTTATTTATTTCTGTTAATTGTTAAATTATCCTGCCTTATTTCTATTTCTTTGTACCTCCACACTCCTTTTTAGCCCTTCCGAGCCCTCCCGGCTCGTGGGCGGTGGTTCGGGTCTCGGGTTGTCGGGCCTTCCCGGTAACCGGATTCTCGGGTCGCCACACGCAGTGAAGTGGATCTTGAGATATTTGAGAGATAGCTTCAAAGTGTGTTTGACATTTGGGAGTTCAGAACTAGTTTTAGAAGACTTTACATATGATGACATGACAGGTGATCTTTATCATAGAAAATCTATCTCAAGGTGTTTGTTTACTTTTGCAGGGGGAGCTATGTTCTGGCAATCTAAATTACAAAATTGTGTTACTTTATCCACTACTGAGACAGAGTACATTGTAACAATTGAAGTAGGAAAAGAAATACTTTGGTTGAAAAGATTTCTATAATAATTGGATTTGAAGCAAGAAGAGTATGTGGTCTTTTGTAACAGTGAGAGTGCTATGGATCTGAGCAAGAACTCCACATATCACTCCCGTACAAAGCATATTGATGTGAGATATCATTGGCTATGAGATGTTGTTGAGCAACAACATATGAAGCTGAAGAATATTCACACTAATAAAAATCCTTCAGATATGATGACAAATGTGGTTCCCAGAGAAAAGCTATAGTTGTGTAAGCGGCTGGTCGGTATGGACTCTCGGTGAAGAGTTATTTCAGGGTTAGGCCCACCATGGGCTGGAGGGAGAGATTGTTGGGCTGCTGGGTCCAACTCATGTGAGATTTTCTTTTGGCCTTGGAATAGGTTAAGGAAGAGGGGGGATAAGGTGCATCATATCCCCCACCCATTTAACCTAATCCCACCCGCCATTATCAACGTGAGGAGTGGGGTGATTCTTTGATAAAAAGTTCTTTCTACAATAAACTTGAGAAAGAGCAGCAGTAGAAAACGCAGCAACGACACGACAATATCTTTGCAGTGCACAGGAGAAAAAGAAGAAATTGAAGGGAGAAAGGTGAAGAAGAAAATGAGCTCATTCTTGTGAGACCGATTTATGATATTTTCTATTTTCTTAGAATTTTGATTTGGAGATTTATCCCGTGTGAGATAATCTTGTCTCTCTTCACTCTTTTATTTGTATTCCTCAAGATTTAGGCAAATCTTGAGAGAGAAACCGTGTGTTGCTATTTTGATATAGTGGATCACTACCGGTTTGTCCCGTGATTTTTTTCCCCTTCATGTCGTGGGAGATTTTTTCACGTTAAAAATTAGATGGATCGTGTGTGATCGTGCTCTGGTTGATTTGGTGATTTTTATTTGACTCAGATAATTACATGTGGATGTCGTAGATGATTATTGTGGTTGTGTAGAGCTGTCAAAGTTATATGAATAAGTTGATTTTCGTGTTGATTTTCCGATTACACATATATTTATGTCTAGATTTAATTTTACATATTTTCAACATGAACTATGAGAGCTAAAGGAGGAATGATGGCAGCAGGGGTGCTTGGTCTGAGCCAAAGTGGGGAGAGAGACAAAGGAGAAGATGTGGAGAGGGGATCAAAGGAATAAAGAGAAGGGGAAGGACAGAGTGAGTTGGCGGGAAGGGAAAGCTTAGCCGTATAGTGGGGGGGGGTTAGTCGCCGCGTAAGGAAGATATATGAATTCCATTCCATATTTTTTTTCTTTTCACGGTGCAGAATTTCAAAGATAGGGTATGCACCCTCTATTAGACTATTATTAGTCAGAAGTAGCCGATACGTTCTTAACCAAAAAAAATAACAAATGTTGGTGTTGAAGACCCGCAACTCCCGGTTCAAGATGGGCCGACGGATGGATCCAAGTAACTCGAGTCGGACCAAACCACTACACAGTACACAAACACACGCACACACACGAAGAAGGAGGTGGCGGCCGGTCGCCTTCACAACGTGTCTTTTGGAAGCATTTCACAGATCGCGGCCACGCTTCACCAAAGACTGCCCTGCCCTGCACCCCCCCTCCTTCCGAGATGCGCACCCGCGCACGGCTCTCTTGCTCCCTTCCCAAAGCCCTCCCTCCCCCGAAGGCCCCTGTCGTGTTTTGCCACCACAGCTGCAATACACGCAACGATTGGGCAACCTTCCGGTACTCCTCTCGCTGTTGGCCGAGTCCCTCGTCCGGACGACCGCCTTATATTATTATTTTATTTATATATATATATGTATATATGTATGCTATCAATGCGGAAGCGACTCGTTGGACTACACGTGGTCATCCGGGAATCCAGACGCTGGGGTCTCTCTCTCTCTCTCTCTCTGCCGTCTTCCCCGGTCGGCACCCCGCCCAGGACCACGCACCGCCGTTCGCATGCGGTCGAACCGAAGCGTTTCTTCGAACATATTTATATTTTTTATAGACGATCGATCGGGTCTGTTTTGGAGGACTTTTCTGAAAAATTACACCGCGCTTCTCGATTATACGTACGCCTCGAATTTAAATACCATGGGAGTTAACAGAATATTTTTTACTGGGAATGTAAATCTAAGAACAGAGAGGGGTATACCAAGCCCAGCTTTGACAATCGAATTGTTGGAGTTTGATCAAGACATGCATTAATCGAAGTGAGAGAAGGGTCCACCTTCTTCTCACACAACCGCCCTTACTCAGAGTCGATTACCGTGTTCGACCTTAAAAAATCGAACACGGTAACCGTGTTCGAATGTCAAGGAGGGCCCAAGAGAATAGTGTGAAAGATTTTCAGGATATATATGTCATCATTTCTAGAGTGCATAGAGATTAAACCAGGTTAAATTGTTTTTATTTCCCAGATTTAACGTACTTAAAATTTAGTTAAAACAAATTGTTAGATGTATGCACGATGAAATAAGATTTACTATGAGGGTATTTATGATGATATGAAAAAAATACAATGGCATAGAGTAGTATATGGCGGGTTTTGAAGATGCACATGTAATTATCTCTACTCTTTTATGGCCCTCTTTATTTTTCAATTAGGACATCGTGTTCTATCTTTTCGGGTCGAACAAGTCATCCGAGATCGAATAAGATACATGGGTGTGAGGGAAGGGTGTGAGTCCCAACAGATTATCTCTCTCATCAGGTGTGATATCTGTCTCCTGTTCCGATAACAAAGTGACTCTTATTCTTTGAACTTTCCATTTCCATTGATCGGCATATAGTAAGACTTAGTTTGATATTTACGTAAAAAATGGAACCCAACAATTATATATATATATATATATATATATATATATATATATATATATATATATATATATATATGTGTGTGTGTTATTGTTGCACGACTTGATGTGCAAGTCAACATATTTTAGGTGACCCGCACCCTCTTTTTTTATTGGGTTACGTGTGAAGAATATAGAGGATATTGTTTAAAAAAGAGAATTAAGCGTTGAGAGCCTTAAAAGAGTTATCGTTTTTAGTCATGTTATTAAGATGAATAAATCGTTTCATTTATCCCTTTGAATAAGAAATTTTCTGAGGATGAGAATTCTGAGTTGTTAAAGTCATAACTCAGGTGAACCCAACCTCACCCGACCCAACTCGCTGGAGGTTAGGTTACATGGGTTGGGTCAAGTTGAGACATTATAATTAAACAAATTTATATCAGAGTTTATAGAGAGTTGGGTTAAGGGATGGATTGGGTTAGATTAAAAAGATAAAAGGTTTCTCTTGACATGAGTTGGTTGAACTATACAGGGTGGTCCTAACTTGACCCAAATTACAGTCTTATTTGGAACACGTGTAAACTGTTTCCAGTTTTGAACCATCGTTTCTAAATCGGGGTATAATGAACTTAAGGGTTTGACGGACCGATCGTACTGGCTGTATCTAGGGATGTCAATGGTAACCGATAATCCGATAACCGTCCGTTTCGTTAGCTTAACGAACAGCAAATGGATAGTATTTGTCTTTCCGATAAATTAACGGATACGAATACGGATATATCCGATTTCTTAGCGGATACGGATACGGATACGGATACACCTCATTCCGAATCTGTATCCGTCCGTTACCGTTAAACAAGTTTGTGTTTGACTCAAATAATTTAGTGTCTTGAAGAAAATGATATTGAAGATGAGATATGTGTATAATTTAAGTCATTTATATTTCATGATGGTAAAATATTTCTAAATTACAAGATATTTTTATAATTTTTTAAATTATCAAGTTAATACATTCTTTATTTTCATGAAAGGTACGTAAAGAATGAGAATACGATGGAGATTAAAGTCCAAAAGAGTTGATTTATTTTATTATTTAAACTTTATATGTTTTATATTATCTTTGGGGATATTGTAATATTATATATTTGTAGACTTTTAATTGCATTATATGTTGACTCATGAATAATAATGATATGAGAACTAAATTGAAATGTGTTTGTTTATCATATAGATTGTTCTTTTCAATTTAAATTTTTTTCTAATTGAGTTAATTTACGTCTTAAATTTTAATCTTATATGTACTTTTATGTCCGGTAACTATCCACTAACCGTCCGTTCACCGTATGTTTCGGATACTCGATAACGGTTTTCGGATACACCACTTTCTGAATACTTAGCGAACAGCAAACGGATACTGATATTCCTTATCGGATACGGATACGGATACGCACTATCCGCACCGTATCCGACCCGTTGACATCCCTGGCTGTATCTATCTTTTACCAGTATAGTACGGTACGATTTGATACTGTTACATATTTGTAGAAGCAGAAATCTGATTTCTACGTCACGTACCACATTCTATATTTATTAGTTTAGGAAAGATCGTCTGGCACCCGTGAAAGCCTGCAAACACTAGAAAAGAACGGGGCGTCAAAACGAGCTCTAGACGTTACCTCAGGGGACAACCCTCCGATGCTTAAGTCAGCGACGATTTTAAGAAAGGCGTAGAGAAGAGCTGGGGGGAGGAGAGGACGGAGGTCGTAGTAGGAGATTTGAGAGGCGTGCAGATCCTCCAGACGAGTGCTCGCCGCTCCCAGTGGACACCTGGGGAATGCTTGCTGGGCGGTAAGGTCGTACAGGAGGGGATCTCTCTCAACGTGTAGAGGGGCACGACCTCTTTCTCTTACTGTGGCAAGGCTGGGAGCTCTATTCTCTGTGAGTAGCTTTTGGCAGAGGATTCCACCATGTCCTCTCTTCTTCGTCGATGTCCCTTTTATAGGGGGTTGTCCTACAGCGAGAGGTCTATCCCTTGTCAGGGAAGGGCACAAGTAATTGAGTAACGCCTCCCACGATTGTGGCAGGAGTTTCCCGTTGGAGGGCGATTTCCCCGACGTCGGCTGGTCTCTGGGCGAGTCGTACGGTGCTCGTGGGGCGTGCTCGCCCGTTATGGGGTCGAGGCCGTCGTCGTGGGGGGTAACGGTCGATCGTCACAGGGTTCTCCGGTGATCATTGCGCCTGGGCCATAGCCCTTTCTGCGCTGTCAAATCTGATGATGAGACGTAGTGGGCCCCACCTTAATAGGCTGTAGCTGCTAGACACCCCTTGGGCGCGCTGCAGATCCGAGGTCGGATCGGGCTCGTCGTTAACGGGCCGGTCACGGGCCTAGCCAGATTTACCCTGCTCACTAGGCCCCCTACTCTCAGCTGCCGAGCACTTTTACAGGGAGCTGAGAGTCGATCATAAGAGGGTCGATTAGAGTGAGGGGTTCGAGGGCGATCTCCTCGTATCAGGGGCACCGATGGTTCCAGCCGCATGCTTGGCGCACAAGGCGTCTCTGGTGGTGGCATGCGCCACTGTGATAATCATGACGCAGGTCCCGTTTGTCTGGGAGCGCGGGCTCCAAATAGACGCCTGACTTTGACGACCGTACCGTAACAATGACGGGTGCCTTTTCACCTGCCCTACGGCTTGGAAGCGTCGATCAGTTGTGGATGGTTATACGGGTCACCGTAAGGTTTCCCCCATGACCCCATCCGCATCCTGTCGGTTGCCGTGCTTGTCGTAGGCTCATTCTTCCTTCTTCTGGTGAGGGTTTTCTTCCTTCCCTTGCAATTTTTCATCTTCTATAGTCATGCCGCCTCGTAGGAGGACCCATCGAGTTAGCCCCACATTTTCTGTTGAAGAAGTGGATCCTGGTCATGGCGGCGCCCCGAGCACTTCGGGCGCAGGCCCTAGTCGCCCCCATTCTCCGCCGCTAGTGGCATATAAGGTGGTCCGCGGGCTTCGAGAAGCCTTTCAGATTCCCCCTGAATTTGATATCGTCTTCCCGACTGTCGATGACGACTTGTTGAGCCTGCCTCCGGGCTGTAGTAGGATTTTCATAGCTTCTTTCCAGGCGGGGTTCCGTCTTCCGATTCATCCCTTCATTGATTCCATCCTCCACCATTATGGCCGGCAACCAGGGGATCTCTCCCCTAATTCCTACCACATCCTATGTGGTTTTGCCTTCATGTGTAGGAAGGCTGCGGCAGAGCCAACCGCCCATCTCTTCCGGCAGTTCTATTATCTCCAGAACTGCCCTTCCGACACTGCCTTCGCCGACTTCACGGACAGGCCTTACCGACACCTCGTTAGTGTCTCCGAGGCTGCGTCCAACCTCAAGCGTTGGGCGGAGCGCTTTGTATATATCACCAGGGCGGGTGCTCGCGGTCCCTGCAGGTTCACGGGTTCCCGTCCCCTATAGGATGATGGGCGGCCCTCGGCGACGGTCGAGGAGACTAAGAAGATAAAGGCACTGCTCCGTTTTCACCACCCCACCTCCCCAACGCCGATTTTGAGCTGACTCCGGCGGTGCTTCGGGAGTTGGGGATGAGCCCCCCACTACCTCAGGGTATTACCTTTGATGTTCCTCATGCCCGTCGGTAGCGAACCGAATTAATGCTCCATGTGCTGTCTTTGCAAGGGCTCAGGAGTCGTTAGAACTGCAGGTACTAGATTATCGAGCTGCCGCGGAGTGCTCCTCGCCCGTGGATCATGTCGAACCGGGGACCAGTCAGGTGACAGTCGTTGCCCCCCAAGCTGTGGTCGCGTTTGCTCTGGGGTGGCTTCAACATCCAGTTCCCGCAGGCGTCCCCTTGGTGAGCCCGTCAGTGGCTCCCGCGGCTAGTGGCGGGTCAAGTGCTCGGAAGGACATCTCCGAGGGAGCTGCTAGCGTTGCTGAGGGGGAGTCCACCATGGCTGGTGGTGATCTCATCCCGTTAACTGTGGATGAGTTGGTGGCGCCGGATAGCCAGCGTCGCCCGAAGAAGAGGAGCAAAGTTTCTGCTCTAGCCCGAACTCGGGTTCCGTCGCCGTCGTCGTCCGAGGCACCTCCTCCTCCCGAGGTTCCGCCGCCACCGCTGTGAGCAACGTCACGCGGTTGAGAAATGATGCGGAGCGTGCGGGCTCGTTTTGTTTTGCTGCAACACGGGAAGAGGAGAGAAGATGCCACCACGGGAGATTGCTTCGGCGGGGCGTGCGGGATAGATGCGATATAGCAAGATATGGGGGTTAAACGGCCATAGCGGGAAGTGACTCGCCGCGGCCTCGGGGGATGGGAATGGTGCGAAAATTAAATAGCAAGAATTGAAACGGCCATTGCGGGAAGTGACTCGCCGCGACCTCGAGATTATAGCAGATATGGAAGCAGTTCAAGATATAACAAGGAGCAGACAGAATTCAAACGTCCATGGCGGGAAATTACTCGCCGCGGCCTCGAGAGTATAGCAGAATAGAGATATGACAAGATATAAAAAAAAAGCGGAATTCAAACGGCCATTGCGGGAAGTGACTCGCCGCGGCCTCGAGAATATAGCAGAATAGAGATATAACAAGATATAAAAGAGGCAGAATTCAAACGGCCATTGCGGGAAGTGACTCACCGCGGCCTCGAGAATATAGCAGAATAGAGATATAATAGGGTATAAATGACAGAATTTAAACGGCCATTGCGGGAAGTGACTCGCCGCGGCCTCGAGAATATGGCAGGTATAAGAGCAGTTCAAGATATAACAAGGAGCAGACAGAATTCAAACGGCCATTGCGAAAAATTACTCGTCACGGCCTCGAGACTATGATGTGATCGCCAGGGGTCGAGGACCCCAAAAATAAAGAGTGATCGCGCCTACCTCATTAGCAGGAAGTGGCGGGTTGCTTCTTCCCCCCCTTCGGCCGGCCGACAGAGAGGGCTTTCTTCAGTTACCCTTGCAAAACAACAGACAGTAGATAAACAGAATTAGAAAATGGCAGTGTAGTATCAATCTTTTGCAATAAAAGTGATGAAATCGTGGCAGGACACACACCTTGTTGGTCTGGTTTTAAACCCCTCTCGGACATGAGTAGGAGGAAAATGTAATGATGAATGAAATTATGCAAAGAGGTATATAAAAGAAGGCTCCCTTATAAAGGGAGATTGAGGATGCGATATGATGAATGTAAAAGAACTACGAAGAAAAGAAAAGGATTGACTTATTGGATGTGCCGATGGTGAAATCCGGCAGAGCTTCGGCAGCGTAGGGACAACGTGGAAGCACGGTGGACGAAGACGGCCTTCCTCCTGCGAGCGCGGGCACCCGAGAATCTGGCAGAACCTCCCCCTGCAAAAGACCCACGGGTTAGAAATGAGATCCGGCAGCCTGTCGGACCTCTTAGAAGCTCCCTCTCGGACGGAGGGGGTGTAATGTCCCGGATCTTTGTTGGATCTTTATTGGGTCTTTCGGATCCTTTTCGGAGAGTTTCGGTTTACTTTTGTAGCTCCCGAGTTGAGTTTTACGATCCGTGTGAGTTTTTCTCTCGTACTAGTTACGGAACCCCGCGGTGAGTTTATTTCTCAATTCATCGACTCGTGGACGACACAGCGACGATGTGCTCTTCGAGCCGGTCGTTTCGACTATTTTTACGTATTTTTCTGAGACAGGGCCAAAAATCGGATTTTTCAAAAATTAGAAAAATTTCCTAATTTCTTTCTATAAATTCAACTCCACTATCTCTCCTGCTCATTTTCAACTTCACGCTATCTCACTCCGTTCTCTCCCGTCTCTGGTCCCTTCGGCGCGGGGCACGCACCGTTGCAGAGCTGGTTGAGGCGTGGACGTGCTCGGGTGATCGGTTCGCGGGAAGGAGCAGCGGATGGAGCGTGGCTGGCGCGATCCCTCGGTGGATTCCGAGAGGGCGTCGTTCGTGATTCGGTGGTTTTTGGAGTGGTTTATTCCCTTCGGGGCACGGTTTCTTCGGTGGAGGTAGGGAGACAGATCGCCACTTCCTTCTGCACGTTTTCCTTGCTTCTGTGCGTTGTTTGGTGCTCGATCGGGGGAGATCGGGCCGGTTTAGTGAAAATCGTAGTTTTTGGGGTTTTCAGGGTTCACCGAAAAACGGCAACCATTTGTGATGTGGTTAGTGTCAAACTGACTGTTGGGATGTCTGGATCCCATTCACGTAAGTTTCGTGTCGATCGGTTGTCATTCGAGGCCGGTAGGAGTCCGAGAACCTCGGTGACCCACTTTGGGTCGATTTGATGAAATCGCCCCGATCTCTTGTTTTAGGGCTTGCATGTGGGCTTTTTAGCCTCCTAGAGTTATTTTTCATCGTCTATATTTGTTTCCCCTGCGCTTCGGCGTGAATGGGGCGTAGAACGGGCCGATTCGGCCATTCCACTATTTTTCCCGCCGTGCCGGTGTAGCGGTCGTCTCAGAGACCGTCAGGGGTCTCTGACGGCCCTACGATAGACCGCCACAGTGTTCGTGTATTTTTAGCTTTTGGTGGCTGAGTGAGCGTGACGGTCCAGCCTTGGACCGTTACACTCCTCTGACGCGCCTGGGTTGGTGCGTCACAGCCATTTTGTCGTCTTGTGTTTTGGGTAAGTCGGTTCGTGTAATGGTAGTGTCCCCGTGTGTCACAACGTTGTAACGCGCCTGCCCCAGGCCGTTACGTGCAGTCTGTCCGAGTTTTTATTTTGGGTCGGTTGGCGTAACGTGCCTGCCCTCACGCGTTAGGTGGGCGTAACGCGTCTGCGCTCGCGCGTTAGGCTGCTGTAACGCGTCCGCCCTGGACCGTTACGTGGCTCGCGTTTTGGGTTTGAGCCTATTGGCCCTGACGCCCCTGTCCTGGTGCGTCAGAGCGGTGTAACGCGCCTGTGCTAGGCCGTTACAGTCCTTGTGGCCGTGATGGCCGTTGGTTTGTTTTGTTCTGTGTTGGGTCATCTAGGTGATGTTAGGGGCCGTTAGCGGTAGGTTTGTGGCGTGTCTGTGTGTGTGTCCGTCTAGGTTAGGGTTGTCTGTTGTTCCCGTGGTCTGGCCGCTTTCTTCGTGGACGTCGGTCGACGTTTCTGCGAAGGCTAAGACTACGTTTCCGAGTCTGTCGGCAGTTTCCTATGCTGCCTTTGGTGTTTGAGGTACGGGTGCCAGCGCATGTTCGACTGTCTGTACTTCAGCGCCGCGTTTCGAGCTTCTTCCTTACGTTGCCCTAGACGTGCAGCAGTCGAAAGGTGACCCCGATATACGGTTTGTAAGCTAGTTTCTGTCGGCTCCTGCGATTACCGTAGCGTCCTACGGGGGGAGAAAACAAGCTAGAGACCTGGCTCTAGGCAGGAGCCAGTGTGTGCACACGTGGTTATGGTCTGAGGACTGACGCCGACGGGCGTGACCCTGACTAGTACTTGTACCTGTGTTTCCACGTGGGTCTGCGACTCGGCCTTGTCCGTGTTGGTTACGCTTGGCGGGTGGTCGGGACACTTGTGGTGGGTGTTCTGGTGCAGTGTAAGACGTCAGTGGATGCATCTGGCCGTTCTCCTGGTGCGGGGGTTTTTTTGTCGCGTGGCGCGCGACTCCCGTGCTCTTCCTGTGTTGTGACCTGTCCGGGTTGGCCTTTCCGTGACTGTACTCGAGGTCTATGCCTGTCTAGGTCTTTTCTAGACTTTCTTTTGCATGCCTGTTATAGGTGTAGGTTGGGGCGTTTGTGCGTGGTTTTTCCCCTTTTTCCTCGTTGCTCCTTACTCCTCTTTCCCTTTCTAGGCATGCTTGCCTGTTCGGGTTATTCCCCTCATCTTTACCTGTTCCCTACTCCTGCTTCCCTTTATTTTACAGCTTTCTAGTGCTGTTCCTCGCTGCTGTTCCTGTTGTTCCGTGTTATTGCGCATTGTTCAGTGGGGATCCGCGTGACCCCTACTGAGCCAGTGACACGAGGCTCACCCCTACTTTTCAGGTGGGGTGATGTGTTCGTTCTGCTTCTGCGGGTCCTGGAGTTCGAGTCGTAGCTGCCAGCTGGTACCCCCGTCGGGCTTCCCCCGACTTTTCGGTACGTCTTTTCTTTCTGTCGACTGTACTGCTAGACTGCTGTCTTTAGTTTTAGACTTGACTCTGGTATATAATTGTTTAAAATCTGTTAATAATAAAGAGTAATTTTATTTCTGCTACTTTAGCAAACCGATTTAACGAAATTTATTTGCTTGCTGCTATATCTGTCAGTTCAATGTACTACACGACAATCCGTTTTCCCTTCGGAGCTTTACCGCTCTTGGGAGGCCTCGCGGGTTCCAAGTGGTATCACGTGTATTCGGTAGTCCTACCGGGTATACCTGGTATCTGGGATCCGGGTCGCCACAGTTGGTATCAGAGCGTGGTTGTGTGAAGTACATGGGAATCTCAAATATACAGTTTCCAGAGTCGCTAAGTCCAGTACAGTCTTCAGCTGGCATTAGGTCGTTTTGTGGTTGTGTTGTCGGGTTGGTCTTCCCTGCTTACCCTTGCTAGCACTAGAATTTCGAGGATGAAATTTCTTAAAGGAGGGGAGGATGTAATGTCCCGGATCTTTGTTGGATCTTTATTGGGTCTTTCGGATCCTTTTCGGAGAGTTTCGGTTCGCTTTTGTAGCTCCCGAGTTGAGTTTTACGATCCGTGTGGGTTTTTCTCTCGTACTAGTTACGGAACCCTGCGGTGACTTTATTTCTCAATTCATCGACTCGTGGACGACACAGCGACGATGTGCTCTTCGAGCCGGTCGTTTTGACTATTTTTGCGTATTTTTCTGAGACTGGGCCAAAAATCGGATTTTTCAAAAATTAGAAAAATTTCCTAATTTCTTTCTATAAATTCAACTCCACTATCTCTCCTGCTCATTTTCAACTTCACGCTATCTCACTCCGTTCTCTCCCGTCTCTGGTCCGTTCGGCGCGGTGCGTGCACCGTTGCAGAGCTGGCTGAGGCGTGGACGTGCTCGGGTGATCGGTTCGTGGGAAGGAGCAGCGGATGGAGCGTGGCTGGCGCGATCCCTCGGTGGATTCCGAGAGGGCGTCGTTCGTGATTCGGTGGTTTTCGGCGTGGTTTAGTCCCTTCGGGGCACGGTTTCTTCGGTGGAGGTAGGGAGACGGATCGCCACTTCCTTCTGCACGTTTTCCTTGCTTCTGTGCGTTGTTTGGTGCTCGATCGGGGGAGATCGGGCCGGTTTAGTGAAAACCGTAGTTTTGGGGGTTTTCAGGGTTCGCCAGAAAATGGCAACCATTTGTGATGTGGTTAGTGTCAAACTGATCGTTGGGATGTCTGGATCCCATTCACGTAAGTTTCGTGTCGATCGGTTGTCATTCGAGGCGGGTAGGAGTCCGGGAACCTCGGTGACCCACTTTGGGTCGATTTGATGAAATCGCCCCGATCTCTCATTTTAGGGCTTGCATGTGGGCTTTTTAGCCTCCTAGAGTTGTTTTTCATCGTCTAGATTTGTTTCCCCTGCGCTTCGGGGTGAATGGGGCGTGGAACGGGCCGATTCGGCCATTCCAGTATTTTTCCCACCGTGCCGGTGTAGCGGTCGTCTCAGAGACCGTCAGGGGTCTCTGACGGCCCTACGATAGACCGCCACATCGTTCGTGTATTTTTAGCTTTTGGTGGCTGAGTGAGCGTGACGGTCCAGCCTTGGACCGTTACACTCCTCTGACGCGCCTGGGTTGGTGCGTCACAGCCATTTTGTCGTCTTGTGTTTTGGGTAAGTCGGTTCGTGTAACGGTAGTGTCCCCATGCGTCACAGCGTTATAACGTGCCTGTCCCAGGCCGTTACGTGCTGTCTGTCCGAGTTTTTGTTTTGGGTCGGTTGGCATAACACGCTTGCCCTCACGCGTTAGGTGGGCGTAATGCGTCTGCGCTCGCGCGTTAGGCTGCTGTAACGCGTCCGCCCTGGACCGTTACGTGGCTCGCATTTCGGGTTTAGACATGTTGGCCCTGACGCCCCTGTCCTGGCGCGTCAGAGCGGTGTAACGCGCTTGTGCTTGGCCGTTATAGTCCTTGTGGCCGTGATGGCCGTTGGTTTGTTTTGTTTTGTGTTGGGCTGTCTAGGTGATGTTAGGGGCTGTTAGCGGTAGGTTTGTGGCGTGTCTGTGTGTGTGTCCGTCTAGGTTAGGGTTGTCTGTTGTTCCCGTGGTCTGGCCGCTTTCTTCGTGGACGTCGGTCGACGTTTCTGCGAAGGCTAAGACTATGTTTCCGAGTCTGTCGGTAGTTTCCTGTGCTGCCTTTGGTGTTTGAGGTACGGGTGATAGTGCATGTTCGACTGTCTGTACTTCAGTGCCGCATTTCGAGCTTCTTCCTTGCGGCACCCTAGACGTGCAGTAGTCGAAAGGTGACCCCGATATACGGTTTGTAAGCTAGTTTCCGTCGGCTCCTGCGGTTACCGTAGCGTCCTACGGGTGGAGAAAACTAGTTAGAGACCTGGCTCTAGGCAGGAGCCAGTGTGTGCACACGTGGTTAGGGGCTGAGGACTGACGCCGACGGGCGTGACCCTGACTAGTACTTGTACCTGTATTTCCACGTGGGTCTGCGACTCGGCCTTGTCCGTGTTGGTTGCGCTTGGCGGGTGGTCGTGACACTTGTGGTGGGTGTTCTGGTGCAGTGTAAGACGTCAGTGGACGCATCTGGTCGTTCTCCCGGTGCGGGGGTTTTTCCGTCGCGTGGCGCGTGACTCCCGTGCTCTTCCTGTGTTGTGACCTGTCCGGGTTGGCCTTTCCGTGGCTGTACTCGAGGTCTGTGCATGTCTAGGTCTTTTCTAGACTTTCTTTTGCATGCCTGTTGTACGTGTAGGTTGGGGCGTTTGTGCGTGATTTTTCCCCTTTTTTCTCGTTGCTCCTTACTCCTCTTTCCCTTTCTAGGCATGCTTGCCTGTTCGGGTTATTCCCTTCGTCTTTACCTGTTCCCTACTCATGCTTCCCTTTCTTTTACAGCTTTCTAGTGCTGTTCCTCACTGTTGTTCCTGTTGTTCCGTGTTATTGCGCATTTTTCAGTGGGGATCCGCGTGACCCCTACTGAGCCAGTGACACGAGACTCACCCCTGCTTTTCAGGTGGGGTGATGTGTTCGTTCTGCTTCCGCGGGTCCTGGAGTTCGAGTCGTAGCTGCCAGCTGGTACCCCCGTCGGACTTCCCCCGACTTTTCGGTACGTCTTTTCTTTTCGAAATGACAGATCGATCGGCGGATCGGGGGCGCCCGTGAGTCGGATAATGAAGGCGTCCGGCCATCTGGACGCCTCAAAAGGAGGCGTCCATGGTCTTGGACGCCTTCAAGAATTATTTTTTTATTTATTATTTCCATTTTTTTTTGTTATTTATGAAGGCGTCCAGGCAGGTGGACCCCTTCATGATTTTGATTTATTTATTTATTTATTTATATTTTATATATATATAAACTCATGGAGGCGTCTAGGGGCCTGGACACCTCCATGAAGACCCCCGGATTCCCCCGAAAGGGCGTTGCAACCGTCCGTCAGACATTTCCTGTCTCTGGAATCTTCTGATGCGTCCGATCGGTGGTGATGTCGTCCATATGCTGCATGATTTCCGCGACGAGGCGGTTTCCGGATGCTGCGGAGGCGTCACGTTACCCACTCAAAAGACGAGAGAAGACCCAAGAATGGGAAGCACTCAAGTGACTCAAAATGCGAAAGCCACTGCGGGGCATCATATAGTAATATGAGATTTTCTCAAAGTGATGTCAGGAATAGCGTGTCTACAACCGCCGGCTGACGAATCTATAAATTCTCCCCCCGCGCCTACCCTCGTGGGAGAGGGGCGTGATAAGGGCAAGGCCCCCATTGCTGACGAAGTGGTACACCCCTTGCCGTCCGAGGTCCCCTCGCGCACTCAGTATCTACCGCCTGAGGAAGCTATGACCGGGCATGCGAGTATTGCGGCAGTTGTCGACCTTATTAACAAGAGAGTCAGATGGCGCGAGCGCACCGGGGTGTTCGGTCCTGGGGCTGAGAAGGAGCTGACGGATCTGGCCGCGAAGAGTGTGTGTAGGGTCACCAGGGCCTTCAGCTTGTGGAGACACCACTTCGGCGGCCTTGCGCGAGAGTTGGAGGCCAGTCAGGCCGTGCAAGCCGAATTGGCGGCCAACTGCGAGGTGCTCGAGGGGCATCAGAAAGCGTATGAGGCTGAAATCGCCGGGCTTTGGGAGTAGCTAAGCCAGGTGGAGCGGGTCCTCGTCGGGATGGAGCGGGACCGCGACTTCTTCCGCATCTGGGCCGAGACAACTGAAGCTCATGCAGCCAAGCTGGGGGCACAGGTCCAAGTTGTCAAGACTCGAGCTCAGGAGGTGGAGGCGCAGCTTGCTGAACTGCGCTCATCGATGTCCACTGTTGGTGAGGAAGCAGTGGAGCACTTCCATTCTTCCTCGGCCTATCGAGCCGAGTTGACCGCGGTGGCCCTGGAGTTCTTCGGGCCGGCATGCGTCGTGGCTTCTTGGAAGGCTGGATGGCTACCGTCGTGGCTTCGGCCGAGAACCTTGGCACCTCGGTACCTTCTCTCCCTCCTCCCTCGACACCTTATGGCCCTGAGGCCAGTGATGGCGAGGAGGAGCCTGGTGACGAGGAGGCTGAGGTTGGGGAGCAGGTGCCGGGGCCGAGCACTAGCGAGCGAGCACCTGCTGACCTCCCAGTAATGGAGGAGCGCGTGGTGGATCTGACTGAAGGCCTGCCTTCCCCGGGAGTTGCTGTTGTACGTGAGCCCGAGGAGTTGGGTCACATGATGTTGCTGCCGGGGCGAACTCTTGAGGGGGTTCCCTTTATTTCTTCTTTTCGTATTTTTCTTGTTCTGTTGGGGCGGCTGCCCTTTCCTTTGTAAGCCTTTGGCCTTGGAATAGAAGACTTTCCTTGTTCCCGCAAATTCTGAAATCTTTGCGGTGTATTTCTTTTCCTCTGATTGCTATGAGATCCCCTAGGGATACAGAACGGCGCCTTCGAGAGTTACCCTGGAAGGGAGCGATTTTTGGGATCCGTCGCTTCGATTTCTGAGGATTTGAAAAGGTGGTGAGAGTCCTCTGGCCTTTTTGGAACTTCAACTCCTCCTATAAGTAGCGACCTCCGTCCCGGCCTCACGGTGTAGAGGCTTCGAAGGAGGAGTCCCTGCGAGATGTTGTCGGGGGATTCCGGTACTTCGTTAGACGACGAGTCTTTGCAGGCTCGTCGTCAACCCCTGATCCTTCGGAGGGAGGCTTTGCCGGCACCATGGAGGCCGTGGCCAGAGCCGGGAGAGAATGGTCGCGTCTCCGAGCAATATAGGGTCGGATACTTAGACGGCTGGCAGGAGGCCTTAGAGAAGGTTAACCGCTTATATGCTGGCAGGGGGGTTCTGTTCCTTGAACCAGACAGGTTCCGTCCCTAAGGGAACGGGAGATTTCCTTGTATTTTTCCCCTACTTTTGAATGAGACTTCTTCTTCTTCCATCTTTTCCCGTTCTCGTGGCGTGTGACTGTTTTCCCCTCGTGTTTCTTGGTTTGCAGGTGTGCGACAAGGCGCCTCCCCTAATTGGGGGAAGCCTTTCTTTGCCCGTAGATGACGGCGGGCAGGGCAGTCGGCCTTGCTTGCCAGTTTGCGGGCATGGCCGGTGCACTGTGTCGGCCTCCGCAATGTATGGGCCTCGTTGCTCCTCTGCCCCCCGTCACTGGGTCTCCTCGTGGCTTCACGCGAGGAGGATTCTGCCCTCCTTCCTGGTGTAGGTCTCTTTGCGGACGACTTCTCCAGCTGTTCCGCTTCCACAGAACAGACGGGCCGAGGGGTTGTCCCCTGTGGAAGTTACTTCCCTGGCTGCTGGCAGGTGCCCCGACCGAGGCGGTACCAGATGGTCGAGGTGCTGGGGGCTAGATCGATCATCATGCTTCCGTAGTCTCATTCTTTTGTGTACTTGCACGTCGGTCGTGTGAGAACGACTTTTGGATTTTGGTGGTTTGTATTTTGACTAAAGAAATAAAATCCTTTAGTTTGGGTCCATGTCAATGTGTACCTCTTGATGGGAGACTCCTGTGTGGTGTGTTGGTAGGAGTGAATATCGGAACTCTGGCCCTTGTAGCGCTCGGCTTACGTAGTAGATAGGCTTCAAAATGCTGGCCTCCTCCCGAGCGAGCACAACGCTCATCGTGTTCGACGTCACCGATAGATATAGGAGCAGGTGCTCCCCCTTCTGCGGTTTGGAGAGCACGTGTAACGACCCGAGGATCCGATTACCGAGAAGGCCCGATAATCCGAGACTCGAACCGCCGCCCACGAGCCGGGAGGGCTCGGAAGGGCTAAAAGGAGTGTGCAGGCACAAAGACATAGGAAATAAAGCAGGACAATTCAACAATTAACAGAAATAAATAAACAACTGCAACAATAGAGTCCAGTCCAACAGAAAGTACAGTCTAAAGCAGTAAAATGTACCACATGCCGAGTGAACACTCGGCCCGACGAGCTGGCAACTGAGAACCTCCTAACAACACCCTCGAACCACGAGGAAGAACCGTCGCACCTGAAAAGCATGGGTGAGCCTCTTGTCACTGGCCTAGTAGGGATCCCGCGGAACCCCAACTGAGAACAACGGCGGCACGGAAAGCTGTAACTACAAGAGCAACAGTAACAGCAGGAACAGCAAACCCGGTGGCCAGTCAAAACTCGGCACTACAACTACTCCTACTGTACCGGCCAAGCAAAAAGAGAAGTCACGATCTCGCAGTCGGGAACCGGACCATACTAGCACCACTCACCGAAGTAAAAACCCACGGCAACCCCGCCGTAGAGGCCTGTCTCCCGGGACACGGCCAACCTGGACACGCTGTCCAAGGCGCAACCCCGACCATCCGGTCGTAGACACCGCACCAACAAGACGCAACCTCGGTAAAGCCACTAGCACTAGTCTCACAGCACGAAAACAAACACATGTGCCATGGCGAAACAACCTAGACTCAACGGTCAACACGACCGAAAACCCGAAGGTCAAGTCACAAAAACTGACAGTCTGTCACTCCCGACTCGATAGGATAGCCTCCCAGTAGAAGCAAGACCGGATGCGTCCACTGACGACTTAGTCCGCGTCTTAGGTGTCTCCCTCCGGCCCAGCGGGAACTGAGACACCGTACAAGTAACCACAAACAAGTGACTAGCTGGGGCCACGCCCGTCAGCGTGGGTCCAACCGCCCCCAACCACATGTGCACACACAGACCACGCGTCCTAGGTCTGGCCTCTGACTGGTTTTTCCCTCAGTCGGACTCTGGCTGCAAGACGTGGGGCCCGACGGAAACTAGTCTAAAACCATACTCAGGGTATGCCCGTACACCTACTCCCAGGTGAGACCAGCACACTCGTACTGGTAGGCTACGGCTAGTGGAGGGTCACTGAAGGAGTAGACTCTCAAGTCAACGGAAAATAACGTCCGAACCCGACGAAGTACGGGGACCGTCCCACGTACCAGTACCGTCGCACGGTGACCACAATCGGAGAAGAAACGGGACTCACAGTCCACGGGCCACGCACCTGGCCACGCAGAAATGCCAAAACACGGTTTCCAAGGCAGCTCACAGGCCGCCAAACCGAATCCCATTCTCAGGGACAAGCAGGAACCCTCCAGTCCTAGGCAGGACAACTGGACTCGCGGTCCAAGGCCTCACACATGGCCCACGCGGAAAGCACAGAAGCACGATTCCCAGGGCAACGCACTAGCTGTCACGCCGATAACTGGACTCGCAGTCCAAGGCCAAACACATGGCCCACTCGGGAATCATCTTTCAAGAAAACTCACGGCATGCGGGGGAGACCCTACCGCACACACACACCGATACACGGTGACTTGATCAAGCGTAACACAAAATCCCGGAACACGAGGAGTCACCCGGACTCTCAAACCCACTGGCACGTCAAACGAGATAGCACGGTCCTCCCGACACCCTCAAGACACGGACACAGAACCCTCGGGATGTCTGGGACATCCAAGAGACCGCAAGTCAACCACTGGGTCGCAACCGGGTCGACTAGGGACCTACACAGCGTGAAACAATCGCGGCAAGCACGAAGAACCACTTCAGCGCAACACAGTGCCTGGTGGTCTACTTTTGGGCCGTCACAGCTATAACGGTCCAAGGCTAGACCATCACATCACTCTAACGGTCCAACACATGAGCGTTATGCGAGAGGGGCAACACCCGCTGTGACGCACCCACCCACCCCGTCTCTAACGGACCAAGCCTGGTGGGTTAGAAGACAGTACGAAATAGGTTGTGACGCACACCCCTCGGGGCGTCACAGCCTGTGACGGTCCTACCTAGGTGTGTCAGAAGAATGAGCTGCGTCAGCTCTGACGCTCCCAGTCAGGGGCGTCACAGTGCTCTAACGGTCCACCCCTGGTGCGTCAGAGACTCGTGAACCCCAATGGTCTGAAAACATGAGAACGGACGTAGCGGTCGAACCCAGGCGCGTCACACCCTCTGGCGGTTTATCGTGGGACCGTCAGAGCGACCGACGCCCTACCGACAAAACATGACCCTGTGACGCACCCTCCTTGACGTGTCACAGCACGTAACGCACCCACCCTGGGGTGTTACAGACTGTGACGGTCACTGGAAGGACCGTCACGCCGTCCCGAGAACGCTACGACGGGAAACGACCCAAAAATCGTCCCACGCCCCCATACCTCCCCCAAATAGCCCTAGCATGCATCTATGGCCTCGGATTGGCCAAAAACGCGATGGATCGGCGGATCGACTCACAACCTCAAAAACATGGATTTTTCCCAAAAATCCCCGATTACACCCGCTCGGCTCACCACGGCCTACAAAACTCGCGGGAAAGGGAATGCGCGAGCTGGGGGTCCATCTCCCTACCTCCACCGAAGAAACGACGTGTTGTGGACGCCGATCCACGAAGAAATTACCGTGAAACCCTCGCCGGCTCACGAACGCGCCACCAAGCTCCCACGCGCCTCCATCCCCCGATCCTCGACCCATCCTCACCGTCCTCCTTGCCCGCGTCGCCCTGCCGCGTCGCCGTCTCACTCCGTCGGCCGCCAGAGAAGAGAGGGTGAGAAGAGAGCGTGGGAGAAGAGAGAGAGGGAGGGAAGAGAGAAATGAGAGGGGAGAGAGAGAAAGGGTTAATATATAGAAAAACCCAGAAATTTCAGAAATTCAAAAAATTACGAAAAATTACCTCCGCGATCTTCGGGAGGAGCACAACGCGTCGATACAGTCCCGGAGTCGGAGAACACCACGGTTTGCCCTGCACAGAGTTCCGAAGACACATCAGGGAAAAACACGTGTAAATCATAAAATACACTCTGAGACCCACTAAAATAACCGAAAAAATCCGGGGCATTACAGCACGGGAGGAGAAGCCAGGTACTGCTTCAATTCTTCAAACGCCTACTCGCATTCCTGGTCCCAGTTGACCTGCCCTTTCTTTTCGGGAGCCTTATTGGCTTGCTTGATAAGTCGGAAGAAAGCGAGGCACCTCTCGGCGGCTCGGACATGAACTGAGTTAAGGCAGCAATGCATCCGGTGAGACACTTTACGTCCCTCACTCGCCCCGGCCGCCTCATTTCAGCACCGCCCAGATTTGATCGGGGTTAGCCTCTATCCCTCAGTGGGTGACGAGGAACCCGAGGAATTTCCCTGATTTTACACCGAACGTGCATTTGCTGGGGTTGAGTTTCATATTTTACCTTCTGAGAGTCGCGAAGGTCTCCGCCAGATCTCCCAGGTGCTCGGCAGCTTGGAGGCTTTTTACGAGCATGTCGTCGATGTAGACCTCCATGTTGCGATCGATCTGCGTGTCGAACATATGGTTGACCAGGCCTTGGTAAGTCGCGCCCGCATTCTTCAATCCAAACGGCATGCGAGTGTAGCAATACAAGCCGTGATCGGTGACAAACGATGTCTTATCTTGGTCGGATTTATGCATGCTAATTTGATGGTACCCAGAGTATACATCTAGGAATCTCAGCATTTCGTGCTCAGCCATAGCGTCGACCAGTTGGTCGATCCGTGGCATGGGGAAACTATCTTTGGGCGTAGCTTTATTGAGGTCGGTGTAGTCTACGCACATTCGCCACTTCCCGTTTCTCTTGGGAACGAGGACCACGTTTGCCACCCAGTCTGGGTATCGGGTGGGCCTGAGTAGCCCCGAGCGCAACTTCTCGCTCACTTGCTCCCTGATGATGTGGTCTGTCGCTCGGTCTTGCAACGCCTTTGGCGTTGCTGAACCGGGCGGCAGCTTGGATCCAACCTAAGCTGGTGGGTGATGATCTCTGGTGAGATTCTGGGGAGTTCGTCATCGGACCAAGTGAACACGTCTTGGTTAGCTACGAGAAAGTTTATGTACGCTTCCTTTTCTTGCTCGGATAGGGCAGTCCGAATCCTTAGTGTTCTGCTTGGGTCTTCTCCCACCTGGATGAGGTATAGGTCCTCTGTAGGAGTGCTCGTACTCATACCTAGATCCTATGTTCTTGCCTTCTTGTCGGGCGACGTTTCATCAGCTTGTCGGTCGCGTGTCGAGATGTGATAGCACCTCCTTCATTCCCGCTGATCCCCTCGAACCTCTCCCACTCCGCGAGGAGTGGGGAACTTGGGCTTCTGGTGATAAGAAGAGGGGACACCACGAAGAGTGCTGAGGATTCCTCGCCCTACGATGGCGTTATACCCGGTCATCACGCAGACGACCGTGAAATCTGCGAGGAAGGTTACCTCCTTTTGTGTGGTTCCAAACGTGATCGGCAATGAGATACGTCCTTCGGTTGGACCGTTGTGCCGGAGAACCCATACAACGGTGTGTGCAATGGCATGATTTGGGATAAGTCCACACCCATGAGCACTAGACAGTCGTACGCAATAACGTCAGGACCGCTTCCATTATCAACCAAAATACGGCATACGGTACATTGATTGATGATGGCCGAGGCCACCAATGCATCGGAGTGGGGGGTGGTTACACCGTTTAGGTCATCGTCGGAGAAGACAATGTGGTCCTTTAGGTGTTTCTGGGCGGCAGCTTCCCGTTGGGCGCTGTCGCCTCACCCAATAGTGTTGATGGTCGATGCGTATCGTCGTCGCCTGCTCGCATTATCTTCGCCTGCGGCCAGCCCTCCGGAGATCATCATGATCTCCTTCCCGTTGAGCCAGTTGTCGAGGGGCGGAGGTGGCCGTTGTCGCTTCTCCGCGGCCTTGGCGAGGAACTTATCAAGGAGTCCTCGGCGGACGAGATCCTCGATCGCGTCCTTCAGGTTGATACATTCGGCTGTGTTGTGGCCGTGGTCGCGGTGGTAGCGGCAGTATTTCTTTTATTCCTCGCACTCGGATCCGACTTCATCTTGGGAGGCCATTTGAGGAAGGGTTCCTCTCGGATCTCCATTAGGATTTGGTCGGGAGGATCCATCGGGGGCGTGTAGTGGTGGTAATTGCCCCTTTCCTTTTTTGGGCGGTCACGGTGGTCTCGGTCACGTCACTCCCGCTTGTTGCGCTCTTCTCGTGGCGAGTCGGCGGATCTCTTCCGATCGGATCGATCAGTTCCGGTGGCGCGACCCAGGGCCGCAGTGTTCTCCTCGCAACGCGCATGCTTTTGCGCCAGGGCGAGGAGATCGGTGAGGGTCGTCGGGGCTTCGACTCCGAGTGCTCGTCGAAGAATATGATCCCGCGTCCCCTGAGTGAGCGCGGTGGTGGCAATGCTGATGTCGAGACGGGGGATCCAGAGTGCCTCCGCTGGGAAGCAAGAGACAAAATCCTAGAGAGTCTCTTCTCACCCCTGCCTGAGGACGAGCAGGGTCACTACAGACTTGGCCACCCTTCGGCAGCCAATGAAATTCTCCTTGAATAGCTTTTTGAGCTAATGGAAGGAGGAGATGGTCCCGACCGGTAGGGACTCGAACAAAGCCCGGGCGTTCTCCCGAAGAGTCGTAACGAATGCCAATTTCACAGTATCCGAGGCCCAGTGAAAGATCAGGTGGGACTCGAAGTTGTGCATGTGATCGGCTGGGTCGGTAGTGCCATCGTAGGAGGCGAAAGACGGCAATTGGAGCTTTGGCGAGATGGGTCCTTCCATGATTTCCTTGGAGAAGGGGGCATGGAAGTCTTGGTCATCGTCGATGAGGCCGCGATTCTTGGCGGTTAAGAGGACATCATCCAGGTATTATACTTTGTCCTCAATGTCGTCGACGCGTTGGAGCCGGCGGTCCATCTCTGGGTTGGAGTGCAGCGGACTACGCACCCTCGATGCGGGCGAGCTGCGGGATCGTCGGTTCCTTGCAACAGAGACGTGGGAAGCCTCCCGTACCCGGCGAGAGTTGGCTACATCGGGAGCCCCCCCATTCTGAGGATTTTCGAAGGGGGAATGCCTCCTCTCGTCGGGCTTGTTGACAAGTCCTTGACATAATTCTGTCAGGAACTGGATCTGCTGGAGCATCTCCGCAATCTTGTTGGCGGCGACCGTTGGTGGTAGGCGGGGGGAGGATGAAGCCTCCTGAGATCCTCATCGTGAAGCAGGGCCCTGATGAGAACCGTGCCCACGATAGTTGGCATTGCGAAGACTCCCACGGGGTGCCATGGCTTTTCGCTCGCAGTTCCCACAGACAGCGCCAAGAAGTGTAGAGGCAGAAATTTGGTTTCTATGCCACGTACCACCTTCTCTATTTATTGGTTTGAGAAAGATCGTCTGGCACCCGTGGAAGCCTGCAAACACCAGAAAAGAGCGGGGCGTCAGAAGGAGCCATGGGCGTTACCCCAGGGGACAACCCTCCGATGCTTAAGTCAGCGACGATTTTAAGAAAGGCGTAGAGAAGAGCTGGGGGGAGGAGAGGATGAAGATCGTAGTAGGAGATTTGAGAGTCGTGCAGATCCTCCAGACGAGTGCTCGCTGCTCCCAGTGGACACCAGGGGAATGCTCGCTGGGCGGTAAGTTCGTACAGGAGGGGATCTCTCTCAACGTGTAGATAGGCGCGACCTCTTTCTCTTACTGTGGCAAGGCTGGGATGTAACGACCCGAGAATCCGATTACCGGGAAGGCCCGATAACCCGAGACTCGTACTGCCACCCACGAGTCCGAAGACTCGGAAGGGTTAGAAGGATGGTGCGGAGACTACACAAGTATCACAGATAATTACAGAAATTAAACAGTTTATATAATTAAGCAAGAAGAATAAATAATAATTTAATTAATATATGGTCCACAAGATAACAACAATAGTCCACAACTAGTACAGAGAGAAGAAAAGAAAGTACAACTACACGGGGCATACCCCGGCTCTGACCTCTGGCACTAACGCTGGGCACCCGAGCCACGCCGAGCCTCAGACGAACTCCCCTGAAGCCTCGCCTCGCCTGAAACACGGTGAAAACACGCAGGGAATGAGTCTCAGAACAAGACTCAGTAGGGATCACTCGAACCCTACCTCGCATACGGAGAAACCGCTACGCTAGCAGTACGCGAGTACCTCAAAAGGGAAACCCTGCCATCTACAAAACACTGGTCTCACGGCACGAAAACCGACACACGTGCCACGGTAAAACAACCGGAACACACGGCTGGCACGACAAAACTCGAAGGTCAAAGTCGCGACGACTGACAGTCTGCCACTCCCTGACTCAACAGGAGTACCTCCCACTAGAAGCACAGCCGGTAGCGTCCCCTGACGTCCTACACCGCACCGCAGGTGAACTGCCTGACGTGGTAGCGCATACCAAAGGCACGAACACCGAACAAGAACCACAACGAGTGACTAGTTGGGGTCACGCTCGTCAGCGTGGGTCCAACCGCTTCCAACCACGTGTGCACACACAGACCATGCGTCCTAGGTCTGGCCCTCTGACCGGTTTTCCCCTCAGCCGGACTCTGGCTGCAAGACGTGGGGCCCGACGAAAACCGGTCCATAAACCGTCTCTAAGGGTAGCCTCTCCGCCACTTCCTGGTGGGACCACACGCGTGTAAGCAGGCTACGACTTGTGGAGGGTCACTGAAGGAGTAGACTCTCAAGTCAACGGAAAATCACGTCCGTATCTGACGACGTACGGGGACCACCCCAAGTATTGGCACCGTCGCACGGCGACCACGGTCGGACAAGAAAACGGGACTGCGAACCACCCGGAGCAGCCCAAGCCTGGCGGTCTACCCTAGACGCGTCACAGGCCTCTGACGGTCTAGGCGGGACCGTCACAGGAAGCCTGACGGTCCTAGGCTGGACCGTCACAGACACCTGACGGTCCGACGCCGGCCGTCACGCTCCCAACGCAAAGCAAAGTGTAACGCGCCTGCCCTGGCGCGTTACACGCTGTGACGCCCCTACGCAGGCGCGTCACGGGATGTAATGGTCCACACCAGGAGCGTCACACCGCCTGGGGGTTCAAACACTCAAAAGCGCCCTGACGCGCCCACCCTGGGCCGTCACAAGGATGTGACGCGCCAGGCCTGGTGCGTCACATGCCTTGACCCCTAACGGTCAAAACAACGGTCACATGCCAACGGTCGGATGCCTCTGACGGCCCAACCCAGGCGCGTCACACGCCTGTGGCGGTCTATCGCGGGACCGTCACAGCCCCTGACCCCCAGATGGCTAACAAGGGCCGTGACGCACCCTCCCAGGCGCGTCACGCGGTGTGACGGTCCCTGGAAGGACCGTCACACCCGCTCGACGGCGAAACGGCGGGAAAGCCCAAAAAAAACCAACCACGCCCCCATGCCTCCACTAGAGAGGGGGAAATCAAAGGGGAAGACCCTTGGGGACCCCTAGCATGATACTAGGCCATCAAAACGTGAAATCGCAGGCTAAAACCATAGATCGGGCGAGCTCTCCTCAAATCATGGAAAACCCCAAACCCGCTCAATCAAGCCCCTCTCGGCCTCCCCACGGCCTATAAACCACGGAAAAGAACGGCGGGGAGCTAGGGAACGTCACCCTACCTCAATGGAGAAAATGCTCCGCCGAATCGATGCCGAGATCGCGAAGAACGCTTTGAAAACCCTCGTCCCTTCACGGTTGCCTGCAAGCTTTACGCCGCCACGATCGCCTCGCCGTCGCCCACGTCGTCACGCCGTCGCCCCCACGCCATCTGCAGCCGGAGGGGACGCCGCCGCGGTCGAATGGGAGAGAGAGAGGAGGAGGGGGCGGTGCTCACGGTGGGGGAGGGAAGGAAGAAGAAGAAGAAGAAGAGGGTGGGGAGAGAGAGAAAATAGGGGGGGTATTTATAGGAAAATTCAGAAATTCATAAAAATATCAAAAAATAGAAAATTACGTTTCCGGGATCCTCGGAGCGCACCGATCGCAACAGTACCACTCGTGCCCAGGTGAACGACCCGGTTCACCCGCAGCGAGGTTCCGAAGGAATTACCGAAACACACACCGGTAATCGGAAAACACGCGCGGAAAAGTCGCGGAACACTCCCGGGCCTCCGAAACAACTCCGGATCGCGCCGATCCGAACACGAAAGATGTCCGAAATGAAATTTCGACACAACGGAGCCGGACACTCCGAAAAACCAGATCCGGGACCCACGAAGAAGATCCAAAAGGTCCGAGATATTACATGGGAGCTCTATTCTCTGTGAGTAACTTTTGGCAGAGGATTCCACCGTGTCCTCTCTTCTTCGTCGATGTCCCTTTTATAGGGAGTTGTCCTGGAGCGAGAGACCTATCCCTTATCAGGGAAGGGCGCAAGTAGTGGAGTAACGCCTCCCACGATTGTGGCGGGAGTTTTCCGTTGAAGGGTGATTTCTCCGGCGTCGACTGGTCCATGGGCGAGTCTTACGACGCTCGTGGGGCGTGCTCGCCCGTTATGAGGTCGAGGCCGACATCATAGGGGATACCGGTCGGTCGTCGGAGGGTTCTCCGGCGGTCATTGCGCCTGGGCCATAGCCCTTTCTACACTGTCGAATCCGATGCTGAGATGTAGTGGGCCGCACCTTAATGGGCTGCGGGTGCTGGACACCCCTTGGGCGCTGCAGATCCGGGGTTGGATTGAGCTCGTCATTAACGGGCCGGTCACGGGCCGAGCTAGATTTACTCTCCTCAGTATCGATATGTAATATAGACTTTAATATTAAGATTATAAATACAATTTTGTAAATCATTCTTGGAAGCGGGTGTTGTGCGTAAATGTCACATGGATTTTAAATTTTTCCCCCTTCAATAGTTAATGGGGGGTTCGGGAGCACTTTTGGAAAAAAAATTATTTCTACCTCAAAGATTAAATTATGTCAATTTTTAACTTACCTTTTAAAATTGATAAAAATAGATATCTATAGTTTGGTAAAAATATTATAAAATTTAAAATTTATACCAACCTATTTGGGGATCTTCGTCCCAGCTTCGTCGAACACAGGGGGAGGGGGGAGAGGCCGGCGAGGGAGATGGGGGAGGGGGGACCGGCGGGGGGAGGACGCAGGGGGAGGGGGGATCGGCTGGGGAGGTAGCAGGGGGAGGGGGGACCGACGAGGGAGATGGGGGAGGGGGGCTGTGGACACCAAAAATTGCACGTACAGATATCCTACTCGGTCCAGCACCGACAATGGCACCAAGTGAAGAAGCCCCGGTGAGACTGGTCATCCGGACTCCCCCAAATATGCACACTGTCGCGAAGCCGTCCCCGGAGTCACGGCAGCCAAGAGAAACCAACCCCCGGAAAGCTCACAATCCGTGGCCCCCGAAGAAAACCAAACGAGCCATAACTCGTGCTCAAGACTGGCTCAAGTCAGCCCCAGCGGCACACCCAAGCCCCAGCGGTACACCCCCCAGGGGGTCTTCAGCGGCGCACCCCCCAGGGGGGGTCTTCAGCGGCACACCCCCAGGGGGTCTTCAGCGGCACGCACCCCAGGAAGCCTCAACGGCACGCCCATTTGGGGCTTCAGCGGCACGCTCCTCAGAGCCTTCAACGGCACGCTGTTTGCCCCCTTCAGCGGCACGCTTGGGCAACTTCTAGCGACACGCCTTTTACCCTCTTCAGTGGCACGCTTATGGTGTCTTGCAACGACACACTTCTTAAGCCCGTCAGCGACACAGCGTGAAGGCTTTTTCAACGGCCAAACGACGTGACGCCCATACCCTACGTATCCTTGGCGCGCAGTGACCTGTCCGAGGTGTCGATCAGAGATTGGGACACGCTGCCTACTCCCCCTGTCACCCAGGACAAGGGAGTCAACTCCCATTAAATCCCCCCCCCCCCCCCCCCCCGGACGCTTCCCGCCTTCGGAGGCTCCCGCCACAGGGGGTATAAGACCCCTCTTCTTTGCGGCGAGCAGAGGAGGAAGAGGGAGACACCCACACGCAGATAGTGAAGAGAGAAGAGAAGAAGAGAAAGAGAAAAGAAGAGAAAGAGAAGAAGAGAAGAAGAGGGAAGAGAGGAAGAGAGGGGGGAGGCGCCACCGCTCCGCCCACCGTCGCCATATGTACGAAAAGAGAAGAAGAAGAAGAGAAGAAGAGGGGCTTGCCGCCTCGATCACCACCGCTTGAGCGAGGAGAAAGAGGAAGAGAAAGAGAAGAAGAGAAGAAGAGAAGAAGAAGAGGAGGGGAGGCTTCCCCCCTGCTGCTCCATCCTCCGTCGTCCGCGCAAAGAGAAGAAGAGAAAGGGAAAAGAGGAGAAGGGAAGAAGAGAAAGAGAAAAAAGAAGAGAAAGAGAAGAAGAGAAGAAGAGGGAAGAGAGGAAGAGAGGGGGGAGGGCTCGCCGCTCCACCCACCAATGTCGCCTGTGCGAAGAGAGAGGAAAGGAAGAGAGGGGAGAGTGCTGCCGCTCCACCCGCCGCCACCACCTGAAGAGAAGAAGAAAAAGAAGGGAAAGAAGAGAAGAAGAAAAGGGGGGAAGAGGGCCTGCTGCCCTTCCTCTCCCCGCTGCAATCTCTGCTCGTTTGCCTAAAGGGAGACACCCTTCCGTTTCTCCTTAGACATCCAGGCCCAACGCTTCTATCCTGATACCCCTTGAGTCTCTCTCCCTCCTGCCAAGATTCCCTTCGGCCTAGCCAACCAGCATCCCCGGCTGGTCCTTCGCCTGGCATACCCTCCGTGTGCCTCCAGCGGCACGCCTTTGGCTCACCCGCTCGCCGGCACGCCCCTACGGGCCTTCCCCGGCACGCACTAGCCAAGCCCCTTGGCCGGCACACCCCTGCGGGTCTTCCCCGGTGCACCCCGTGACCTCCTTGCCCGATACACCTTGCCCCCGGTTCACCGGCACGGTCCCCCTTGGCCTTTGCCCGCAACACCTCTACAGCCCCTACAGGCTCCCTGGCCGGCACGCTAGCCACCACCCCCGACCTTCTTGCTCGGTGCACCCCCCGCCAGCCTGGGAGAGGTTTCCCGTCCGGCGTTCCCTCTGAGTTTTCCGAGGTTTCATTAAGGTGTTGCTGCTCTCGGGCGCCCATCTCCAGTTGTCGGGTTCCACCACTCCTTGTGGGCGCGTTCCTTGTATCTCCCTTACCTGAATTTTTGTTAGAAACAATAACATATTAAAATGACAAAAGATAGCAACAAATAAATGGAACAACAACACATTAAAAAGACAAAAGGAAGCAACAAACAAACGAAAAGAACAACGGTAAAACGTTTTAACCGAGGCAATGGAACCGTAATTAACTCAAAGAGAGCCGAACCGAACAACAACTAAGCAACTTAAACATCCGCTCTCATGAGAGAAAGAATGAAAATTAATCAAGAGAAGAAAAGAAGAAACCCACGCAAACTTAATAGAAAAATCAGAAAAGAAGAAAAGAAAAGCCTTAAAAGAAACGGAGGAGTGGGCTCCCCATGCCCTTCGCCGGTACGCCCCTGCAGTCGCCCTTCGCCGGCACATACTTCATGGCCCTTCGCCGGCACACCCGCTTAGCCCTTCAGCGGTACGCCCTCTACCCCCTCCGCAGGCACACTCCCAGTATGTCCTCTGCGGCACGCTCCCCCCTCGCCCTTCGCCGGCACAGCCCCAGGCCCTTCGCCGGTACGCCCGCCTGTGCCCCCTCACCGGCACACCTGCCCGCCTCTTCAGCGGCACACCCGCCTGCGCCCCTTCGCCGGCACACCTCTCACCGTCTTCCCCGACACGCTCCATGCACCCTTGGCCGGCACACTTTGCCAGCCCCTCAGCGGTACGCTCCCTGGCGCCCTCATCGGTACACCTTCTGCAAGGCCTTCAGCGGCATACTCTTGCAGTCCTCCAACGGCCCACTCTTCCTCCAAAAAAAATATGTGTAATATAGTAATAATAAATAATAATAATAAATTAATAAAAAACTATGATGAGTAAATAAATCTCAATATATGTATGAAATAGACAAAAACAATGTGAAATAATAATAATAATGGTAAACAAAAAAGGAAAATCTAATAGTAATAATAATAAACAAAATAGAGAAATCATTCAGAATAAATACATAAAAGGGAAATAAATAATAATAATATATATATATAATTTAAAACCCAGATGAAAAATGGTAAAATCTACGTCGCAGCCCCGTCTCTCCAGCGACCCGGTGCTGAAGGAACAACAATGCTGCCCTGGCGGGCTGGGCCTGAGTCTTGGGAATCATCCCGAAATGGTCATGGCATGACCTCGCTTTGGGCCGACATTCCGATTAAACCAGATTCGTTTCTCAGGCCGGGTCCCTTCCGAGCCGCTACTAAAATTGCCGCACGTCCGACAGACATTTGAACGGGCTCACCTCGATTTCCCCCCGCGTTTCTATTACGGACCTGTGTCCGAACATGAAAAAGCCCACGAGCGACCAACATGGCCGACGGCTCCCACCCCGATATGGTCGTGAGCCGGCACTGCTCCGAGCCGATAGCCCGTTAAATCGGATTCAGTCTAATGGGATTCGTTCTCCTTCTTTCATTAAAATCGCGGCGAACTCGGCCTACATTCGTATGGCGTTGTTTCTATCTACGTCGTACCTTCAATATGGGCCCTTGCCCGAACATGAAAAGGTCCGTGAGTGACCGACAAAATCGGAATAGAACGAGACGGTCCTCGCCACCCCTGGACCCCTTCCATGGGAATATCAATAAGACCTCCGTGGGCCACGCTTAGACCTCGGGTCCGTCCCAATCGTGGTCGCCGTTCGGCTCATATCCTCAGTCTACAGTCCGCTCCCTTCGAACACGTTTTCGGTTTTGAAGTCTAGTCCTGGGACTCTCCCCCGTTGCCCTCCGGCACCGGAAATATTAATGATGCCGCGCAAGCCTCGTTCGGACCACGGGAGGCGCCCCCGGTATGGTCTTGACTCGATCTCGCACCGGGCCAATAGATTTACCGGTTTCCTGCTACACTAACGAGATTTAACCGAATGTTTTCGGTGTCCCAGAATAATAAACTTGCCGTATCCCGACATGCATATGTCCCAGGTCCTCCCGCGACGATCACAATATTCTCGAGCCGGACTCCCGTCCGAATATTAAACGGTCTCCCGAATGACCGACACGTTTCGAACGTCTACTTCCCTAGACACAGGGCTTTTCAGCCAATTCAAGGGATATTCCCTCATTGCCCCTTGGCACCGGAAATATTAATGATGCTCATACAAGTCTTGTTTCGACCGTGGGGGTCCACCGCAGTATGGTCGCAGCTTGCTCTTGCACCGGCCAACAGATTTACTGGTTTCTGACCGCTCTGACCGAGGTTTAGCCGAACGTTCTCCGCTCTTCCGAACAATAGATTTGCCGTACCTCAGCATACATGCGTTTCTGTTTTCCCGCGACAACCGCGATCTTCTCGAGCCGGACATTCGTCTGAACATTAAATGGTCAGTACACGACTGACATGACCGCGAAGGGTTTTCTTCTCGCCCTCGCGCGAGGATTTCAATACCTCGTAATAGACCTTCAATACAATTGATTTCTTGGCCATGAGGCCCTGAATCCCGGCGATTAATCAAGGGTGTTCCCTCGTATGTGGGATGTAAATGACGTCGTGACCTTTATGGCGCGGCGGTTTTGGTCCCGACACGAATCACACAATCGTCTGTGTAATGTCCCAGGTTTTTTTTTTCCGGATCTTTTAGTGGGTCTCGGAGTGTATTTTGTGCTTTACACGTGTTTTTTTCCTGATGTGCCTTCGGAACTCTGTGCAGGGCGAACCGTGGCGTTCTTCGACTCCGGGACAGCAGCACTGCGTTGTGTTCCTTCCGAGGATCGCGGAGGTAATTTTTCATAATTTTCTGAATTTATGCAATTTTCGGGTTTTCCTATATATACTAACCCTTTTCTCTTTCCCCTTCTCATTCTCTCTTTCTCACTCTCTCTCATCTCTTTCTCTCCCCCTCTCCCTGGGCGGACGACGGTGGCGGAGGAGGGCGAGGCGGCGATGGCGGGAGGCGAGGAACGGGGAGCGGGTCGAGGATCGAGGGCCGGTGGCTCGTGGAAGCTCGGCCGCGGGTTCGTGGAGCGGTGAGGGTTTCACGGCGGTTTCTTCGCGGATCGACGAGCACGGGGTGCGAAATCTTCGGTGGAGGTAGGGAGATGGACCCTCGACTCGCGTGCTTCTTTCCCGCGAGTTTTGTAGGCCGTGGTGAGCCGAGCGGGCTAAACGGGGTGATTTTGGGAAAATGCATGTTTTTGGGGTGTGAGCCGGATCTCTCGTTTTACCGCGTTTTTGGGCGATCCAGGGGTTTAGATGCATGCCTAGGGGCTTGGGGAAGGTTTCCCCTTTTGTTTCCCCTTCACCTGGGGGTGAACGGGGCGTGGAATGGTTTTTCCCACGGTTTCCACTGTTTTCGGGCGCGGACTGAGAACGCGCTAGTCTCGGCTAGCGCGTTCTTGAGGGTCGCGTCGCCCCGATGGGACGCGTTCATCGGAGAAGATGAAGAGTAAGGCGGTTCCTGTCGCGCTAGGGGTCCCTAGCGCGATTTGCCTTGTCGCGCTAGGGGTCCCAGCGCGATCTTCCTTGTCGCGCTAGGGGTCCCTAGCGCGACCTGTCTTGTCGCGCTAGGAGAGCCTAGCGCGTTCCGTCTTGTCGCGCTAGGTGATCCTAGCGCGATCTATCCTGTTGTCTTGTGCTCCCCTTGGGCTGTGTGTGTCCCGGATACCCTGTGGAGTTCTGTGACCGTGTTTTGGGGTGTCTGGAGGTTCTATTTACCTCGATTAGCGTGCCCGTGAGTTGAAGGGTCTGGGTGACCTTCTTGCGTTCCGATTGTGTTGTGTTGGTCTCCGGTCGACCCGGTTGTGACCCAGTGGTCGACCTTTGGCCTCGTGAGTGTCCGGACACCTCGTGGGTTTCGTTACCATGTTTTTGGGGTATCTAGATAAGCGTGCCCATGGGCTTGGTGGGTCCGGGTGACTCCAGGTGTTCCGGGCTTCCGTATCCTTTCTAATCGAGTCACCGTGTATCGGTGTGAGTGCGGTGAGGTTTCCCCGCAAGTCGTTGCTTCTCCGGAAGGTGGCTTCCGAGTGGGCCAAGTGTGTGGCCTTGGACGGCGAGTCCAGTCGCCCAGCCTGGGGCTGGAGGTTTCTTAAGTTCCCTCCCCGAGGGATGGGTCTCGACAGTTGTGAACTGCCTCGTGAGTTATCGAGTTGTGGTTTTGGACCTAGGGATTAGGCCAGATTGACGGCTTAGTGCTGTCATGTGCAACGGTCTACACTCCGAGTCTTGTGACTCAAAGGTCGTTGGGTTTAGTAGGTCTAGTGGACCATCTAGAGTCTGGTGGCGTTGTGCCACCTATTACTCTGTGTTACTCGCAATGGGTGCGTGCGTGGTTTTCTGTGTCCACGTTCTGTGACACGTCCACTAGTCGTAGCCTTCTTACGGCACGCGTGTGCTGACCCACCTGGGAGTGGTGGAGCGGCTGACCCGAGAAAGACAGTGAGTAGGCTGGTTATCGTAGGGCCCCCACGTACAGCCGAGTCCGGGCTTAGGGGGAATTACCAGCTAGAGGACAGGCCTAGGGCGTATGGTCTGAGTGTCCTCCCCCGCCGGCAGGTGTGACCCCAACTAGTCCTTGTTCTGTGGTACTGGTTACTGAGTGTGTCTGAGTCTCGCCTGGGGCGTTGTAGCTAGACACTTGTGACGCGGTGTAAGACGTCAGGGGACGCATCCGGTCGTTCTTCTAGTGGGTGGTGCTTCTGTCACGTGACGTGAGTTGTCGTGTACCGGGTTCTGTTTCCGTCTACGAGACGGGACTTCGTGAGTGGTTTCAGGAGTGTTCCTGGAGTCGAGGTCTGGGGTTGCCGTTGAGCGTCACCGAGGGCCTTCCCCCAGACAACGTTGTGTTCACGATGGTGAGGTCGTGACCGTGTTCCCTGACCGTGTGGTTTTGGCTCGGGCCCCTTTTGGTGAGGGCAGGCCTCCGTTACGGAGGTATCATGGCGTTTTCTTAGTAGCGTGGCTAGGGCGGTTCGTGTCTGGTGGTCCCCGATCGTGGAATCGGGTGGTCGGGTGCGTGGCTTGGTTGTCCCCCGACGGGAGACTAGGTCGTATTTTCTGGTACAGTAGTAGTAGCTGTAGAGCCGAGGTTTTACCGGCCACCGTAGTTACTTTCCTGCTTTCGCAGTTACTGCTTTCCGTGCCGCCGTTGTCCTCAGTTGGGGTTCCGCGGGATCCCTACTGGGCCAGTGACAGGAGGCTCACCCCTGCATTTCAGGTGCGGTGATTCTGCCTCGAGGTTCGAGGGTGCTGTGCGGAGGTTCTTAGTTGCCAGCTTGCCGGGCCGAGTGTTCACTTGGCATGTGGTACGTTTTACTGCTTTAGACTGTACTTTCTGTTGGACTGGACTCTGTTGTAGTTATTCATTTATTTCTGTTAATTGTTGAATTATCCTACCTTATTTCCTATTTCTTTGTACCTCACACTCCTTTTTAGCCCTTCCGAGCCTCCCGCTCGTGGGCGGTGGTTCGGGATTCGAATGGTATCGGGCTCCTCCCGGTATCCGGATCTCGGGTCGTCACAGTCTGACGACGTCAGATCGAGCGCACCATGGGCTCTTCGGAGCCCGAACAAATTGTCACTTTTGTGACTGGCATGCCCACACACTTAATAGACGAATCAACCATTCCCGAATAGACGAGCATAATAAACGAACGAAAAGTGCGTCCACAGGGGCCGCAGGGGGTGGGGGGACCGGTGAGGGAGATGGGGGAGGGGGGCCACAGGGGGCGGGGGGACCGTCGGGGGAGGACGCAGGGGGAGGGGGGACCGGCGAGGGAGATGGGGGAGGGGGGACCGGCGGGGAAGGGGGGGGAGGCGAGGGAGATGGGGGAGGGGGGCCGACGGGGGAGGACGCAGGGGGAGGGGGGACCGGTGAGGGAGATGGGGGGCGTAGGGGGAGGGGGGACCGGCGGGAGAAGACGCAGGGGGAGGGGGGACCGGCGAGGGAGATGGGGGAGGGGGGACCGGCGGGGGAGGACGCAGGGGGAGGGGGGACCGGCGGGGAAGGGGGGAGAGCCGAGGGAGATGGGGGAGGGGGGCCGGCGGGGGAGGACGCATGGGAGGGGGGACCGGCGGGGAAGGGGGGAGAGGCGAGGGAGATGGGGGAGGGGGGCCGGCGGGGGAGGACGCAGGGGGAGGGGGGAGAGGCGAGGGTGATGGGGGAGGGGGGCCGCAGGGGGAGGACGGGACCGGCGGGGGAGGACGGGACCGGCGGGGGAGAGGCCGACGAGGGAGATGGGGGAGGGGGGAGAGGCGTCGCATCGGCGGGAGAGGGAAAGGGGGGAGAGAGACGAGAGAGCAATCTCAAAAAAAAATAAGTAAGGAGTTATGTTTTTTTTGAAACAGATTATAACGTGGAGAGATTCTTTCTCTAAAATTTAGGAAAGGAACATCAAACATCTTTTAGTGAGTTCTCTCTCTCTTTTTTAAATTTGAGATAGAAAGAGGAGAAAAAAATGCAACTAAACACCCTATAAAGAAAAATTAAAAATTCGGTCGGGAGGGCCAAATAAGGCAAAACATGGAACCCGGCCGCACCGCCCGGAGGGAAGGAAGGTGGGAGAGATTGACCGTCCCTGCAAGCAATGGCCGAAAGCGAAAGGGAAAGCTGCCGGATCGCTGAACCCCGAGAGACGAGGAAGGAGGGAGGAAGAGAGACGTGCCACCGTATATCACCTCCCCCACCCCCGGTCCGCTACCTCAGCCCAATTCTTTCCCACTCCTCTACGTCTTCTCCTACCCACCAGTGCCGGACCTTTCACAGCTCCCATTTTTCTACTCCCACGACCCTTCTACTACTTTCCCCAGAACCCTGCTGTTGCCCAAGGTTGGTGGACGGGAACGAGCCACAGAGTACTGGTCACAGTGCTGCCGTTGCTATAGCAAATCCGGTTTCCAGGACCTCCTCTGTGTCCCTCTCTCTCTTTCTCTCTAACCGGGTTTAGACGACTTGGGGGCTCATGGGTTCTGCAGCGGCAGCCCTGTTTCTGCCGCCGGCGACTCAGATAAGGAAGACGAGCTTGGAGCTGAAGAAGAACGGCTCGGCCCTGTTCTATGGCAGGAAGCCCCGGAAGGCCCAGCGACCCACCACTTCGGTACGTGCCCATATCCTCCCTCCGCTTCGGATTCAGATTATTCTCTTCCTTCTGTTTTGTTCATCCGGTTCCGGTAGTTCTGTTTGCTTTGAAGTGGGGGGGCGATGGAGCAGGGCTGGGTTATTTGCAATTGCAGATCTTGCTTCCTCTTGAAGGAAAGAAAAAAAATTGTTCTTTTCGTTCCATTCCCATAATAATGAATTGTGATTTTTAGGTGGTGGTGGCGCGGCTGTTCGGCCCGGCCATCTTCGAGGCCTCCAAGCTGAAGGTGCTCTTCCTCGGGGTGGACCAGGAGAAGCACCCGGCGCACCTCCCCAGGGCGTACACCCTCACCCACAGCGACGTCACCGCCAAGCTCACCCTCGCCGTCTCCCACACCATCAACCGCGCCCAGGTTGGTAATCAAAATCCAATCTTGTTGCTCTGGGCAGTTTGGATCTGAGATGGTGGTTGAGGGATGGATGTGTGGTATTGTTGTGGTTCGGCCGCAGCTGCAGGGCTGGTACAACCGGCTTCAGCGTGACGAGGTGGTGGCGGAGTGGAAGCAGGTGCAGGGGAAGATGTCGCTGCACGTCCACTGCCATATCAGCGGCGGTCACTTCCTCCTCGACTTCATCGCCAAGCTCCGCTACTACATCTTCTCCAAGGAGCTCCCAGTGGTACGACCCAACCCCATCCAACACAGAAAGCTCCCACCTTCCCTCCCTGCGCTAGAGCAACTTGGAAGGGGATGCCATGATTTGATCTTTTCGGCCTCAATATATCTTGTTCTGTTCCCCCAACAACGACGATCTGGGCTTCCCGGTCGGAGAGTTTTGAAAGGGTGCTGATGGTCGGGTTTCGTGTTTGTGTGATCGTGCAGGTGCTCAAGGCGTTCGTGCATGGGGACGTGACCCTGTTCAACGCCCACCCGGAGCTGGAGGAGGCGCTCGTCTGGGTTTACTTCCACTCCAACCTCCCCGAGTACAACAAGGTCGAGTGCTGGGGGCCCCTCCGCGCGGCCTCCTCCTCCGCCGGCGCGGCCGGTCGCGCGACCTCCTCCTTCTCTTCCTCCGCCTGCCCCCTGGACATGCCGCGCAAGTGCCAGGCCGACTGCACCTGCTGCTTCCCTCCCCACAGCCTCATCCCCTGGCCCCACGAGTTCGAGCTCCCCCACACCAGCGCCGCCCAGCCGCAGCAGCCGCAGGCCTGAGGATTGCAGAAGGCCCTTCCGATCGGGAGGGAGGAAGCCCTGGTCTTGTACAGGAACGTGAGGTACGTAGGAAAGGTCCCATATAAGCCGCCATGTGTAAATTGCCACAATCCACTGTATTGCTTATTAGCAACTCGCACCCCGCCCAGAGACCCACCAAAACCCATGGTTAGATCACAGAGAAATGTTAAAAGACATGGAGCAGTTTGTACAAGGGGTAGGGCTCTCTTAATAGTAGTAGTAGCAGTAACTGTAAAAAAGGCTGCGATTATTAAGGAGGAGGAGGAGGAGGAGGAGGAGGAGGAGGAGGTTCATAGTTGTGATTTGTACGCATCATGTGCAGCAGACACGATTCCATTCCATTCTATTCCAACTTATTTAAAACATTTCTTATTGTTGATCGCTATGTTTTAGACATTGTTGCTCGTGAGTTCATCATGTTTTCATGTTATGGCCGGGAAAAGAACAGAGGAACACGTTTCCCTTTGATTGTGCCGCGTGTTCGGCGAGCGCTTCTATGTTTGTTTGCCGTTTTCTTAGCAAACAACTACCGTACCCAAGGAGGATACAGACCTACGTTACAGTGGTGGTGGTGGTGGTTGGGATGAGTTGGGCAGAGTTTTTAGTTGAGTTATTTTTTTATTTTATTTTATATCATAAAATATATAATGTAAAATAGTTAGAATTAACCTTATTAGGTTGGGTGGTCATAGAAGTCAACTTATTTTGACAAATTTCATTTTCAATTAAGACATATTTTAAAGCTTTGAGTTAGAATCAAGTCTCTGTGCGGCTTTGAGGTGCCAGCAATAAAAAAAAAAAACATTTGCAATTGTTTGAAGTGGCGTCTCATAACCAAAAAAAGAATATAATGTCCTTTTTATCCACAAAATGGGCTGGCCAAGTTTTAATTTATTTTTTTTTTCATTTTGGTGAGATCGGACTGAATGGATAGATGGCTTGCCATGGGAGGCTACCTTAAAAAAAAACTTAAAAATAAAATTGGGAGTGAGTTCAACAGTTAAAACTCTGGAAGTTAAGCCCACATCTCCCAGGGTTGGAAGTAACAGTCCATTTTTGAAAGGCAATGACTTCAAATGAAGATGCCCAATTGAGAAGAAACTTAAACTATTGAAAATATATTTAAGTTAGTCACAGAGTTATCATTTTTTAAGATTTGACACTTTTCCAACCCCCTTACTCCTGAATTTAAATCCAAAATTGGAATAATTTTAAGTTGAGATAAATCTTACATTCTTTAGGACTGTTACTGGGTTACATTTCTTGTCAATTTCATCTCAGGCCATTCGATCACGAGATTGTATAATTGAGTTGAGAAACTTTAAGTTCACCGTCCCTGAACTTGTGAATGTTAAATTTAAATCACTCCCTCTTCTCAGTTTAGCGTATTCGGATCAGACGATATAAGGGGCATAGTAGCATTCTCCTACTAGCATCATCCACTTAGGAATTAAGGAAAGCCATACAGCATAATGGACGGTCGAGATGTTAAAATCATTGAGATATACAAAAATAATAAGTGGACAGATAAATCCATAGAAAGTTATGGAAATAGATATGTTTTAAAATCCGAGTTCAGATACTATAATCTTATCCTCATCTTTATCTGAAAAAAAATATATATATATATATATATATACAAAATCATATCCTCAATACTTCTCCTTGATGGCGGAGTACGAACACTATCCTTGTGATCTTATTATCCAAGAGACGTTAAAAATGTACATTCTTATACCTTCCTCTAAACTTTGGACAACAAACAGATGATCGGATACATTCCCCATCGAGACTGAACTCAAAAAGAGTCCACATCTGAAATCTGAACGCATCCCAAACCCGCCAAAATCCAGTAAGACGACTGCAAGCCTCGCCTCCCGACCATCCCCAGGCCGAGTGGCGACAGTGAGTTAGGGTTAAATAAATCCCTAACGACCAAATAAATGGCGAACCAATTGTCGGCATCACATCTACACCATACATCGCAAAGGAAAAGGGGGGAAGGGGATTGTCTGCCAACTTGAAACTCACACTCTTATCACATTTCCCAATCCACCTTACTCATGAAAAAACTCAAACCCATCACTGGTTGGAATTTACAGTCCATGAAAACCCCAAAACAACAATGTTGACAAGTTAAAATCGAAACAAGAGTTTGCTCCCCGAATGCAAAGCGAGGACATGCTGTCCTCTTTCTTGGGAGCAGAATACAAAAGAATAGAGGACATGAAGAGGGGGCTAGGGAGTTGGTTACGGCAAACCAAGGTAAGAACCGCCGTCTAGACTGAGCAAGCACCATGTAACAACGACCACAACTAGACTTCTGAACCATGAAAGCTTCTGTGATGACACTGGTAGAGTCCTCAAACCGGAGTTGAGGTCACAGGTGCCCCAGGGATACCTTCCCCCGACTTTGAGAAGAAGCCATTCACTGAACCGGACCCGTCAGCAACTGAAGTCCGATCTGTGGGCTCCTCGTATGCAGCCGCATGGACCCCAAGGGCAGCGCGACCCGAAGGGTCCGGATTCTTCGACCACGCCGCATCCCATTCTACTGCTTTTGCAGTGCTACAAGCTACGCTTGGACCTCCTGGGACAGTTGCCCTTGCAGCATTCTGATCGTGCAATTGATAAAGACGGGCAGAAAATAAAGAGAACCCTGAGTCAAATGTGTGGATCCGTGGGTAATGCCAGCAATTTAAAAGGTCTTGAGATGGTTGTGAGACGTTTTCTCTAAGTCTCATAAGACGTAAGCCTTTAAGGCACAATGAGGCGTAAACCTCGATAGTCTAGAAAAATAGTCTTAAAACCACATCAAAAGAGGTAAGATTCGTAAGAATAATACGAATTTTCATGTGTTAATGGTATCTCAACTCAATAATAGATCCATGTTATCTCAAAAGTATTGAATTATGTTTTAAGGACAATAAAAGAAGCATAAGTCGTGGGTCTATCCTACAACACATCATTACATCATATTCTTAATTGATGCACAAGTCTCAAATAAATGTCTTGAGGCGGTGAATGCGTTGAGGCGTACCACCTCAATCAACAAAAGACGTAAACCTCAAGTAAAAGACTCAAGGCACATGTCTCAAGGCATTTTTCTAGTGCCTTGCATTAAGGCTTAAGCCTTAATGCCTTGAGGCGCCATCTTTTTAAACAATATGCCACAATTACATTGTTTAGGTAATGGCCAAGCTGACAAAAGCTAAAAGTGAACACAAGATGACACGAAATAAACGCAGTGCAAGCAAAATGAGGTAATTTTTTAGATGCCTAATTGGCGAAATGTCATTCTTAGATACATATTAAGTAATATAACCTCACTACATAAACATATGTGCCAAAATAATACTCGCCTAAATATAAGAGCAAAGAATACCCCTGTTTAATGCACCATCATGTCTTTCTAAATGGCAACTCTACACTTAATTGTTTATGTAGTAAGGTTATTTTAATTCATATCTATATATGACTGGCATTTCTGCAGCTATGCATGCAAGACTACGAAGCCTACTTTTACAATTATCCCCTCCCCTCTCCTTCTAGAGTTCTAAGGAATATATAAGGGATAATACCCCTAGAATCTCACACAATCTACTCTATACCCCTATATTCTTCATATTGTCATGTATACCCCATAATAACCATATTTCATCATATATACCCCTATCGTTACCTATTGTTTGTTTAATTTAATTTTAGATAAGTTAAATGAAAAAAGACTAACCTACCCTTGTTTAATCTTCTCACATAATTAAAATAATGACTTATATACCCTTACAATCTTTCCTATTATCTTGTATACCTCTTTAAAACCTTATATTTTACATATTCAACGGACTATCATGTTAACTTTGATGGTGTTAGATCATGAGGGAACTGATCAATATTCCTTAATACGGAGGTATACATGGCAATATCAAGAATATAAGGGTACAAAGTAGAATACATAAGATTCAAGGGGTATATATGTAATTATCCCACCATAGGTAGCAAATCCAACTATGTATTTATATGAATAAATACTCCAATAAGTGAAATATGGAGATTGAACATAGCTATATACATGTGAGAGAGAAAAAGAGAGATTTTGGACCAACTCCCTACCCAAATGGCCTATTTATAGGGTGTTTGGATGCACATTTTTTAGCATTTTCTCATTCAAAATAAAAATATGAAGAAAGAAGGATCTTCTACATGTTTGGTAAGACCTTTTCTACTTTTTAGGGAGGAAGTCTATCCTCTGTTAAGTTTCCTCAAAATAAAAACACCGCTCCACTTGTTTTTTTTTTCATAGAGAAGTAATCAGAATGCAACTTCCCTCCCCAGGCATTATGGCCGAAGTCTATCCTTTGTTAAGTTCCCTCAAAATAAAAACACCTCTCCACTTGTTTTTTTTTTCCAAGTAATCAGAACGCAACTCCCCCCCCCCCGGCATTGGGGTCTCTCTCTCTCTCTCTCTTCCTTCCCTAGGATCCCAAGCCTTGCACTGGATTGCCGCAGGGGAAGGGGATCCAATGCATGGGAGGGCTCGAGAATGTACGAGAGCTTCCACAGGGACATTTGTGACGTCGCGAGGGTATTGATGCAGCCGACCCTCATCTCTTCTATCCTTTTCTCCTTGCTCAGTCTGTACAAACCCACAGCACCAAGATAATGAGAATGGAGATGGCAATTCAAATCAGCATGCTCCAGCTGAAGAACTGCCTCTCATCCTAGGAAATTGAATTGTAGATGCGGCCCTATCAAGATCCACATCTTCTGTGTTGCCAGATGGACATCTCTTCTTTCATAGATGATAGAATCTTAATTTGGTCTCTTTATAAAAGCTTACGATCGAGAGTTACCAAACATGTTTGAGCCATTTTTAACAATTATGTCAATTGTGCCAAAAAGGTTAGTAGTGGTTTAAGTCAGTTTTAAAAATTGGGTAAAAAAATAAGATGAAATGAAATTTGATAGAAAAATAGCTTTAGAAAACAAAGTGCTCCCAAACACCCTATTAATTTATTTTGCCCAAACGCTTTTGACCAAGCAACAGAGATGGGAAATCCTTTTGACCACATGAGAGTGGTAGAAAAGATCAATAATTTAAGTTTGAATAAGGTTTCCAGTGTGTCCACAATGGACATTACCACTGAAGTCGTAAAGCAAATAAAATACTCAAGAACTGAGTGAAATGCCATACCTTGGGAAAGAATCTCTCAAAAATTTTCCTGTAGTAGTATCCCTCCTTTGTTGTAGGTGTGTTCTCAGGGTAAACAAAGCTAGCATTCATCAACATTGCATCTGAAACCTGCAGTGATGTCAAAAATGTAAGAGTCCCCTTTAGACTGTAAAAGGCTAGTGATCTGACCATCTACAAATAATTCATCATCCACTATTTCAAATAGAAGATAAAGTTCTTATCCTTCATTTTCAAGGAATTGAGGAAATACATGTTCATTTGCATGATCCTTCAAGCCATCAATCCAGCTATAACCTACTCCATCACTGAATTGTTCCTTCTGCCTGTACAGGATATGCTGAAACCAGAAGATAAAAGGAAAAGAATCAAATCAACTCTTAAAAAGTATGTGAAGAGGATTCCACGACTCTTAATACTGTGCAAGTGTAAACAGCATGCGAAATTGTAGGACAAAGTCCAAACCTTAGGCAAAAAAGGATTCTGCTCATCATCAAATGCATTACGCAGGACCCATTTCTCAATCCGCCCAAGGTCAGGTCTCACCTGAAATCATTAAACGGCAATAAACAGAAATGTTATTTAAATTCAACTCATACAGAAAGTATGCATCATTTTTACCATTTCCACGTACAAACAGTCGAAGCCTAAACTTATTGAGCATGCCAAACAACGCATCAGAATTCAAATGTCCAAGAACAAAACAAAGGAATGTTTTTTGGGAAGTGAACAAAAGAAAGGAATGTTACATGTCAGTTGGCTTTGATTAGCTTTTTCATTAGCAAATGGTTGTGACTTAGACCCAAAAAAACTAGGATTCCACTGTCGCATTGCAAGAAGGCGGTATTGTAGGGTAAATGTGTAGGATACCCTGTTCTTCACTACTAGTTACCAGATGTGTAACCATTGACGTCGAGTCGGCACAGGTATCTGAACATAAAGCAGTACTATGGTGAATAGTTGTTTTGGACCCATGTATGTGTATGCTTGTGAAATGCTAAGGAGGGAATATTCTTAAGGGGAGAGAAAATTTTCGGTGGAATATTCTTAAGGGGAGAGGGAATATTCTTGAGAAGGTATCCCAAATATGGGTTATTATCAGATATCGGTGGATTCCAGGACCAAGAATATTTGGGATACCTTCTCTGGAACAGCTTCTCACCTCTCCAAAAAATGGCATATATTTTTAAAGCAGGTGATGTGACGAGTGAAGCTGCATGGACTTTGTTCGCCAAAAAGAGGTGGTTTTGGATAGAGTTACATCATGGTGACCTCTTGTTCAATGCTCCATTCTTGGTCTCTTGGCCATCATATACAGCATATATGTTAGTCGCTGACATTAGAGAGTGTTGGCTGCCTAGAATTAACAATCCTAGGTTAATATTCAAACAACTATAGAGGAAATGTTGAATGAAAACATGAAGGGCTGGCAACTTTCAGGAAAGAAGTGCATTGGGAATTCTTTGATGAGTCTGATGACTGTTCCATCTTTGAATCTTTGATGTAACTCTCAGGCACCCACAGTGTTTGATTGCACCAGAAGCCTGGATGTTTGGCCTAGAGACTCTCTACATCCAAGGTAGCTGATTTAATTTCTGAATAACATTGCACCTTTGCAATGTAGAAAAGGAAATTTTGGGGCTCTTGATGCTAGGCTATCTCCTATCTTCTGAAGTATTGCTCGCTATACATGGGAAATCTTATGTGACATGGTACATCACTACAATTGCTAGTCCAATCAAGAGCTGAACAGAAGCTTACCAAATACCATTGAGAAATATCTGTGGAGAATTTTACTACATGCCACTGTCTATGTTTTATGGGGAGGAAACGAACAGCCAAGTGTTCAGATGTATAAATGTGAGAAGGAAGAGGGGACTGGTGACGTTAATATGTAAGGAATGCCTGTTCTGAGACTAACATCTCAGTAATGTCCCTTAGCTTGGTTCCATGCTCTTGGAATGCAACAAGATCAGGGCCCTGCCTTGGTTTGAGGCCACAATGTTTTTGTGTGCCCTAGTTTGAGAAAATAGAAAGCTTCTTTGCTGTGCAGATAAACTATTAGGTGTAAATGAACCATTTTCAATTTTTAATTTATGAAGAGAAGTGGTGCCATCCATCCTGAGAAAAGCATCCAACCCATGCTCCTCAGTGCATGGGCAATATTTCAAAATTTTGAGAAAATATGAACGTTTGAAATAAAGAGTACTTATCAAAGTACTGGACATGAAATACATTTGCAATGATATGAAGGTTTGAAATAAAAAGAAAACAACAATCTATTCCCTATCGTTTTTGAAGACAATTGCAAAATCAATATTGTATAAGTTCTCTGATCAAATGTATTCATGGATGAAAGGCTGTCATTGGCAAAAGGCAGACAACATCCAGTAATTTTATCCCATTAACACTTGTATTGATCGATATTCCTGAGGCTTTAAAGCAAGCCAGCACAGGAAGAAGTCACCTCGAATAATTTGTTGACAAAGGTTCGTGGGGCATTGATACATTTGTCATCAATATGTCTCAGTGCTACACTTGCATCATTGTTTACTTTGCAGTGTCAACTGCCAGATAAAATAGGTGAATATTTTATTTTCTCTAAAGCTGTATATAGCATATGGTTTAAAAAGCTAAAATATTACCTGAAACAAGATAACAAATTTCTCTTAAAAGTAATAACTAAATGATTTTACCAACAATTGGTTCATACAAGGATATGGTTTTATTTCCTTAGATTCAAGCAAGCCTTCAGACTTTCTCACTCAGAAAGGAAGATGGTAATCTACGCAAGCCTTCAGGCTTTTCCACTCACATATACAAGTGCTCACATATAGAACAAAGTGGCTTCACTAGTGGAAGACAAATTTCTGACAGTTTTTTATTGGCTAAGGAAATGTTCATGAAAATTGATAGACCAGTTAGGGGTCACAATATGTTACTTAAACTTGATATGGCTAAAGCCTATGATCGAATAGAGTGGGATTTTCTCTTTATGGTATTGAGAAGGTTTGGATTTTCAAACAGATTCATTTCCCTTATAGCCCAAATGTTGGTGAATTGTTGGTTTTCTATATCATTAAATGGGCAGATTAGTGGTTTTTTTAAATCTTCTAGAGGGGTAAGGCAGGGAGACCCTTTAGCTCCTGCTTTGTTCATCATAGCAGAAGAAGTGTTGAGCAGGGGTCTGCAGCTTCTGTTCTCCTCTGGACAGTGCAGATTCTTTCATCTCCCGCGGGGTGTGCAGCCAATTTCCAACATTCTCTACGCTGATGATACTATAATTTTCACTAATGGTGAGGTTTCTTCATTTAAACATCTTTTGCTGTTTTTGGAAAAGTATGAACTGGCTTCTGGACAACGAATTAATGCACAAGAAAGTTGTTTCATGGTGGCTAAGCAAATGCCCCGTAGTACAATTGAAAGAATCTGCCAATTATCTGGTTATCAACATAAAATTGGTTGTATTAAATATTTGGGGGTTCCCCTTTTCAAAGGCAGAGTAAAAGTTCCTCATTTTAAATATTTATTGGACAAAGTCAATGCAAAGCTAGCGGGTTGGCAGAGCAAACTACTCTCGCAGGCAGGAAGACTAATCCTCATTCAGTCTGTTCTCTCTTCTATCCCTGTGTACATAGCTAATGCAGCGTCCATCCCACATACAATAATCACACAAATTGGGAGAATTTGCTCTAATTTCTTCTGGCAGGGTTTTGAAACTGCTCACAGGAAGCATTGGGTATCTTGGGAGAAAATATGCTGTCCTATTTCAAATGGTGGCCTTGGCATTCGAAGCATTTCAGACACACAGCTATGTTTTAATGTAAAGCAATTATGGTCTGCTATACACAGTGACTCTCTCTGGGCAAAATTTGTTCGAAGCAAATATATTCAAGGCAATCACATAACAGATTGCAAAAAATCATTCCCTGCTGGAATCAAAGCTACGAATTTTTAAAAAGCCCAGCATATTCTGATGGCAGGTTCTCGGATGATAGTGCAAGATGGTGCCTCGACCAATTTTTTCAAAGATAATTGGCACAAAGGGAAAGCACTGGCTGAAAATTTGCCCATACAGACTCTTCCTCTTATAGAAGATTGCACCGTCCAAATGGCCATGGCAAACCATCAGCATTCTGTTTGGCAATATTTGAATGATCAGCAGCTGCAACATGAAATTCAGAATTTTGTTCTCCAAGAAGGAAATGATATACCTGTATGGTCTTATACTAACTCAGGTAAATTCAGTATCAAATCTGCATATAGCATCATTAAAGAACAAGCTCAGCCAAATGACATTGGAATCAAGATGAGCAAACTTTGGAATCAAAAATTTCCCCCAAGGGCATCTTTATTTTGCAGGAAATTGCTGAAACATGCTGTCCCTGTTGACAGACAAGTTCAAACTAGTGGAGTCAACTTAGCCTCCTGCTGTGCCTGCTGCTTCTCTTCTTATGAAATAGAAGATGCTGATCATCTATTTGTCAACAGTGATCTGGCCAAGCTTCTTTGGAGTCATTTTACACCTTTGCTAATCACTTCTTGCCTTGAAGCATTTTCTATTAGTGGCAGATTGAAGGCAGTGATAAATGAGTCAAATATTAAAACTCCTAGAGGTTTCATTTCACTTTTGGTAGCTATCTTAATTACCTGGGAAATCTGGAAATTCAGGTGCCGTGCAAGGTATGAAAACAAACGTCCAAATGCTATGATGATTTTGGATCTGGTTCTTACAGAAATCATTCAAACTTTGAACCAAACCAGATTTATCCATGGAACCAGTCCTGAATACCTGAATTTAGCACAAAAATTTGGTATTACTATTAATTGCAGTCATACTGAATACCTGATTGTTCGATGGATAGCCCCTACTTCAAACTTTTCACTTATGTGGATGGGGCAAGCAAAGGAAACCCCGGTCCTGCAGGAGGTGGTGGTTGTTTCAGAAACATTCATGGTCAGCTTAAACTGGGATTCTCTTACTATTATGGAATTGGTTCCAACATGGTGGCTGAAGGTCGGGCCCTTTTAGATGGCCTCCGACTAGCTCAATTACATGGCATTCAGATTTCAGTTATTTTCACTGACTCAATGGCACTAATTGAGTTGTTGCAGAATAAAAGAGAACCCCCATGGTCCCTTCTCCCATGGTGGAATAGTCTGAAACATCACTTTTTAATCTGTAAATGCTTCATCACTCATTCTTACAGAGAAGCAAACCAGTGTGCAGATGCCTTAGCTAATTATGCGGTCTACACGGGCTGCAATTCGGAGTTTTCATCTATTGGAGAGCTACCACTATTAGCTAAAGGATATGCCTTGGCTGATGCTAATAGCATCCCCAATTTTCGAAGGAGATTTGTATAGCTTCTTTTCCTTTCTGCATTGTAGTTCAGAGGCTTGCCCTCTCTTACTCATGTATTCATTCATCATAGCAATAAAATAAAGCATCTAATGGTGGTTAGGTGGAGTGAGACCATCCCCTTCCTTTGGAATGGGGGTGCACTCTCCCTTTTTCCCTGTTAGATGACTTGGTTTCATTTAAAAAAAAAAAAAACACCAACATGTTTCTCTTATCAAGTAAATGGAAATACATGTCCTATGTGAATCTACATCAAGCAATAGCCATAAAGTAGTTACAGATTACTTGTGGAAGCTACTACAGCAAGGCAGGAAGATGAGGACCCATTCTCACCATTTTCCATTCCGGATCAATGTCCATTGCAATATTGACAAAATTTTTATCCAAAAAGGGGACCCGAGCCTCAACACCCCATGCTGAAGTTGCCTTGTTTGCCCTCAAGCAATCATACAAATGAAGGGCTTTAATCTAATAAAAGAGAAAGAAATTAGCCCGCAAATTTCATATATACGAAAGAATATACCTATTATTAGTTTAAAAACATCATAACAATGTATATAACTATTGGCTATCAAGGGTGTAGCTCAGAAGGGGCCAAGTAAGCTGTAAGCCTGTGCACACCCAAGCCTGTGGACAGCCTGCAAGAAAGTTACCGAAGGCCAGACCATAATGTGCTAGCTGAGGCACAATGATCAGCTCATACGGCCTGCTTCAAATCTAATAGTGAAAAGGACAAAAGCCATTCAGTTTTGAACTCATGACATGGATGCAAAAAAAAATAAGACCATAACTCATGTTTCCACTTTCTCTTTGCAACATGGTATAAGTATAGATCATTCTTGCGTTGGCTAAATCTCATGCTGCTAACACCTCATTGTCTGACCAAAGCCTGGCCCAATGAACCAGAGATTGACCAAACCCAGCCCACGATGGACCTGGCCATGCTGGCCCAATATGACAATTATTAGAAACTGTTAGTGTAAAAATGTGTCTTCAACTTAATATAGCGATAATTATTTGTTATCAGCATGCCTGCATGCATATTTAGTAATGCAAAGAACTCATTAGTTCTAATCAAGAAACTGAGAAAGGGAAGCATATCAAGATATAATTGAAAGACAAGTAACCTAATTATCATGTACTGGTATTGATTAACGGCGATACCTTCCGACATGTTTCCTGATGAAACTCCTCCTTATTAGGTGCCTTGTGGAAATAGAGGTATCCTCCAAAAATTTCATCAGAGCCTTCACCAGAGAGAACCATCTTTACACCCAATGATTTAATTTTTCTTGACATCAAAAACATTGGAGTGCTAGCTCTGATGGTTGTAACGTCATATGTTTCAATATGATAAATGACTTCCTCAAGTGCATCGATGCCTTCCTGATACAGCAGATAGTGGTGAAGTCATATCATGTTTGCAGTTTTCCTTTGAGAGAAAGATAAAGTTCCCTCTCATCTCAACATACGCCATGGGCTTTGCCTGAAGGCCACAAAACAAGCTTTGCTCCATGAGGGCAAGCTCCCAGCACTTCAAACCAAGATAGGGTAAAGCTAATGCCAGACACATGGCATGTAATTTATACGAACCCATGTGGAACTGTGCAGCAGATGCCACAAGGTTGAATGGTAAGCTCAAGACCTTGAGGATAAAACCCCTAGTCTCGAGAGAACCTGTCCACACATCTAGCTCTCAAGCATGTATTATTTTGCTGATTTAATCAAAGATAAGAAAAGTTCTACTTGCACGGTGAAGTGAAACTCATGATGAAGGGTCCCAAGATAATCTGCAACCTCCCTAGCAGCTTTTAGATCTGGAGAACCCTGGACAATGAGCAGAAGACATCACCAAAAAAAAATGGTACTCTCAGAATACATGCATTCAATTTCTTGACAACGAAAGATTTAAACAACTTTCAGCATTGACTCACATGCATGCAAAATTGCAGTAGTCGCTTATTCAAACACCTTAACAAATACTACTACAACTACAAACCCCTAAGATAATGCCACCTTTTCTTCACATGACTAAAACAAACCAACCTTTTTCTTGAAACTGGGACAACAAAAGAACCTTCCCTCTGCACTGACTGACTTCGTAAGAAAATGTCTTATTCTCACTTCTGGAAGTCAGTTTCTCCGTCCAGATGCAGTTGAAATTTTCTTAAAATTCTGTTCAAATTGTACTGGTGCTTAGAAAGAGACCTTTTCATGCAGGTAAATTTTTTCAATGGACATTTTTGCTCAAATTCATTGATCAATATGCTAACAAATTCTGATGCTGTACACAACAATATTATACTTTTACTCATGCAAGGACAGGTTGTAACAGAATCTTGTAGATGAAATTATTTGACTAATAACATAAAGCGTCCAGAAAGTTGCTTCAATATATAGGTAACCTTCAAATGTTTTCAAAGTTTCAAACAGCTTTCACATAGTTCCCAGGTCTATGGTTTGTGGCAGTTTTGACACTGCAACTATGCAATGCAGTTGTGTCGAACGTGTACACCAGTTTAAGTTTCAGATTGGAACCCTAGTTGTCTATAGAATGGCTTGAATGGAAAACCTTTCAAGTTCGTTAATATGTTGTTTTTTACTTTTCAAAAAAATTCTTATATGTCCATTAATGACATTCATGAATATAGTTGGGAAATCCCCATGACCTTGTATTGCATTTTGCAATTTTTCCATGTCCATGCAAACATGGACCCATGCGTCCATGTGGACACAACTCCGGTTTCAGTGAGAAACATGTCGTATGGCAGCCCATGTATTACAAATATATCATAGGTCCCAAGAACAAGGGATCTGTGAATAGGTGAGCGTGCATGGATATTGCCTATGTCAGACATATATCACATTGTTGGGTTCAGTGCGCCCCCTCGTTGTCTTTGACAATGGTTTTGATGATTCCAATATATTGTGTGTTTTATGCTTAATGACATTTTCATGATAAACAAGCTAACATGATGATATCTTGTTTTGTAGGTTGAAATTCAAAGGTCCTTCCTGAATACATTTATGAAGTCGACGCATGCGTGCTGTGCATGAGGTTTTGGAGCTTTCATGTGGATCTTGTTCATACTGTCTTGATTGGGGTTAAAAGCCCTTTCATGTTCCTGGACTTATATTGACTGCATTTCAATGTGGGAAGATTGGTTTTAGTGGATATGACTTTACGCTTGCTTTTCATGATTGTTTAGTGATAGTGGTTTCTCAGCTTGCTTTGGAAATGCCCCTTTCTCTGATTGGACTGAACTTGAATAGCTATGCATTGGTCTGCTAAAACAGTTTTCCATTTCCCTTGGAATGGGTCGACCCCTGACTTTTTGAGCCTTAGTTTTCACCTTGTTACGAAGCATGGTCTTACATGAATCTGAACTTTGCTTATTGGTTGGTTTGCCTTGAACTGTATAGGAATCTAAAGGTGGCTAATGTTTGATTGAATTACATCGAAAATGGATTTTGCTTGCCATGAAGTTGAAATCAATTGAATTGATCTCTGAATCTTGTGTCTCTGAACTTAAATGTCTTTGAACTGAAATTCAAATATACATTTACTTAACTTTGATTCAATAGTAAATGGATTTGTGCTTACTCATATTGATTGTACTTGAATCCATTTGACTGAACAATGAATGATGGAACTGAACTGACAATCTTGAGTTGTTTGCCAAAATTCAAATGCATTGATTCAAGTTTTGCATGAGTTTGAATTACCAGAATGTGCAGGCTTCATTATGCTATCAATTCGTTGCACATCATGGTTCAATCATGCTCACACACTTTCAATGCCAATGGTAAGAATGAGCATCTTGAACCTTGATTGCTGGAGGATTCTTGGCTTGCATTGAATAGAACAAATGGTTATATGCTCATTACTTGTTCAGAGTAGATGGGTTTGCATGTGTCTTATGTATGGCCTTTCTCAACTGTCTTGAGGATGATCTAGCTCATTTGGCTTTCTTTTTGTTCAACAAAATCATGTTTGAATGATGTTTTTAAGTACCTCATCGCAAATGGACTTGATAGTTCTTGCATCTTCACTGCATGCTATTCCATCGGCCCAAGTCATGATTTTAAATGAGTTGAAAATGATTTCTTGAATCACCTTGGCTTAATTCTCATGAAATTGAATTGGTTGAAAGTGCAGGTGTATAGATGCCCACAAACTTTTGTTATCATGGTAAGAATTTATTTTGAATGTATTTCCATGTGGGTAGATTGGACTTAAGTCATTATCATGCCTTTGATTAGGTTGAAAATGTGTTTTTGAGTTACATTGGTTTGAAATTCAATATAATTGTCACTTTCATTGGCTTTTGTTGGAATGTGATTTTATTCATGCCTATACCATGTTTCAATGCATGGTTATTTGTTTTTAATGTTTGGATGAGGTTTTATGGGATTTCAATTGAGTTTTATTGAGTTTTAACTTTTGTCAGTAAAACTAGAGTCGACACTTATTTCAGTAGGTTCTGTCTGCATTGATTTCTGAAATGCTGACAAACACTTGTCCTGTGAACTGTTTTTTGTCTTCTGGCAGAACTCTCGACAAAAAGTGTCGACTCTAAGAGTCGACACTTTGTCTGGTTCGTCCGTAACGGGTTTACCGGATTGGTTTCGAAACCCACTTTTCAAGGTCCGATTGGGGTGGTATTTTACCCTAATGCCCTTAGAGTTATACCCTACCATTAGGAGTGCATTTGAGAGGGTATAAGCATGGGCTTTATGGTCCTTTCTTGTAGTTTTCTCTTGGGTATATAGCAACTGCGAATTTCCATCGAAATGAACCCTAGTGTACTAATCTTGCTGTATCTGTGCTTGCAGGGAAGAAGAAGAATGAAAGAAGAGGAGAAAGGGAGCGATCCAGTCTGGAATACCTTGAAAAGCATCCGTCTTCAAGCATTCAAGCTCGTGGTGGACGAATCTCAATGGAAGAGCTTCGCCGGCTTCGTTTCTTTCAAGATCTATCTCCCACCTCCATCAAAGTTCAAAGAATATGCGATTGGGGGTTCTCCATCCATTAAGAGGATACTTCTGCAACCTCTCCACATCTACTTTTCTATTTGAGCATAGCTTGTTGGTTGGAACTCATTGTTTTATCATTTGTAGCAAGTGAAGAAGAACAAGGAGGAGGTCATGCGCACCTTGTTGGAGAAGGAAGTTAAGGAAGTCGTCCTCAGCAAGGTTCTCCCTGCAGACGGTGCCTCCTACGGTTTCGGCCGGCTTCCTCTCCGTGGATAAAAGTCTCCAGCGCACCCATCTATCCTATCCATGGACTGTATTGAAGATTTGAGGGAGATTCTTTAGTCTTTCATTCCCACTCATTTTATTTGATCATAGATCAATATCCCTTGTGGTCATTGCATATCCTTTGTGTTTGTTAAACTCTGAATATCATTGTGTGTGTGGGCGGAGCTGCGACTCCACGTGGTTTTAGTGTCCGGGGTGTGTTCCCCGACGTTGTGTCTGTGTGTGCTGCGGTGGCAGCGTTTTGGGGCTTGTCCCCGTGTGGATATTGCTGCGGAAGCAGCGTGTGTGGTTGGGGTTCGTCCCGTGTTGCTACGTTTCGTAGCGTGGAGTGAAACCTCACCCGGTTGGGTGAGGGGTAGACGTAGGGAACCCGTCGTGGTCCCGAACCACCTTAAAATCCCTGTGTCTCGTGTGATTGCCTGTGTGATTGTCATTTCTTCTATCTCCGTTCACAGGTACATTATATAGGTTTTTAATTCACTGCACAATCACTCACTGCTACCTCCGTAATCTGTGTTGAACAAAATTTCCTTGTTAGTTGTATTAACTATCTGTGTGAGATCGAAAGTTTGAGAGAACATTGTAATCTCGCTTCAGTTTTAGTTAATCAACGCTGTTAGTTTTACTTCCGCTGTAATTAGTTAAGAAAGCTTCTAAAATCCGCCATCTCGACAAGAGGACAATTCAACCCCCTTCTTGTCCGCCATCTCTCTGGGCCAACACACATAAGATGGAGAAGTAAAGATCCATGGGAAATTTTGTAAGGGTGCATAACAATTTTGGCAATTGATTTTCCTGCATAACATGTAAAAAGAGATTTTTCTTATTTTGGAGGCTACCAAATTGTGAAGAAAATGCAAAAACAGTATCTTCACAACAGGAACTAAGAATCAACAAGTTGTTCCATCCTACATATTTGGTGGCATTGAAGATGGTCTCTATAATGTTGCCGTCTTATTCCTAATGATTAATTACTCTGCGGGTTTCTCATATGAGGCAAAAGTTTACTAGATCAATATCTCTAGTATGATAATAAACAAAAAAAAGAATCACATAGCACTGTTCACAGGTCATTACTACAAAATGTAATATCATAATTATATGATGGGTTGAATGGCAAATGTCACGCATAAAAAGAAGGCAGCAAACTGACTTTTAAACCGATACAGAATGTGTGCAGCTGAGAACCCCACTGCTTAGCAACTTTTGTTTCAGCCAAGTGGCGTGAAGCAACAGCAGCAACAAGTGATGAATCAAGTCCACCCGACAAGAGTACACCAAATGGCACATCTGTCATAAGTCGCTTAACCACAGCCTGCAGAGTTTTTGACAATACACAAACCAGTGAGAATTATCTGCAAGTGAAAAATGTCAAAGCAGACAATATGGTCTGAACATGTTAAACAAAAGAATGACAGTAATTAAAAGCATAAATAGTTAAGCTGGCAAAAACATAAATTGTTGATTATATAGAGAAAATTGCAAAAGAGATGTGCAAGACTATTGGCTAAAACATGAGGATGATTTTTGGAGTTTATGTGTCATGGCCACATAAAATAGAACATGCCAACAATTTAAGCTTTCCTTTTTGAGTAAGAATGAAAAAGGATATTGAACAATTGGAAGAAATGTACAGGATGTTATACTTTTGGGGCATCTCCTGCTGTAAAAGTTATGAGGCTATTCCTATGTCTAGCGTACGTGTATCAGAATAGATACGAATACAGTTGCAGCAAATCATAGCCCATTCTGGTCAGCATTTTCACTGGTATATTTGCTGACAAAGACTATTTCTAGAGCAAATGTCCTAGGATGCAATATAGAAGGTTACACAATTAATAAACATAGAAACATTCCATCCACTATAAACAAAAACAATCCATAGGATGCTCCTTGAAATAATTGGTAGCATTAAAGTTTATCCAACTCTTAAAGATGAAATGGAGGGGAAAGAATACCTTCTCAAAGGCCTCACGCAAAGCAAGTGGATCATAAGGAGTTGATGGTATGTGCTCTGAATACCATGGTGGGTTATACCACCTCCGGAGGCCTCCTGCAGGTTAAGGGGAAGAGAGGAGGGGGATTAAACCTTCTTTAAAGAGGAAGAGAGAGTTATACATTCCCTAAAGAGAAATGAAGATGACAAGAAACATAACATTTTTCATGTCATCCCAGGAAATGAAATGACACATGAATTATCTGAAGTTGAGAAACAAAAACCATTTCATTTGGAAACAGAAATGAAAAACATTTGTTTAATTATTTACCACTTTTGCTGGAGTATATGTGCCCAGGAAGGAAAGAGACAAATCTTTCACAATCATCACTCAAAGCTTTCATTTCTGATGCAAACAAAGTGGATCCTGGAGAAGTCAAATACTGCCATTAAGTTAAAAATGGATACAATAAATCATTTCGTAGAAATCATTAGCATGTTTACAAAAAATAAACGGATTATGTTCCCTGCTGGGTAGTAATAAAGAAGTAGATATTCACCTTCCAAAAAAAAAGGTAAAGCAGTAGATATGTTCAAATGTAACCAATCAGGACTCAACTTTCAAAATATATTGAAAAAACGTCACAATATAATAACTTTTTTTGTGGTATGCCTTCTAGAAGAAGAAAAGTATAGTGTACCAACATGTAAGCAAACACATGTGCCATCACATAAAATAGACCCAGTGTTTCAAATATTTCACATGAACAAATGACATGACATAACAAGGAGACATCTTCATTCAAAAAGCAACATAGAATAATAAAACTTTCCCCTGTTGAACAACATATACATCTAGATCCCTAGCATGCCCTCCTATTCAAGAGCTTCTGTCAAGACTCATGTTTTTTCTTCATTTTTCCCTTGTTATCTTGGTCCTAGGCAACACTTACACAATTATCGCTTAAATACAAAATAACATGTACTTGTTTCTGCTTTCTAGTGGTTTCACAAGCTAGTGGTACTCAATCTGATTTCTGTATTGTAAGTATCAGATAAAACTTGGTTGTCGTGTGTACACATTACAAACACTTCCCCAGGATCCATGTTGATAGTGTCATGGCAACTTGGTTTCAAGGTTGCTAATCAAGCAAAGTTTATAGGACTGGAGGCAACAGGCAATGAAACCTAGACTAAGATTTTTCCCTACTATTGCAGGGGGAAATACCTGTAATTTTTTTCTCGAAATGGAAATTTTTTACCCTTAGAACCCACCTTTCGTAATCCTGTTGTAGCAAATTGTACTAGTCATCAAGGTTACTGGGTCACTTCATGACTTTAAGGATGGGATATCCCTTTGATAGACTAAGAGACTTTGGGCAATGTCTGAAAAATCTGCGAGCTTAAAATGATAAAGGACTTAAAAGTGGGATTATCTTTGCTAAGGTGCTGGCAACAATAGTTGGAGGGATGATAGGAAAAATAGTGGAGGAAAACTGAACACCCTTTAACAATGGAAGAAGGCTCAAGGATACTTCCCTATTAGCAAGGAGGTTCTGTTTCCATCAATAAATGGAAAGCACACAGGCATAGCATGTAAGCGGGATTTTAGTAAGGCTTATGACAGAGTTTCTTGGAATACCTGTGGCAAATTACAGGCGATCATAACTTCCCTGAACAATGGAACAATTGGATGGAACTGCATCAATTCGGCTAAGTTTTCTATCAGCATCAACAGAGGTGATTACAGTTGTTTCTCAAGCTCAAGATATCCTCAGCAAGATGACCCACTATCATCTCTGCTCTTGGAGATTATTAAGTTCCCCTTTTACTACTCGCATTTGCAATATGCCGGTGATACCTTAATGTTTATATAGGGAGGTGAAAATCAGCTAAGGTCTTTGCTCTTTTTTTTTAGAGCTTTTGAACTTTGTTCTGGGCTCAAAATCAATTTTATGCTTGGGAGGAAGGATCACTCTACTCAATTCAGATTTTGTTAGCACAGAACTTTATGCCTATTTTTGATATCCCCACTAAAAAGTACATCCAACTCACTTTCTTCAGGAAGACACTAATGAAAATTCAAAAAAATATAGCACTAGTCAAACAGGAGTGTTTGCAAACCTGTCAAAAAGGGTGGCCTAGGCATTAAGAATCTCCAATATAGCGGAAGTGGCTGTAGGAGTTACTGTTAGAATAAGGCACTATGGAACATGGTTCACAGAGCTGGTATCGGTACCGGTATATACTGCCCGGTACCGGTACTAGGCGGATCCCCAAAGTCCCCCCGCTCCATTATTCCCCCCTTATCATTCCCAGGGTCTGGTGACCCGATCTTAGCCCAGAACTGGATCCGGCTTTCCGGATCCAGCTAATTAAAACTTTAAAACACCCCACCCCCACTTTCTTCCCCCGACCATTCGAGCCCTCTCCCCCAGACACCATTCGAGCTAGGACTGGCACGGGGCTCACCCCCCTCTCATCTCCTTCGCCAGCGGCAACCGGCAGACGACAGCTTCCTAGCGAGCGATGGACGACAGACGGCGGCGAGCGACCACTCCATCTTCTTCTGTAATCTCTCTCTCTCTCTCTCTCTCTCTCTCTCTCTCTCTCGCGTGTGTTGCCCACAGAGGAGAAAGAGTCACCGGCGGCCGCTGGCAACGGGCCGGCGGCATGGGCAATTCGGTGGCCAGTAAGTTGTTGCTGTGTTGCTGTTGTTGTTCTGTTTTAATTTCCTGTACCCAAGGGGCTGTGCGGCCGGTCGGTGGAGCTCTGGTGGCCGACTGGTGGCTAGGTGGCTGGCTGCAGACTGCGCAAGGGAGGGTGAAGGCCGAAGGGCTGCACAAGGGACCCATTTAGGTGTTTTTTTCTTAATTTTTGAATTGGTACCGGCCAGTACCGATACCAAAGGGACAGAACCAGACCGGTCAGGTCCGTCCCGAGACGTACCACATAGTACCAGTACATACCGGGCAGTACTGCAAACCATGTTATGGAAAAGGAATGATCTCCATGAACACTGTAAAAACATTAAACAATTCCACCTAGAAATAGAAAGGGTTTTTTGTATATATATACCCCTACAAACTCTCTCTCTCTCTCTCTCTCCATATATATATATATATATATATACCAAGGTTTGCCATCTCGACCGACCAGCCCGTCTCGGTCACGGCCCGAGACGGGTCGGGTCGGTCCCGTCTCGGTCCATCTCGTAAAATGTTAAAATAAAAAAAGACTCTTTATATATATAATATATATATAATAATACAACAAAATAAAAAAAGACGCTTTATATAATATATATATATAATAAAATATTAAATTAATGAAGTGTCCCAGTCACGACCCACGACCCGGGCGTCCCGCCCACCGCCTGAGTCGGGTCGGGACGTGCGGGTCGGGGCGTCCTGGACCGGGACGTCAAACACACACACATATACCCCTGATTTCCATATATTGTCATAAATACCCTTGACATGTTCAAAAGGTTGCAGTTATGCTTTTCTCATCAAAACTCCATCAACTCCCAACTGTATCTGTCAAAAAACTGATGATACTTTTGCATATATGCCCCTGAATTCACTAAAATTTTGCATATTACCCTTGACTTCACTAGAATCTGTGGAGTCTTTCTGGAATATTCAGTTGGACTTAACGTCAATTTGACGGAAGGGTATAACTGCAACCTTTTTGAAGATGCAATGGTATTTATGATAATATATGGAAATCAGTGATATATATGTACATAAGATAGTTTATAGTGGTATATATGCAAAAAAAACAGAAAATCAAAACCTTGTCCCCAAGGTAGAATGGACTCCTGAAATTAAATGGATCAAAAAGGATAACAAAGGCCGGCAAAGGATAATAATGTCTTCTTGTTCTCAAATTGAGAAACACTTACACCTCCACATTTTCGTTCAGTAGTGCAGTTTGCTTCTTTACTCACAAAAGAATATTTAATTAAAGAGCCATTCACTCAGAAACCTGTATTTTATGATAAAAAGAGCACATTTTTCTTTCGGGGAGAGGGAGATGTTGAACCGATACCAGCTAAACGTCAGGCATGGAAGAACATAATGGCTAATCCCCAACATTCTAACCCCAGGGTGGCTTAGGAACTATTCTCTGGATCTCCTTATGACATTTGCTTATAGAACATTAGTAAGATAAATATAAACAAGCAGAAGAATTCATCAAACTATGAAACAGAAGGAAAAGGTATGTCATGAACAACAGCTGATACATACATACCATCTAAACCCCAGCCCATATATAATGGAGTAATGCCAATGGCATCACGAGCAGCAATAAAGCTTTTATCACGGGTATCAAGAAGAACAAATGAAAACATGCCATCCAACATGTCCACGAAATCTTCTCCATACTCTTCATACTGTCCCAAGAAAAAGACAAACAAATAACAATATATCAATTTAATCGATTGCAGATGACATCAAATTAAATGTAGAAGATGCGGCTGCGTATAAAGTTCGCATATCATTCGCTGCAGCATATAAAATAATGAAATAAGACTCAACAATTTAAATCACTCACAAGATGAGCAATGACTTCACAATCACTGCCAGTATGGAACTGATGAGACTGAAGCTTTCCCCTCAGCTCCTCATGGTTATAGATCTCCCCGTTAACCTATGAAAAGCAACAGTAGTCCTCCGTGAAATCAAACAACTGGCAAAAAGAGGAGCAAAACAAGTAAATAGAATTTCAATCCAAACATATGGAGGAAAATGATTCCAATGATAGCCTTTACTTAGGTAGAAGCAACAGTTCATATGATCAAATGCATCAGCTGAAGAAAATAAAGAGAGAGAAATCAGCACCAATTCATCAATCCAATAGTCTTAAGCTTATCTACTAGTCACACAACCGGTACCAGCACATAAACACAAATGGAGGAAGTACAAATTGAATCATTGTCAGATATAAAATAACTAAAATCATTGAAAATGTGCACTTGTTAACACGCGGTAAATAAATTTAGGCTTTTTGGTTTATCCATTTGGATAAATATGCACGTATTTTAGCTAATTGATTAGCATGTGCATGATTGTTTCTGCGTTTCAATTTTTATCAGACGATTTAGGGTTCGAGTGCTAGACATATCCCCACCGGCTATAGTCGGTGTTTATTTACATCGACATAAGTCCAAACACCTTTGATTAACTACCAAAGAAAATCTTTAACCCTCGCATTATCAATGTGATATGAAGGCTTAAGCTCAAAAAGGGACCCCCATGCCCTAGAGCATGAATTGGGGTTTATTTACAATTTTTTTGAAGCCAAAGTTTATTTGCAATTTTCCTCAATCGGGGGTTTATTTATAATTTTCTCTCAGTCAGGAGTTTATTTGTAATTTTTCCCCAATCAGGTTTATTTACAATTTTGGCAAAAATTAGAAAATATTTATGCCATTTCTATAATTCTCAGAATTTTCTTATGATTTTCCTGGATGTTTGTATGCTTTTGCAAAGATCCAGGGTGACATTGCAATTTTCTGAAATTTTGAACCATGGTTTGCCGACCCGGTGCGTCTCGCACCGACTCGCACGACCCGACCCGACCCAGGTCGGGACCGGGTCGGTCGGGCCGTGGGTCGTGGACGGGGCGATCTATTATTTTATTATTATATTATATTATATTTTATATATAATGTGTGTTTTTCTATTTTATTTTATTATTTTATAATATATATATATAAAGTGGTGTTTTAGAACGGGACGGACCGGGTCGGACCGAGACGGGAGCGACCCGACCCGACCCGACCCAAGCCGAGACCGGGTCGACCGAGTCGACCGGGCCGGCAAACCCTGTTTTGAACACAATAGGAGTTTTCCCCAATTTAGAAGATATTTCTGCAAACTTGAACATTTTTTGTTCAATTTCTGAATTTTCAGGATTTTCTCTGAATTTTTTGACATTTGCACAATTTCATAAATTTGCAGGGTCATTTCTGCAATTTTGCACAAAACATAGACTTGTACACAATTTTTCACATGTAAAACAAGTTCCCGATGAACTTTCATAATTTTTCTGAATTTTGACACGTCTTTCTATTCATGAGTTACAAACAAATTCCCAAGGTAGGGGTTTAATTGTAAAAACACTAACATACTCTCCCAAAATAGATTTTTCGGATTAAAGATACAAATCTTGGGGGCTGGGCAAACCAGACCTTATCCCAAGTTTTTAAAATCTTTTAAGATCTTCCAAGTGTTCATGAGATTTTTTGAGGTTTTTGCACTTGAGTGCTCTCACCCTAGTGGCTTTTTCTCCGTGTCCCTTGTGAGCTCTCCTCTTTTTACAGGGAGTGAACCAGGGGAGATTCCATGTGCATTTATTGCATTGAGGGAAGTGAAAAGGTAGCTTTGGGCGCATGGGGTTGAACCGGGGGAAGGTTCACCCGGTTGACTTGCCGCCAATAGGTGAACTGGGAGGAGGTTCTTTGGGCGCATGGGGTTGAACCGGGGGAAGGTTCACCCGGTTGACTTGCCGCCAATAGGTGAACTGGGAGGAGGTTCCCCCGATTAACTTTGTAGAGGTAAGCTCACCCTTCCATTTATTTGGAAATTATTTAAATGGGGAATTTAAGTGAATCGGGGGAAAGTTCCCTCGGTTAACATTCTGGAGGTAAGTTCACCCCTCCATCAATTTCGATATTATTTATTTAAATGGGGGATTTAAGTGAACCGGGGGAAGTCCTCCCGATTAACATTATGACGGTAAGTTCACCCCTCTATTAATCTCGAAAATATTTAAATGGCGGATTTAAGTGAACCGGGGAAAGCCCCCCCCCCCCCCCCCCCCGCGGTTAACTTTGTGGAGGTAAGTTCATCTCCTATTAATTTCTTTAAAGAGATTTTAGTAAGTGAACCGGGGGGTTCCCCCGGTTAAGTGGGGCCCACGCAGAGGAGAAGAGAGAGAGAGAGAGAGAACCAGGGGGAAGTTCCCCCAGTTACCTTGGTTGGCGGAGAGAGGAGTGGGGACCGGGGGGGAGGGGGGTTCCCCCGGTTACCTTGGGTGGCAGAAGAGAAGTGAGAACCGGGGGAGGTTCCCCCGGTTACGTTGGGTAGCAAAGAAATGAGGGGGAATCGGGAGGAGTTCCCCCGGTTCACATTTGGAAGAGGAGGAAGAGGGGGCCGGGGGAAGGTTTGTTAGAGTGTGGAGTCGGAACTCGCCATCGTGTGCCCTCGCACGCAGATCGACCTGCGCGGTCAGGTCGCGGGGGCATTGTTGTCTTTTGTACCCTGACTGTTGGGCGCCCTAATCTCCTTGTATAAAAGGGTTGCGAACTTTCTCTTTGTATTATATCCGGATGTGTGGTTATTCTAGTGGAAACCCTGCCGCGGTCGTGATGTAGAAAAGCACATCGCCTCCGAACCACGTAAATCTTGATGTTCTTGTGGCTTGATCTTTTCCTCCCCCTTTCTTCTTCCTCCTCTGTTGTTTGTCCATCTCTACAGGTACCCCGATTTCTAACAAGGTTCCCCCGGTTCACCTGATAGGCGGAACTGGGGAACCCCCGGTTCCCCCAGTTCCTAGCTTGCAACGGGGGGAAGTTCGAAGTTCCCCCTGCCAGCCCTTATGTTAACCGGCGGTCCTTCCCCCCCTTCCCTCTCTTTCTACCTTTGTCTTCTCTCTCTCCCTTTTCTTGTTTTCTTTTGTTGCTGAAGAACAGAGAGAGGGCGGCTGCTCCTGCACACATAGTTCGAGGGAGAGAAGGAGAGTGGAGGGGTGACTGCTCACCCCCCCCCCTTTGTGGACCCAAAAATCCTATAAAAGGTTTGAATATTTTTTTGCCCTGCTCTTTTTGTTGTTTTCCTACCCACAAGTGCTCGTTCTTGTCCTCTTCTTGACGCCGACGTGTCACGGGACATCTTGCACTGTAGGGATTGCATCCCGAATGTACATGGTTCCCAAGGCTGGAGGTGACGCCACTTGTCTGTTTTGTATATGGGTTCATGGCCTTATGACGCCCACAATGTGTTTGGTAAACTCTGTGTAGTCAAAATCCCGCCTAGGCGCTCGCCTAGGGGGTGAGGCGGGGCGAGGTGACGACAGCCTCACTCGCCGCAGCGCACGTCGCCCGCCCGTTCGCTCGCCCGCCCGGATCTGCGTATCGGGTAATATTACCCGCTAACCACGAGTTACCGGATCCTTTAAACCGCGAGGGTTTCTCTCGCACCCCATCTCCCACCATACCATTTCTCTCTCCAACGGCGACATCAGCTCGTGGCGAGCGGCGTCTGGCGTCTGGCGTCCGGCGAGCGACCTGCGTCCGATAACTCCCTCTCGCCGTCTCTCTCTGTCTTCCACTCCCTCTTTCTCTCTTACGCAGGCACACACGGAGGGGGGCTCAACCCCTCTCCCACATTCCCACCCGCTCACTCTCTCTCCCCCAGCCACTCTCGCTCTCTCCCCTCTCTATCTCCCTCACAGTAATTTTGACATATAATTTTTTTTTAAAGTATATATATTTTTAATAATATCCCGCCTCAAACGCCTCGGCCATCGCCTGGGCCTTTGAGGCGTGAGGCGACCCCCTGGTCGCCTCGCTCGCCTCACGCCTCAGACTACATAGGGTAAACTTATCGTGCATGAAAACACGAGGGGTTTATAACTTTATGCCGCATGTCATGTGTTTGATATAATTATTGTGTGTGAAAAGATGTGGAGTTTATGGCTTTATGCCACCCGTCGGAGATTTTGACTCACGAAGACGAATTTTTATCGCCTCGCACGGCTGGATAATTCCTAAAAATTACCCCAAAAATACTTTGAATATTCTCTAAAAATTGATTTATAATTCCTGGAAATCTTTAGGAAATTTAAAAAAATATCTGGAAATTCTCTGAAATGTATTTAATCATTCCCGGAAATTATCAGAAATTTCCTGAAAACTGTCCGGAAATTCTCTGAAATGTATTTGATAATCTTCTGCAATTTCTTTGATCATTCCTGGAAATTCTCAGGAATTTCTGGAAAAATGTCTGATAATTCTCTGAAATCTGTTTAATAATTCCTAAAAATTCTCAAAAAATCTGTTTGATAATTCCTGAAAATTCTCAGAAAATTCTGAGAATTGTCTGGAAATTCTCTGAAATTGTTTGATAATTCCTGAAAATTCTCAGAAATCTGTTTGATAATTCCTGGAAATTCTCAGAAAAACCTGAGAATTGTCTGATAATTCTCCGAAAATGTTTGATAATTCCTGAAAATTCTCAGAAAAAATTGAAAATTATCTGAAAATTCTTAATAAGTTCCAGAGACGCCTCACAAATTTGCGGAGTTCAATAGCACTGCATCAATACAAGTGATTAGAGATTTGATATAGCCTCTCAAGATCACATAACCATGCATCAATACACTGCATGAATATATACAGTGGTACAATCCACTTTTAAAAAAAACATGCATACATCAATATTTTTAATTATAGCCATCATCCCAGCAGAGCTCTTTACAAAATCTCACTCTGGCAAATGTTTGGCAAGGTTGACAAAGGATTTTGGTTGTGTGTGTGTGTGTGTGTGTGTGTGTGAGAGAGAGAGAGAGAGTTCATGGTCATCTACCTGTTAGCACTTTCAGTTTTTCGAAGTGACCTGTTAGCACTTTCAGTTAATACTCTAAAAACCCTTCTCAAGAAACCCACAATCATCAAAACTCTGTAGACTATCTCACTCACACAATAAGCAGCAGCCATATCTATTGCGTTTGAACAAAGTGACTCCAATTATAGGTTCTGATGAATGGATATAGTCAACAAGGTTCCGTGAATGATGGTTATCGAAAAGTGGTTCTTTACGATGTATGGCCTACACTTGCGTAATAAGAGTCGTAACTGTCAATCTTGAACAGGTATAGTTCAACAAGGTGCCTGAATGATGGTTCTGGGAAAAAGTGGCTTTTTATGCACTGTATGGACTACACTGCATTGATGGATATGGAAAAAAGTGGGTCTTTATACAATGTACACCCTACAGTTCATAGTTTCATAGTTGTCAATCTTGGAGCAGTTCACATCCATTTTTCTATTGGGACCGGATGCCCTGGCACCCTGGACAATTTCGGCATTCTATCCCACGTTTTCTCACATGAATGTTTCAAAAAAATACAGAACATATAGATATATAAAATAGAACAACAAAAGTAGTTGTACATGTGTAATCCAGTGATCGGCTCCATGCAGTATATATACCAGGTTGGATGCACATTTCCCATGACTGAGCACCAAGTGCACGAGGGTGTAATGATAAAAGAAAAAAGAAAATGGAAAGAGAAAGAAGGGCCAGGTCTACTGCTAGCAAGGGAGTTAGAAAGAGATGCAACCACGCACACACACACACACACACACAGGTCTGAAGTATGTCCTTCCAATACGAAGCCACACCATTATTTGTTGTATCATGTTTGAAGACATACACGGATAAAGGGCATGTATCGAAATTAAGCAATTATAACGTGGAAGCAAAGGTGATGATATGAACACAAACCGTCACAACAATAGTTTTATCCTCATTGTAAAGTGGTTGATCTCCTGATGTTGGATCCACAATAGCTAATCGTTGGTGAGCAAGATAACAGTCCTGGTAACAATGTATTCCACTCCAGTCAGGACCCCTGTGGCGCAACCTGGTAAACATCGGCAGCAGCAAAAATCAGGTTATGTTAAAATAGATAAGGAAGTTCACATAAAGCAAACTACATAAATACTCTAGAGTACCACCAACGAAAGATGTAAAAAAGGATGAAAAAGAGTAGAGCATATTTTCTGACAGTTATTTCAAATATGCTGAACCCACGAGGCATCATTTTGCCCAACTGCATGAAGTATATCAAGCTAACTCAAATTGATCTCTGGGCTAACGATCCATCTTCTTTTGATTTGACATACCAAGAAATTGGCAAATTCAATCTTAGGAAAGAAATAAGGAACCTAGTTCCTTATCCAGTTCATAAAATCAGCCATCATTCCTACTTTGTTCAACACAATAAAAGAAGAAAAGGAAGAACCATTGATAAACTTTGTCACATCCCAAGCCCAGATGAGAAAGGAGAAGGGCGTGCTTAGATTGACAACAAGCACTTTATAAAACTTGTCACATCCCAATTATCAATCCTAAACCGAATATTCTCGCTAATGCTAAGGTGTTCCCAGGAACCAATGTGTTACATTAGGGCCCATAGTAATGACAAGTGGCTAAGATCAACAAGAGCATCCCCCGGAAGCAACACAATATGATAGCACCCAATCGTGGTGATAAAAGCCAAGGGATCTCATGTGTTGGATGAACACGTGTAAAGAAGTTATCCAAAAGAAAATTTTGCTCAGGTACCTCATCCGCGTTTAAGATGCTATTATTATCGCTCTTGTAAAAACAGTTTCCATGATCGCCGAAGATAATCAGATAGGCATTATGTTTCAAGTTCGGATATTTATGAGATGGGAGCCTATCGTTCATTTTTTTTAATCAAAGTGGAGGTTAAATAATCAAATATTTAAAACTTATTGCTCAAACCAAACAACCGACTTTTACGGCAAGCAATAGATGAACCACAACAAAATGAATTAACGTCGAGAACAAGTTTCAACTGATTGCAGAAACGAGCAACACATGTTAACACGCATCTGCATCAACACACAACGGAATGCATTTTCTAAAGCTCAAAATTCGCTGGCGAGAAGAGCCCATTGGATAGGAAACTCGAATTCACAAACTCAGCCAAGTAGCATGCCCCGACTTCACCCTGAAACCACAAGGCCATGGATGAACATAATTTCATTACGGACCAAGTCCCCATATGCAGGACACACCTTGCGGAGCTGAAACTTCACTGACCATGGACAAAGCTAGCATTTTTTAAAGAACAAATTCCCATATTGACGTGTGATTTTCGCTCCAAGGCCATCCGCGAGGAAAAGGGAGCTGGTTACTGTAAAGACAGAAACTTTCTAATCTCTCTTCCCGCTCACAATACCCACCAACCATGGCGAGAACAGAGAGGGAGCAACAGCAACATGGGAAGACAACGAAGCAGAGACCCGGGAGGGGGGGCGGGAGGGGAAGCGGGAGCCTACCTCCGAGAGAGCTCGATGATGCGGGACCGCTTCGCGAGGGAGGTGTCGGCGCAGCCGAGGACGGCTAGGATCCCGCACATGGCGGCGCCGGCGTCGGTGACCGGAGGAAGGTGGCGGTGGCGGCGGCGGCGGCGGCAGTGGAAGTGGTCGACAGAGCGACGAGGAACCCAAACGGCTTGCTTCTCCCTGCCACTCCCCTTAAAATTCACAAAGAAATGGGCGCCGCCGCCGTTTCCTCTGGGATCCCTTTGTAGGGTTATTTTTCTCCTTTTTCTTTTCTCTCCTGCCTAGCGTTCCAATTGGAAGGATTCTATTTTGTGAATTTTTCTCCTCCCTCTCCTGATCCTTGCTGTTCTGGATACTATGGACTCATCCATGTAGAACGAGATGAATATTTTTTAAGAAAACTTTCAGTAGACGGGCATGACTCGGTTAATCTCTATTTAATAAGATACAATCATGACTTTTTTATTCAGACATAAAAAATTGTACAAAAAATATTTACCTACTTATTTTATCAATTAAGTTTAACAATAATATATAAAACAAACATGTTTAAATTAATTTTATATATACCATCTGCACTAAAATATCAAAATTATCATCTTTAAATGTCAAATGTCATATATACAATTGCTATTTTTAAATCATCTAAGTAATGGATGAATTATCTTTTAAAAAATATGTCAAAAAAACAGAATAAGAAGTAAAACAATATATTATTGTTTATTTCCCAACTAATTAGCGTAAGACATCAACGGCCATCATAAAAACCGCACTCTGCCTCCACAGCTTTGGCCCGTTCGTCGGATGAGTGCGGTCCTTCGCCAGTGATTTCTGGCACTCCATTTCAAATGCTTTTTTTAAATATATTTTTATTATTTATAATTAAGTATCCGCAATAGATTCGTGTTTTTGATGACTTCATATTTCGTCAGAAAAATCATGAAATGTGGGAAAAGAATGATTTTAGATTGTCACCCAATGATTTTTCTGACACCGCACTCGTCTCTCCATGGGTTTGCCGAAAGCAAGGAATTCCCGAGTACAGGTAGCAGTGGATTCGAATTCCCCGGGTGCATCTAGCACTGTTATTTTATCATACTAACTATATTAGTTTAGTTTACATTTTATATACTGGTGGAATCGTTCGGTAAAGATGGATTCCCCGACAAGGGGGCATGATCCGTCCCATTAAGTGTGTCCTCTGGACGATTTCGTCAAAGTTGGGGGCGGATCCGGGTCCACTGCTTCCACAGATTCCATGGATTCTGGTCCACTTTATAAAAATCCGCGCTCCACCGAATCCCACTGATTCTTCTAATCAGTCTTTATAGGGCGTTTGATAGCCTTTTTTTAAACAGCATTTTTAAAAAAAAAAATCTTTCTACTAAAAAAAATATGTTAGGTCAATTTTTAACTTATTTTTTTAAATTGATAAAACTAGATAACTATATATTTGATAAAAATATCATAATTTTTAAATTTTGTGTAGACATATTTGGTAGAACAATCTAAAAGTTATGGGCACCCTGAAAATCAGGACACCCTGAAAATCAGGACACCCTGAGGGAGGCGGATCCCCGAGTCGTCTTCTTCCCATCCCATCGCGACCCCATCTGCCCGCCGCTGGACGCCCAGTCCTCCCCCGCTCCCGGCGCTAGCTGGCGTCCCCACGGCCACGATCGCCCCTACGCCGCCTGTGGTCACCGCGAACCAACACCTCTGTGAGTGCCCAGACCGCCACCACGGCTGTGTTGGTTCGCGGCTCTCGTGGCCCAGCACCGCCACAGCAGCCACTGCAGTAGTCGCCCCCCTCTGGCGTCCGCTCTGCCGCTGTCCTCCACCATGCCGCTGCCTCTCTGCCGAGCCCCCTCTATCACTGCTTGTGACGACCCGGATTCCGGATACCAGATACACCCGATAGGACTACCGAATACGCCTGATACCACTTGGAACTCGCGAGACCTCCCAAGAGCGGTAAAGCTCCGAAGAGAAAAAGGATTGTCGTGTAGTACATTGAACTGACAGATATAACAGTAAGTAATTAAATTTCATTAGATCGGGATGCTAAAGTAGCAGAAATAAAATTACTTTTTAATTAACAGTTTTAATTTAACAATTACATACCAGAGTCAAGTCCAAGGCTAAAGACAGCAGTCTAACAGTACAGTCGACAGAAGGAAAAGATGTACCGAGAAGTCGGGGGAAGCCCGACGGAGGTACCAACTGGCAGCTACGACTCGAACTCCAGGACCCGCGGAAGCAGCACGAACAAAGTCACCCCACCTGCAAAGCAGGGGTGAGCCTCGTGTCACTGGCTCAGTAGGGGTCACGCGGATCCCCACTGAAAAACACACAGTAACACGGAAAAATAGAAACAACAGGAACAACTGCAAGAGACAACACTAGAAAGCTGCAAAAGAAAGGGAAGCAAGAGTAGGGAACAGGTAAGGACGAGGGGAATAAGAGGAAAGCCGGACTAACCTCGGCCCCCAAACTACGCCTAGCAACAGCAGAAGGGAACAGAACGGGGAGCAAGAGTAGGGAGCAGTAAGGAAAAGGGGAAAAGCCAAACAAGCACCCCAATCTACACCTACAACAAGCATGCAAAAGAAAGTCTAGAAAAGGCCTAGAAAGACGCAGACGACACGACCGGAGCATCGTGCAGGACAACACACAGACCTCGAGTCTAGCCACAGGAAGGCCAACCCGGACAAGTCACAACACAGGAAAGGTACGGAAGTCGCACGCCACGCGACGGAGAACCCCGCACCAGAGAACAGCCAGATGCATCCGCTGACGTCTTACACTGCACCACAACACACACCACAAGTGTCTCGACTACCAACCGATCGCGTCGACGCGAGCGCGGCCGAGTCGCAGACCCACGCGGAACCACAGTAACAAGTACTAGTCAGGGTCACGCCCGCGGCGTCAGTCCTCAGCCCCTGACCACGTGTGCACACACTGGCTTTTACCTGAGCCAGGCCTCTAGCTAGTTTTCTCCCCCCGTAGGACGCTACACTGCAGCCGGGAGCCGACGGAGACTAGCTTACAAACCGTATACCGGAAAGTGTCCCGCTCCGCGAGCTGTCACAAAGAGTCTGTGACGAAAGGCAACGACACAAGAAGATCACAAAACACGGAGCTAAAGTACATACAGTCAAACATGCACTGTCACCCGTACCTCAAACACCAAAGGCAGCACAAGAAACTGCCGACAGACTCGGAAACGTAGTCTCGGCCATCATCGGACTGTCAACCGACACCCACGGGGAAGGCGGCCAGACCACGGGAACGACAGACATCAGCCTAAAACGGACCAGCAAACACACGGCCACACACCGAAAAGCCCAACAGCCATCACGGCCACAACAGGACCGTAACGCACCACCATAGGCACGTTACCTGCTCTGACGCACCAAGGCAGGGCCGTCAGAGCCAACAGACCCACGCCTGAAACCTGAACGAACAGCATGTAACGGTTCAATGCGGACGCGTTACAGCACTGTGACGCACGAGGGAACGACCGCTACGCGAACAACCGACTCGAACCTCAAGAAAACGAAATGGCTGTGACGCACCTACTAGGAGCGTCAGAGGGCTGTGACGCACCCGTGGTGGACCGTCACACTCCCACAACCACGAACGGTCTAAAACGCCTAAGAGCTGTGGCGGTCTATTGTAGGGCCGTCAGAGACTGTGACGGTCTCTGAAACGACCGCTACACCGGTCACGGCGGGAAAATAGTGAAAATGCCGAATCGGTCCGTTCCACGCCCCATTCACGCCAAAGCGCAGGGGAAACGAAGGCAAATGACGAAAAATAAGTTCTGGAGGCTAAAAAGCCCACATGCACGCATCAGAACGCGAGATCGGGGCGATTCCGACGAATCGACCCTAAACGAGTCAACGAGGTTCCCGGACTCCTACCGGCCTCGAATGGTGACTGAACACGACAAAACCTACGTGAATGGGATCCAGACATCCCAGCGGTCATTTTGACACTAACTGCGCCGCGAATTGTTGCCATTTTTCGACGAACCCTGAAAACCCCAAAAACGGCGGTTTTCACTAAGCTGGCCCGATCTCCCTCGATAGAGCACTAAACTGCACACAGAAGCAGGGAAAACGTGCAGAATGAAGTGGCGGTCCATCTCCCTACCTTCACCAAAGAAACCGAATGCCGAAGCGACTAAACCACGCCGAAAATCACGCCACGAATCGAATCATCGGCTTTGAATCCACCGTTCGGGATCGCGCCCAAACCGCACCGATCCTCGCTCCTCCACGCGCCTCAACAGCTCCCCAGCGTCGCCACCTCGCCCACGGTCGCCTCCATCTGCAGCCGGAGCCGAGAGGGTGAGAGAACGAGAGAGAACGGGAGAGAGAGGGAGAGAAACGTGAGAGAGGAGAGAGAGAGAGAGGTGTGGGTTTTATATAAGGGTCCAGGGCATTACATCCTCCCCTTCTTCAAGAAATTTCATCCTCGAAATTAAGGACTACAAGAAGGAAGAAGCATGGAAGAACAACCCGACGGATGCAACCACGAAACAACACAAAACACGAGGAACAAAGCCCGGAGGAACAATGTCAGACCATTATCACGAGTACACGCTCGGGAGTAAGTATGCCGCAAGTGAACAGAAGTCCGACACCCCCGAAGCAAGGCAACGCCGCTTGCGTCTCACAGGAAAAGGAGACACGGCTGCCAGAACAAGAGATACCGAGAAACAAAACGACAGACACATCAGGGAGCAACTTAAACAAGGAAACACAGTCCTCTCAGCTGACCGCTGTAGACACGCCAAAATTGACGTTACTATGAGTACATCTCATATTGCCTTGTAAATGCCCCAATTTGACCCTCAAATTAGTTCTATTTGAGTGGTTTTTCTCACTTTTCTTGGATTTCTCCATTTTTTCACCCTTTTCTTATTTTTTCCTATTTTTCCTATTTTTCTGGATTTTTCTGGATTTTTTGGGATTTTTCCCTTATTTTTCTGAAATAACGGCTTGACGTGGGGCGTCTTTTAAATAACGACTTACACTTGGGCGTTTCTAAAAAAATTAACGATTACATTGAAGGGCGTCCATTCTTTAAAATTCCTATTTTTCTAGATTTTTCTGAGAATTTTTCGGAATTTTTCGAGAATTAACGCCTTGAAAGAGGGCGTTACTTTGAATTTGAAAATAATAAAAAAATTCAAAAAATGAATTCACGACGTACGTGAGGGCATGTCTTTCAAATTGAATTTTTTAATATTATTTTTTAACCCCTTCCAGAGGCGATTTGGTGGCCTTCCGGGTGTCAGAAAAATTCACAAAAATAGTCGTTGGAATCAGGGCGACGAGATGCACCTTCACCTAAAAAATGGGAAAATAATATTGAGAAATGAAAAATGACCCTATTCTGAATATTTTGAATTAACGTCCTTTGTTAGGGCGTGTTTAATTAACGCCTTTGAATCAGACGTGTTTCACAATTTTTCAAATAAATTCTAAAATTTGATTTTTGAATTAACGCCCTTATATAAGGCGTATTTTTAAAAGACGCCCTTTTGTAGGTCGTCAATTCTTCAATTGACGCCCTGGTCCAAGTCGTGTTTCAGTTTTGTGTTCCGAATGAACGCAGCCTTTCCCCAGAGAGTCCCTGCTTCGTTTGGGCTCTTGCCCAGTCTTATCCTCCCCTCTTTGGGCTCTTTCCTTACCTTGTACTCTTTCCTTCTTATCTTCTCTTCTACCTTTTTAATAGGGATGTTCATCTCTGTTAATCGTTTGGATTCCGGATTTCTTCTTCTCCCCCGTCGTTCTTTTTCTCTCTTCTTCTGCTTCTTCTTTCTTCTTCTGTCTTCTTCTTCTTCTTCTGTGGTTTTCTTTTTCTTTTTTCTTCTTCTGTATTCTTCCTCCCTTTTCTTCTTTTGTTTTGGACGCCCATCTCTCTTCTTCCTCTCGCGTGTTTCCCCTTCCCCTTCTTCTCTGTTTGTTTTTTTCTTTCTTTTCTTGTTTTGTGCTTGCAGGTGCTGGCTTCTGGCCGAAGGAGGACTTCATATGCAAAGCTTCATCCTGCAGAGCTTCTCCCCTTGAATATTCAAGCCAAAGCACAGGCTCCTCTTTTATCTTTTATTATTATTATTATTTTTATTTTTATTGTCATCATCAGTTCACGTATGCATGCATAACCATCTCCTATTAATTTTTCCTCTCAACCATCATTGAGATCTCCCATAAGTGCATCTCATGCACTCTTTCCCTTTAATTTTAATTCATATTGTTCATGCATTCATCATTCATCTCCCACACCCTCTTTTGCATAGGGGTTTAAGGACAACCCCCTTAAGGTGTGTTCTTTTACATGCTTTCATGCTCACATATATTTTTATTGAATTTGATGCTACACCATTGTTCCTAATCCATATCTTCTTGTTGTTGTTGTCTTTGTTTTGCAAGGGTAATAAAAGTGAAGAACTCTCTTCGTCGGCCGGCCGATCTTGAAGAGAAAAGGAGTACTCACATCCCCCGCGTTTCAAGAGGTATTTTGCGATCATCTCCCCATATTATTTTCCACTTGAGACCCTCGTGTCTCTGGCGATCACATCTTTTCCCCATTAGCACCTCGTGCTATTTTATTGCTTTCACCATATCTATTGCTTTTTTATATTAAAGTGGATTTTAAATAGATCTACAAATTGGCGATCACGGTGGGACCCTTTCTTGTTTTTTATTTGATTACCCCTTTCCCCTTGGCACCCACGTGTGCCCTTTCCTATTGGTACCCACGTGTACCCCTCCTTTTGTGCCCCTCGGGCACCCTCCCTTGTGCATTGCACTCTCCCCAAAGTGATCTGTCAATTAGATAGATTTGTTTTAAAACTTTCACTTATTTAAAATCTTGATGAGCATGCTTCTGTGTTAATAATTATATTTGTTGATTGCCTATGTGAGTGCTTCCCTACTTTGATATTGCTGGCCGCGAGGGTTTTCTGGAAGAAGGCAATTAACGCCTCTGACAGAGGCGCTTTTTTTAGTTAACGCCCTATCGCAGGGCGTCTTTTTCCTGTTTAACGCCTTCTGTCAGGGCGCTTTATATCATATCTTCTTATGCTGTGAATTCACGCCCTCCCACAGGGCGTTTCTTTATTTGGTAGCGCCTCTCGTCAGGGCGCGTTTTCATGATTTGACGCCCCCACCCATGGGCGTCTCTTTATTTGGTTGAGCATCCTTGATAATTAACGCCCTGCCCCAGGGCGTCTCTTTTATTGGTAGCGCCCTGCCCCAGGGCGTCTTATTCCTGTGTTTTCACCGAACTCCTTTGTTTATCACTGTATCATATTTCTGCTTATATCTTGCATTCATTCATTCATTTTGCATTGGTTTGAGAGGCCTTATATCTTTATACTAGGAGCCACACACCCCCTTGGTGAAGGAACGACCCTCCATTGAGCATTCCGTCTCTTTGGATTAGAAATTCCTAAACCAAGCCTCCATAAGTCCCCGCACCCGTGGATTCCCTCACGGACGCCGGGCAGGTTGTACCCTTTTGGAGTCCCGATATAGTTGGCCTAATACGTGGTGAGTGAGAGTTCCTAGTTGGCATTGATGTGAATCATATTGAAACTAGGACTCTCCTTGTGTGAATCTTTCCAAACTTTATTAAAATTCATTAATTCGCCAAGGATTAAACAAATCAAAATCACGGTAATCATTCCAACTTGTGTGCTTATTTGCATAATTATCGAGAATTTTGATTATATAATGGCTTACCATGATAGAAACATGTTCAATTCAATTCATGAGGATGCACAACCTAGCACTTCATATCCTCAATTTCAACATGTTAATCAGCATTCTCACCATTCTTTCAAGGGACCACGTCCTTATTCTCATGGTCATGCCCGACCCATGGGCAGTGTCCATTCTTATGGTCCCCCTCCTCAATTGCGAACCACTATTCCTCCGGGACCGTCTCCTCCCAATGATGAGAGGGTCTCTCAAATCTTGCATGCATTAGATCATCTCACCCCTCAACAGATCCAAGCCCTTAAGGCTGCCGTTGAGGGTGCATCTCCTTCATCTCCTCCTCCTTCTATTCCTATACGGGTGGCCCATCACCTACCACCTCCTTCCTCTAATCGGGTAGCCCATTACCCATCTCCTCCTATTCACACTCCTCCCCGGGTGGTCCGACACCCGCCTCCTTCTATTCCTCCTCCATCACGGCCCCGAGGCCCATTTACTCCTTGCAATCCGGCCCGTCCGGGTTCCTTTACGGGTCGCCCCGTCAACTCCCCTCCACAGCATTTTTATGCCACTCCTCCTCCTTCAAGGCCCTGCCGGCCCTCGGTTGCTCCAGTTACACCCCTCCAACAATCTCTGCTTGATAAGATTACTTTGATCGAGGAACAAATAAAGAGGGTCACGGCTCCTCCTACTCCAGTCAATCCCCTCCACGCCGCTTTGGACGAGATCACTAAGTTGGAGAGAGAATGGAAGGATAGGAGAGATGATTATGGTATCGGCATTCCAAGCGAGGGAGAGCCGGTAATTGAAGAATCCGAGGCAGTATACGATGATGATGAAGCCCCGCAGGCACCCCTTCCGAGTTGCCTTCGTTTCCCTCTTCCCCCATTTTCCTTCGATGAACCCCCTGCTCAGGAGGAAATCACTCCTAATTCAACCCCTGTTTATGAGACTAGTTGGTGTTACGACGATGGGTCGACATTCCAATCGCCCGCGCCGGCGCCTATTGAGTCTCCTCCTATCCCAGAACCTTCCATTAAACCTCCACCAACTACACCTCCACCCACCATACCATCAACCTTCACACCATTAGCATCCCCCGAGCCTTCCACTATAAAACCTCCACATATTGAGCCTTTAGCCTCCACCGAGCCCACCATTGAAATTTCCTCGATTCAACCTCCCGTTATCCCATTACCACCTTCCCTAAAACCCATTTTGCCTATTCCGCCACTTAACCCTTCATCTTTACCCATGGTTAATCCTGAGCAGGATCCACCCCTTTTTGCACTTGAGCCAATCCCGACTGCTTCCAAGCAAAAGGAAAAGCTCGACGTGTTTGAACCTCCACTTCCACTTATCCTTTCTCCAACACCTTCCATTATACCTCTACCATTCATGAAGCCTTCCGCCTCCGCCTCACCTCCCTTTACTACTCGGAAGGGGAGCACCGCTATAAGTACTTGCGCCAAGGATGATCAAGAGCCGGGCAAGAAGGATTTGGCCGTGGCTATGCCGTTCAAGATACAGGAATTCATTTGCCGGATGCCAATCCGGGTTATTTTGCCGAGCACGATTGAAGAGGCTAAGCCGCTGCCCTTATTCAGAGAAGAATGTCGGGCGTTGATGTCGTCTAAGGGCCGGGCAGGGCACCCCTTGTTCCTACTTTCGAATTCCAAATTCATTATTCCTTACAAGGGGCGAATGCCCATTTTGCTCAACATTCCATATATGCCACATTCAATGGGCAACACGATGCTTCCCGTTCCAACTCTCCAACTCCCTCACATTGTTGATCTTTACCTTCCAAGGGGGTTGCCACTTATTGAAGCTCCTTTTATTGGGCCAATTGACTATACACTTTCACTGCCGTGGAGGGGCAGTTATCTTGATGCTAAGGGGCCTTCCACTCCTTTATCCACCCTCTATCCCACTCCATCCATATTCTTGTCTATCACGTTTTCTTCATGGGCCACTCCCAGGGGAAAGAGGAGGATCTCACCCTCTCACCCTTCGCATTCCTCATCTTCTTTGCATTTCATTGCGTTCATGCATTCACTGCATTCATCACGTCCATTCTATTGCATTCATATGCATTTGCACCTCCTGCTTCCCGGGTCTCCAAACCCGTATCTTCCCCGCCTTCCGGCATCGCCGGATATTCCACATTTCCCATCTTATTCATCTTCATCTTCTTATCCACTATCCCTGGGGCATCGCGTCCCCTTTCCTGCTATCTCCCTGGAACCTCCAGGGATTTTATCCCTCCTCTTTGGGCATCGCGCCCTCTCTGATTTTATTCCTCCGGAACCTCCGGACTTTCCCCTCGGGCATCACGCCCCTTTCCATCCTCTTCCTCCGGAACCTCCGGATTTTCCTCCTAATCCTCCTTCATTCCTTTCTCTGTTCCTCGGGCATCGCGCCCCTTTCCATTTTATTCCTCCGGAACCTCCGGATCTTTCACCCCTCTCTTTGTCCTTCGGGCGTCGCGCCCCTTTCCATCTCATTCCTCCGGAACCTCCGGATCTTTCTATAATCCTTGGGCATCGCGCCCCTTGGTATCTTCCCCCTCCTTTCATCATTCCTCCGGAACCTCCGGATTCTCCGTCTTATTCTCTCTATCATTTTCCAGGGCATCACGCCCCTTTCCATCTCATTCCTCCGGAACCTCCGGATCATCCATCTTTCTTCCGATTCATCTTTCTACTCCTCCGGGATATCACATCCTTCATTTTCTTCTTCCTTTTCCATCATCTTTTTCCCTATTTCTTCCCAGGGCACTGCGTCCCTTCTTTTGTCATCCCTCCGGAGCCTCCGGATGATTTCTCCTCTCACGATTCTCCTCCGCCTCCGGACCCTCCAGATCCGCCTCTTTCCATCTATCAATTTCTTCTTCTGATTCCTCCTAATTCTGGGTCCGACCCAACTTCTTCCACATCTACTACCTTGGGCATTTGCCCTTTCTCCCACTGCTTTCGAGGCTTTAGTCCTCACTCCTCCTTCTAATTCTCCGCTTCTTCTGTAGACCTTTCATGTGATCAGGGTCTCCACACCTTAGTGAGGGAGTTCTAGCCCTCGCCTCTCTTCCTTTTTTCCTTATTCGTCTGAGTCTGGTTTGAGCACCACTCCTTCTTGTTAAGCCACTTTCAATCCTTTGCTTCCAATCCTTTATCTGCCTAAGAGGACTATCCCACGATGATCAACCTCTCGCAGCAGCTACTTCTACAAAGGTTGCAATGTAACATATTGGCGTAAGTATGCATTTTAATGATATCATTTTCTCATTACTTCACGCATGATTTTCAAGATAAAGTGCTTCTTAACAAGATTAAGAGTGGTGTTTTAAACCTTTATCTTAGCTTTTGTTGAATTAATTATTCAAAAAGAGTCTTTATGCTTGCTTTTGCAGCACCTTTGGTTAATAAGAACCCCGCGCTGGGAATTCAACATTCTCTCCCCGCTTGTTAAGAGCAACCCTTAGCTGGACACCGCACACACTTCATGGCGTCCTTAGCCGGCTCCTTTGGTTAAACACCGTTGCTACCTTAGCCATGCCATGAGTATATCTGGAAGTCTTTTCTCTTCTTTACTCGGCCGAATGCAGGGGCAAGAGGTTGACGGATGAGATGACCAATCTCGGTAATCCCCAATACGAGAGGAGTCTCAAATAGGGACAGTCTTGACCCAAAATCAATATGAGTTTTCATATGAGTTTTATGACATACATCTAGCCAAAAGGGCTATTATGAAAATCAAATCAAGTCAAAATCTCGATCAAGTCAAAATTGTGAATTATGGCATGTCAAGAGTGGCAAAGTCCCCGCAGGAAAAACCCTGGTCGTATGCATGTCAAGGGTCTAAAAATCAAAGGCATAAAGCCCCGGCGCAACAGACTACCTCTTTGAGGGTTAACACCTTGGAAGGAATTCAAGTCTTGATATCTCCCATCCTGCATAAAGTTTATCTCCAATTATTCTTCTCTTCTCCCTCTAAGACCGAATGTTTCTCGGGTATGGCCTTGGTAGGGGCACCGTTGACCATAGGCAGTCGATTATAGGACGCCACTTTCAATGCACGCCTGGCTTTGGGCAGTTTTAAGCAAAAGGGGAAGGAACGAGGACCCCTAGTTAATGGTCTAAAACACCCTTGGATGCTGCATTAGCTATGTCTAAACTAAAATCTAAAAAAAAATTGAATATTGCAAAATCAAACAAAAAAATTGAATATTTCCTGAGCAAAATCGAACAAAAAAACAGATATTTCTTCCAAGATTCAATAAAATTGAAATATTTTCCAAAATCCATAAAAATTTGAATATCTTTTTCAAAACTCATAAAAATTTGCATATTTCAAACTCCAAAAATTTTGCATTGTATTTTCTGATGGTGCCTTTTGCAGGAACAACAAACTTTGCAAGGATTAAGAGCACGGGATGAATCCCCTTTCCACTTATTGTTATCAATCCATTGATTCTTCCCGACATTTTCATGACTTGCCGCTAGGCATTTGATTATCGATTCTTTATATCTCCCTGGGCATTTTGATTGTTACATCTCCTGGTTATCATCTTGATTATTCGTCTCATTATCATTTAATCAAACTCCTGCTAATTTTCCCGATCATTTGCCACTGGGCATTTTCTCGATTTTCACTCATTCAACTCCAATTTTGATTGCCCAGATTGTCATCCTCATGCTAAAACAACAAACAATGATGTTTTTCAATACAATTCATGTTATACATGTTTGAATGAAATACTATGCTATGCTTTAAATGCCTTATTCATTGCTTGTTATCTTTTATATCTTGGCTGATGAATTTTTGAGCGCAGGAAGAAGCTCTTGGTCCCACCGTCTGGGCATCATCCAAGTCCCACCGATTTTGCACCTCATTTTCTCAATTCCCTGTGCTTATTGCTACCACCATCTCTCCCTGTATGCATTTTTACTATATGTTACATACGCTACTAGATTATATCAAGGACCTTGTGGCTTTGGTAAATCTGGAATTTGAGTTCCCCTTCATCAAAAATAATGACGATTCCAGACGAGTCTTAGTCACACGGATAGGCCGTTGAACCGTCCAAGACTGGGGACGATGGTTCCCTTTTGCGAGTTGGTGCGCGGATAAACGGGCTTCGGCTTAGTATCAGCTCGCGAAGTTGGTTTCTTGACCCAGTCTTGGCAGTTTAACAATATTATCCTTGATTATATTATATCTTTATTTGTTATTTTCCCTTTAAACCCAGCATGCATTCATGTAGGACTTTGAAACAATTGTTGAAAAATCATTCTGATAAGCTGTTTTGAGGAGTCGAATTGATCTAATCTTCCAGATATGAGATTTTCATTGCCGAATTGAATCCTCAGTTCGTTTTGTCGCTGTTTTGGGTTGTTTTCCGGAAGCTCCTTGTTTGGATTTCTATCATCTTATTTTAATCCTTTTCCCTTTGATCCACCTTGGCTGCAGCACGTCCACATTAGCTGGTAACCGCTCCCCAATGGTGAAACCTACAGGTTTGTGACCTGAGGTACTTCCACCGCGCTGGAAGTTGATCATTCTCCTTCGTGCCCTCGTGCACATCTCCCCATTTTATCCAAACATTGTTGATTTCAGTGAATTTCCCGAGATTGCTTCATCTCGAGCTTTGATTTCATTCTCATCAAGTGATGTTGATTGCGTGTCTCATCACACCTTGGCATCTACTTTTCAGTTTGCTCTGCTCCCTTGCAAAGCAGACGCCAAGGCGGGGCAGCTGTAGACACGCCAAAATTGACGTTACTATGAGTACATCTCATATTGCCTTGTAATGCCCCAATTTGACCCTCAAATTAGTTCTATTTGAGTGGTTTTTCTCACTTTTCTTGGATTTCTCCCTTTTTTCACCCTTTTCTTATTTTTTCCTATTTTTTCCTATTTTTCTGGATTTTTCTGATTTAGATTTTTCTAGATTTTTGGCATTTTCCTTATTTTTCTGAAATAACGACTTGACGTGGGCGTCTTTTAAATAACGACTTAACTTGGGCGTTTCTTAAAAAATTAACGACTATATTGAGGGCGTCCATTCTTTGAAATTCCTATTTTTCTGAATTTTTCTAGGAATTTTTAGAATTTTTCGAGAATTAACGACGTTGCATAAGAGGGCATTATTTAATTTGAAAAGAATAAAAAAATTGAAAAATTGAATTCACGCCTTACGCACGGTCGTCTTTTTCAAATGGAATTTTTTTATTATTATTTTTTAACTCCGTTCAGAAGGTGTTTTGGTGCCTTCCGGGTGTCAGAAAAATTCGAAAAATAGTCGTTGGAATCAGGGCGACGAGATGCACCTTCACCTAAAAAATGGAAAATAATATTGAGAAATGAAAAATGCCCTATTTGAATATTTTGAATTAACGTCCTTGTTAGGGCGCTGTTTAATTAACGCCTTTGAATCAGACGTGTTTCACAATTTTTCAAATAAATTCTAAAATTTAGATTTTTGAATTAACGCCCTTATCTAAGGCGTGTTTTTAAAAGACGCCCTCTGGTAGGTCGTCAATTCTTCAATTGACGCCTGGTCCAAGTCGTGTTTCAGTTTTGTGTTCCGAATGACGCAGCCTTTCCCAGAGAGTCCCTGCTTCGTTTGGGCTCTTGCCCAGTCTATCCTTTCTTCAATCCATTTAATAGAGCCATCGGCTCTGTTGTTGGGTGGATTTCTTTTCTCCCGATTCCCCCTTTTTTCTTCCCCTATCTTCTTCTTTTTCTTCTTCTGTCTTCTTCTTTGCCCCCCGGTCGTTCTGTTTTCTTTGATTTTGCTTCTTCTTTCTTCTTCTGTCTTCTTCTTCTTCTTCTGTGGTTTTCTTTTTCTTTTTTCTTCTTCTGTATTCTTCCTCCCTTTTCTTCTTTTGTTTTGGACGCCCATCTCTCTTCTTCCTCCCACGTGTTTCCCCTTCCCCTTCTTCTCTGTTTGTTTTTTTTTCTTTCTTTTCTTGTTTTGTGCTTGCAGGTGCTGGCTTCTGGCCGAAGGAGGACTTCATATGCAAAGCTTCATCCTGCAGAGCTTCTCCCCTTGAATATTCAAGCCAAAGCACAGGCTCCTCTTTCATCTTTTATTATTATTTTTTTATTTTATTTTTTTCATTGTCATCATCAGTTCACGTATGCATGCATAACCATCTCCTATTAATTTTTCCTCTCAACCATCATTGAGATCTCCCATAAGTGCGTCTCATGCACTCTTTCCCTTTAATTTTAATTCATATTGTTCATGCATTCATCATTCATCTCCCACACCCTCTTTTGCATAGGGGTTTAAGGGCAACCCCCTCTTAAGGTGTGTTCTTTTACATGCTTTCATGCTCACATATATTTTTATTGAATTTGATGCTACACCATTGTTCCTAATCTATATCTTCTTGTTGTTGTTGTCTTTGTTTTGCAAGGGTAATAAAAGTGAAGAACTCTCTTCGTCGGCCGGCCGATCTTGAAGAGAAAAGGAGTACTCACATCCCCCGCGTTTCAAGAGGTATTTTGCGATCATCTCCCCATATTATTTTCCACTTGAGACCAACGTGTCTCTGGCGATCACATCTTTTCCCCATTAGCACCTCGTGCTATTTTATTGCTTTCACCATCCCTATTGTTATTCAAATTTAAAGTGGATTTTAAAAGAGATCTACAACCGCCTGACAACATCATCGGCTCCAGTGCCAAAGGCGATAGGGAACACCTAGCACACGGGACACCAGTGACAGATTCACGGAGAAATGACAGCAAAATAGTAGCACCGGACCACGAGACATCTGACAGAGTCGCAAGCTACCAGGGAAAAGAGTAGCAAAGCGAACCGAAAAGAGTTGGTCCACAAAGTGCTAATGATAGACAGATAAAATCATAAAGAAACAGCGCTTAGAAAAACAACAACAACGGGCGCACTTGCAGGATTCTGGCTCCACACAGGACACAGAACCACGGAATACCACTGCAAGCAGGGTCACATCAAGGCATGACAGCAGCTGGACACACGACTACAAGGGAACGAGTCATGCATCGAGCAGCTTACCAAGAAAAGACCCACAACGACAAGAAACGAAATTCACGAAACCTAATGCCAGCTGAAAATTGTACTGGACTTTTACGACTCTGGAAACTGTATATCTGAGATTCCCATGTACTTTACACAACAACACTCTGATACCAACTGTGATGACCCGGATTCCGGATACCAGATATACCCGGTAGGACTACCGAATACGCCTGATATCACTTGGAACCCGCGAGGCCTCCCAAGAGTAATAAAGCTCCGAAGGGAAAAAGGATTGTCGTGTAGTACATTGAACTGACAGATATAACAGTAAGTAATTAAATTTCATTAGATCGGGATGCTAAAGTAGCAGAAATAAAATTACTTTTTAATTAACAGTTTTAATTTAACAATTACATACCAGAGTCAAGTCCAAGGCTAAAGACAGCAGTCTAGCAGTACAGTCGACATAAGGAAAAGACGTATCGAGAAGTCGGGGGAAGCCCGACGGAGGTACCAACTGGCAGCTACGACTCGAACTCCAGGACCCGCGGAAGTAGCACGAACAAAGTCACCCCACCTGCAAAGCAGGGGTGAGCCTCGTGTCACTGGCTCAGTAGGGGTCTCGCGGATCCCCACTGAAAAATACATTGTAACACGGAAAAACAGAAACAACAGGAACAACCACAAGAGATAACACTAGAAAGCTGCAAAAGAAAGGGAAGCAAGAGTAGGGAACAGGTAAGGATGAGGGGAATAAGAGGAAAGCCGGACTAACCTCGGCCCCCAAACTACGCCTAGCAACAGCAGAAGGGAACAGAACGGGGAGCAAGAGTAGGGAGCAGTAAGGAAAAGGGGAAAAGCCAAACAAGCACCCCAATCTACACCTACAACAAGCATGCAAAAGAAAGTCTAGAAAAGGCCTAGACAGACGCAGACGACACGACCGGAGCGTCGTGCAGGACAACACACAGATCTCGAGTCTAGCCACAGGAAGGCCAACCCGGACAGGTCACAACACTGGAAAGGTACGGAAGTCGCACGCCACACGACGGAGAACACCCGCACCAGGAGAAAGGCCAGATGCGTCCGCTGACGTCTTACGCTGCACCACAACACACACCACAAGTGTCTCGACTACCAACCGATCGCGTCGACGCGAGCGCGGCCGAGTCGCAGACCCACGCGGAACCACAGTAACAAGTACTAGTCAGGGTCATGCCCGCGGCGTTAGTCCTCAGCCCCTGACCACGTGTGCACACACTGGCTTTTACCTGAGCCAGGCCTCTAGCTAGTTTTCTCCCCCCGTAGGACGCTACAGTGCAGTCAGGAGCCGACGGAGACTAGCTTACAAACCGTATACCGGAAAGTGCCCCGCTCCGCGAACTATCACAAAGAGTCTGTGACGAAAGGCAACGACACGAGAAGATCACAAAACACAGAGCTGAAGTACAGATAGTCAAACATGCATTGTCACCCGTACCTCAAACACCAAAGGGAGCACAAGAAATTACCGACAGACTCGGAAACGTAGTCTCGGCCATCATAGGACTGTCAACTGACACCCACGGGGAAGGCGGCCAGACCACGGTAACGACAGACATCAACCTAAAACGAACCAGCAAACACACGGCCACACACCGAAAAGCCCAACGGCCATCACGGCCACAACAGGACCGTAACGCACCACCATAGACGCGTTACCTGCTCTGACTCACCAAGGCAGGGCCGTCAGAGCCAACAGACCCACGCCTGAAACCTGAACGAACAGCATGTAACGGTCCAATGCGGATGCGTTACAGCACTGTGACGGACGAGGGAACGACCGCTACGCGAACAACTGACCCGAACCTCAAGAAAATGAAATGGCTGTGACACACCTACCTGGATGCGTCAGAGGGCTGTGACGCACCCGTGGTGGACCGTCACACTCCCACAGCCACGAACGGTCTAAAACGCCTAAGAGCTGTGGCGGTCTATCGTAGGGCCGTCAGAGACTGTGACGGTCTCTGAAACGACTGCTACACCGGTCACGGCGTGAAAATAGTGGAAACACCGAATCGGTCCGTTCCACGCCCCATTCACGCCAAAGCGGAGGGGAAACGAAGGCAAATGACGAAAATTAAGTTCTAGAGGCTAAAAAGCCCACATGCACGCATCAGAACGCGAGATTGGGGCGATTCCGACGAATCGACCCTAAACGAGTCAACGAGGTTCCCGGACTCCTACCGGCCCCGAATGATGACTGAACACGACAAAACCTACGTGAATGGGATGTAAACATCCCAGCGGTCATTTTGACACTAACTGCGCCGCAAATGGTTGCCGTTTTTCTACGAACCCTGAAAACCCCAAAAATGACGGTTGTCACTAAGCTGGCCCGATCTCCCCGATCGAGCACCAAACTGCGCACAGAAGCAGGAAAAACGTGCAGAATGAAGTGGCGGTCCATCTCCCTACCTCCACCAAAGAAACCGAGCGCCGAAGCGACTAAACCACGTCCAAAACCGCGCCACGAACCGAACTACCGGCTTTGAATCCACCGTTCGGGATTGCGCCCAAACCGCACCGATCCTCGCTCCTCCACGCGCCTCAGCAGCTCCCCGGCGTCGCCACCTCGCCCACGGTCGCCTCCGTCTGCAGTCGGAGCCGAGAGGGTGAGAGAACGGGAGAGAGAGGGAGAGAAACGTGAGAGAGGAGAGAGAGAGAGGGGTGGGTTTTATATAAGGGTCCAGGGCATTACACTGCTCATCCATTCCGCTCAGGCACGCCGGCCACCGTCGTCCGCCTCGCCCTTCACCATCCCCGTGCTCACGTGGCCGCGAGCGAGCCAACATCACCGGTCTCCCCTGCGTCCTCCCTGTCCCTGCTTGAAACACCCAGCGAGCAGTGCCACGTCGGCCCCCTTCGCCGTGACTCCACTACTGGTACCGCCCTGGGTGCCGTCCACTGCTGGTACCGTCGTCTGCCTCGCCCTTCACCATCCCCGTCCTCACGTGGCCACGAGCGAGCCAGCATCGCCGGTCTCCCCTGCATCCTCCCTATCCCCGCTAGAAACGCCCAACGAGTAGGGCCACGTCGGCCCCCTCCGCCGTGACTCCACTGCAGCCGTCACTGTGAGCAGAGGTGAGAGTCGTCGTCGACCATCGCCATGTCCATTGCTATCGCCGTCTCTGTGGTGGCGCTTCGTGGCTATTCCCAGTGGGCCCAAGACAGTGTTAGTATTGGTGTGCTATAGGCCAATTTAGGGTCGGGTAGACCCGATATATGTACGATCTTATTCATTATTAATAAAGTGGTATTTGAGCGTAAATATGCGATTGTGTCACTTTACGTTGTCCTAGGATATGTGGTTGTAAAGTCAACTCGAGATGGGATCTCGATTATGAGACTGACTTTACATGAACACATATCTTAAACTGTTCCTGGTTGGAGGGTAATCACTCGGGGACTTTGATTACCTATTAAACCAGTACACATGATGTGTCAGTGACCATTCTCATGGTCATTGGTGCGGGACACCAACACATATGTGTAGGTATATGTCCTTGGAGGATGCACACTGAACTGATCCGCTATTGGATCTTAGATGGTTGATTATACCTAATGTCAACTGAAGATCCAACTGTCTTAGTAGCATCGTTGGTCCTTTGACCTGAGACATTGATCAGATCTTACACGAGGACTTGAATGGTTTAATTACTTAGCTAAGTGACTTTAACCATAAGTCATGAGTTGCCGAGTCATTAACCACTCCAGGATACGTGTGAAGATCATCAATGGTCAAGAGGGGATCGCTCACTGTCGGGTATATATCAGACAGTTAATGGGTCATGACATTGACGCTCCGTTAAATCCCTGGCCAGGGTCGTGTGAGTTCGTTTAAAACGGACGTCATACACTTTAAGGAGGTCATAGTCAAATGACACGATCATGGGGTTTGACAGAAACCATACCCTCGATCGTACCAGACTCATAGAAGGAGCGAGGGATTATATCGATGTGGTAACTGTGGACTGACAGGTACCAGACAGGCTGGTTTAAACCCGACGTCCTCTAGGATCACGCGGATTTGCTTGACCCAACGTGATCGAAGGTTCGGAATAAATTAAACTATTATTCAGCTCTAGTAGAAGCGAAGAATACGTTTACTTTACTTCTAATTGAGAATTAGAAGTTAATGGGCCTTAAACTAGAGTGACTATGGGCCTAGAGGATCACACACAATGGATTCTTGGGTGACGGATTATTATTATATAAATGTATGTATTATTTCCTTTTTGGTTCCTTTTAGAAAGGAGTGTAAATGGGGCTTAATACATATGTATAATATAAGATAGGATATATATACAGTTTCAATCTTTTGGAGCCCTTTTCAAAAAGGACCAAACTCTATATATATAGCACCTACGTGAACTCATTCGAACCTCTCTTTGGCTAATCAAGCACTAAGCTTAAGAGAGGAGGATTAGCTCCTCCCCTCTTCCTCCCTTTTGCTCTCTCTCTCTCTCAGAAGGTGATAGAGTCGGGGAAGGTCGTGTCGGGGGGTGCCGTCGCTGCGCAAGGGTCCGTGTGGATCTGCTGTAGAGGCCGTACATCTGTGTGGCTCGGTATTCTGCATCGGGCTCTGCGGACAACGTCGTTCCGCGTAAGGTATAAATACGCAACCCGTAGTTAGGGGTTGGGGCATCGAAACACTAATTAGAGCACAGATCTAGGATTCCATAGCACCAGGATCGGGCAAAATAAATTTTTGTTATCTGCTGCGTTGCCCGATGGTGCTGTGCGAAACCTTACAGACAGTCCCAAGCGTACCAAGGGGCAGTCCGTCACACTTTGTTACCCGCCTTTGTGCATCTCGGTACACCTATCGCCAGAGTCTGGCACGCATCGGAAGAAGGGAGGGAGAGCTCGGTGGGGAAGGGGGATGCCTGCGGCGGGACAGAGGGGGAAGGGGGAGGGAGAGGGAACGGGGGACGCAGAGAGAAGAATACGAAGAATACGTGCGAGAAGTCCCGAGCCCTCGTGAGCGTTTTTTTAAAAAAAGTTACTCGAGACTTGTTTTTATTTTGAGGAAGGTTTACACATATAAGATTCCTCCCTAAAAAATATGATAGATGTTATCAAACATGTTTGAGTACCTTCCTCTTCCTTAATTTTTATTTTGAGAGAAAAAAGAGGTAAAAAATTATAATCAAACACTCTATTAAATCGATTTTGAACTCTTTTTATTGATAAGTCGGCATTGAATCATGTTGGTGAATCAGTATCCACAGATCTTTCCGATTTATAAAATATGATTCCAGGTTGTTCATTTGATCGCATATTCCTCACGCAACTCTGCATCACCTTAACAGGTTTAGAGATAAGTGCAATAACTCCGCGGAATAGGAGAGCTCGGCGCGCAGCGGCCTCTCCGCCCTCTCCGGTCGCCGGGGCTCTCCCTCGCGGCTCTCTGGGGGGGGGGGGGCTCCCTCCGGGATTTCCCCCCCCTCTCCAGCTCCGTCTCCCCTTCGGGAGGTCCTCTCCAGGTGAGTCCTCTCTGGGTCTCGGCTGGGTTTTTGTCAGGGGGGTTCTTTATCCCTACCTGGAATCGATCAGGGTAACCCCCTGGAAATCCCCCCCCGTCCCCTCCTCCTCCGACCTCCGCCCCATCCGCCCTTCCCTTCCCCCCCGGATCCCCCGTTCCAGTCGCCGCACTCCGCCCCTTCCCCCTCCTTCCCCGTTTCCCCCTCCGCCCTTGCCGATCCCCCCTCCCACCGACCTTCACCCTTCCGCTCCCCCTCCCTCTTTCCCCACCTTCCTTCCCCCCTTTTCTCTGCGGTCCTCCGCCCCCCCCCCCCCCCCTCCCGTTTCCCCTTCCTCTCTCGCCAACCCCTCCTTCCCTGTCCCCCCCTCCGCTCTCGCTGCCCCCCTCTTTCCGCCGACCCCTGCCTCTTCCGGCCATTCCCCCTTTCCCCATCTCCCCCCCCTGCAGCCCTCCGTCCTCCCCTCCCGTTCCCCTTCTAGCCACCGATCCTCCGTCCCTCCCCCCCCTCCCCAGTCCTCTCTGCTATCGCCGATCTCCTCTTCCTTCCCCTTCCAACGTCGGCCCTCCACCTCCCATCCCTACCTTCTCATCCCTCGCCGTTCACCATCCCCCATCCCCGTAGACCCTTTCCCAACCCCCGTATCCTAACTCCCCCCCCCCATACCATTTTGAAGCCCTCTGCCCGTCACCCAGTTTCATCTGCCGGTTTGGGCTCCCTCTCGGGCAACGTGGGAGTTTGGGTCCGGCCATAGTGTTGCAAGTTACGGCTATCTTCCCTCGGTTTCGTAGAAGCTCGGAGATACAGCGCATTCCTCCCGTATCCTACTGGATATCGGCCTCCCGAGCGTTCTCTTCTCACCGCTTAGTGTTAGAGCGATTCGGCTGCCTTGAGCGCCTCGAGGAAGATCTCTGTCATTTTCAGCACCATGCTGGCTCGTCTTCCGTCCTTATGGAGTTCCCTCCGATGGTGGCTGCTGTGGCTCGTTATCTTCTATATTTGTATCTGTTGACAAAGGGTCTTATATGGGCTTTCTGTTCGGTTTGAGATTTCTACTTCCTCATGTTTGCCGCTCTGTCGGTCGGGTTTTCTTCCTTATTCACCTTGTATTATGTTTCTAGTATGAAATGAAATGTTCTATCCTGCTTCCAAAAAAAAACAGGTTTAGGGATAATTATATGGTCCGGATTTGTATCTAGATGAATATTCAAAATGTTGTCTAAGAAAGAATGTTACGACATATATGAATTTAACATTTTTATAGATTGAATGAAGAAAGAGCAATATGTATGTAGATAAAGGATTCAAACGATTATCAAATCTTGCTGGGGTCAAGATTTTTCACTTCCATGTAAAAAATCAAGTCATTGCTTCTTTATTCAATAAGAATCATTCATTAGATATTATGATTACGTGCAACTTTTAATAAATTTTGCAGTGATACATAAAATCTAACCGAACTGACATGAGATACTGACACGTAGGACTAAAATTAATTATTTTACAAATAAAATTTTACTTTTGTTTTTCACCGACGTGCGAGACTGGTTGATGGGCCCCATTTGGGGCTGGTCGGTAGACATTTAAGTTTGAGAAATACTTGGTGCACGTCAGATTGGCATGCACCTGGTTGTCATTGGTTCACACGGGCGGATGCGACTTGTGATGAGACTAAAACGATGTGAGCTCCGCACAGTTTTCAGTCTCCTTTGAGTGTCACTTCATCCTATCGTGAACTAATCAGTGTAACAAGTATTTTTATTTAATTTTAAGAGAATCTAAGAATGTAACTAAAATCTGACTTACATTTACCTACCCGACTTTATTGAGAGGCAAAGTGCGACACATGCACCAAGTATATTCACCACTGATATAATTAGTGTAATATTTATTTTTTAAAAATAAAATTGAGTGACCTCTATCTTAAATTATCTAAGCGTGGGTGCAATGTCATAACGTATGAGTCAAGTAAAATTAATATAAAAATATTATATTAATTACGTCGGTGAATATAATTAATGCACGAGTCACACTATATATATTTTAACCTTATTAGGTCTAATAATGGATATGGGCCCGCACATGTCAGATCTCAATCTATTAGATCCCTACAATTAAATTCAGCTGTTCATAGTCTTAATTAGATGATCTGCCCGATAATTTTTCCAATCTCATTTGACCGTAACAAATGCCCAAACTTGGGCAAAAGTACTCATTTTCCGATAAGAAGTCGGACATTCCGATTCGACTTACATCCCCAATGCTGATGTCCGTTTTCCACTGAGCTGTCAATTGATCACCATCAGACTTCAACTGTTTTGAGTGTTTGGTGCAGTCTATATATAAAAAACCCTTAACTCCCATATATATATAATATATATATATATGGTTGATCTTAGGTGACAAAAGTCATAAGATAGTTTTACATTGGATGCTCAGAAAATGATTACGTGTTTATCAGATTTAATCTCATATTAAATGTTAAAAAATAATTATATTTATAACATTGATTCTCACTCAACTTAATTAAGAGGGTTCGTTTAAAGAACAGGATTCTTTTCCTACTTCGAAAACAGTATCTCTTAAGAGGCCACAAAAGATCTTCTATACCATATGTAGCAATAAGAGAAAAGATAGGTATGTTACAAGCTTTATCCAATGATACATTCAAATACATATGATTACAATTTACAAATGAGTCACGCATGCACATTTCGACCCAAAAAATCCACCATGCATGCGCGAGAAATCAGCTCATTTGTTCTACAAATTAATTGGTACTCTCTTTCTCTAGTCGCCCGACATAAATGATCGTTCAAGGTCATTTTGATAAAGAGATGGGTTAGGGACAGATACGTCACTTCGGGTGACTCACCCTTAATCACCTCGGATGACTTATTTCACCTTTTTAATTGGATTCAAAAAATCGAAACTTATCCCTAAGACTCTCTTTGTTAATGTGATAGGTGAAGCCGAAGTGACGTATTCTAACGTTATTCTATTTTGCTAGCCCTCTGATTATCTCGGTTTGATTATACGAGCCCCAATGGTCGAATACGTCACCCGAGTATGACGTATCTGGTCCTTAACTTAATCTAATAACAAAGAGGGCCTAATAGACTCTGGTTAAAGAAACAAGAGCCGAACAAGAATAAGTCATTTCACCTCAGATAACTCACCCTAACCAGGCCGACCCCTTTATCAAAGTGTCTCTTATAATTTTTAGTCCTTTCTCTCATATCAATTTTATTCTATTTTTCTTAATAAAAGACTGTTTCAATTAATAATTAATTATTAGGAGATTAGTACTTCCTTATAATTGGGATAACTTAGACTGCGTTTAGAACGGATGTTGGGGAGAGATTTTAAGAATTTTAATCATTAAAATCCTCATCCTCTTAAAATCATTTCCAAATATCTCACTGTCTCATCAATTTTAACTTTATACGAATTTCAAAATTTAGAGAGAGAAAGAGAAAGGGGAGAAGATTTCAAACTCTCCAAAAAATTATCTCAAGACAACTTACTCTCTCTCTCTCTAAGATATTTTAAAAAAATATCTCCACCCTCAGTCTTTTCCGATTGCACCCCTAGGAGATATGGCGATAGGAATTAATATGCAACGAGCATCTAGAGAGGAGATTCTCTCAATGCACTTAGGGTGATTTTGGTATGGAGTTAGGCTAAAGATGGGTTAAGTCAACTCGATTGAAGTAGTCGGGAATTAATCCATTTTTGATTTGGTAGGATTTAAACCAATATCAAAGAGAGGCCTACTGACTTACAAAGTCAACGAGTGGAGAGAGAGAATTGAATATTTATAAAAAATCTTGTCACATGGAATCAAAAAATTTTCAAGTAAAAGTAACGAGATGTCGGATGTACATTGTAAATCAACTGTGTTAAATTTTGAGTTGTTAAAAAAAATCAAATCCCTCTCTGAGTTTACTACTTAAATAGGTAGGTGAAGTGAGGAGAACAAGTGGGTGGGGAAGAAGCCGTACGCCAAAGAATGACAAGTGCTCCGTAATAGCTTTCCGTGCTCCTGAAACAGGGTGACGATCACGTCCACCCCTCCATCAAGAGATGGAAGAAAGATGACGTAGACTCCTGCAGGTGTATATATATATATATTTGTGTGCCAACATACCTCCAGGTCGGGGTGCAGCACTCTCCCCTCGTCGTCGTGGATTCGGCTTTCCCTCGTTCAATGCGCCGAAGTCGACGATGGATCTGAAATAGTCGTCCCCGATCCGGCGGACAGCCTCGTGGATTACCCTGGCCGCCCTCTCCATGCCCCCCGATCCTCCCGGAGCTCCCCGGGGGCACGCGTCGAGGACCAGGTTGCCGAATAACTCGGTTGCAACCAGGGGCTTCAGCCTCCCGCTAGCCGTCGACGGCGACACGTATCTGCGTGAATCCCCCCACCCTCTTGAGGCCCCTGGCCAGAGTTATCTCCCTCCGGAGGGGGCCTAGCTGTTACAATAGTCTCGTATAATAAAATAAAATAATAATAATATTTAAATTTTTTAAATTTTTGAATGAAAAAGAATTCACTATTATAACCACGATTTATTTTATTTTATTTTAATTTCTCGTGTAATAAACACTATTCTAACACTAGCAAGGTCTCGAATGTGGTGGACCTCTCCATCATCACCTTGGCTTTGGGAGCCTTCTGTATGAACTCCGAGGAGCAGTGCAGGGGTACGTTGTGGATGTTCCCGGCCGAGCACGTCCCCGCCATCATTTAACCCACTTTTGTTTTGACAACAAAATGAGTTAACTCACCTATTGAGGTGGGATAGATAATCCAGGGTTAACTCAAATTAACTCCAATCTTAACCCGATTGCATAATCTGGCATACCTAAGTGAAATCAGAGTTAAAATCGAGTTAACCCAGGTTAACCCCTAGATAACCCGCAACCAAAGCGGGGAGTCTCTACTGCCACATGCACGTTGTACTAATTTTTTTTCTTTTTTATGTTTAATCGCTTTGATCAGTTCACTTAATTCATGTCTTTTACTTATTTAACCCATATTAAATCTAACTTTGCGCAAATAAATACGACACCATACGTTTATCGTTTTATCTACGTGTCGTTCATAGTTGTATTAATTTACGTTTAGTGAGCCGCAGAGTACTGCATAATGTCTGTTATTTACGTTTAATTTGCTCTAGGTTATTTGATGATCATGTTTATATGCGCAAATTCGATTTTTTTTTAAAAAAATTAGAATAGATATTTTACCGCGGTGTATGGCAAAATAAATGATCCATTAACCACAGCCACAGGGCAATTTGCAGGGGCTGAGACTGGACTGAGGTAAATAGCGGGCATGAGCTGGAAAAGGTGTAGAAGAGTGTTGCGTTCATCGTACATAAAGCATTGTACTCAGAGGGAGGTATCTACAGTACATCCAGGTCACCACTTGCGATTTGAGAACGCACGCAAAGTTTTTTCCTCTTTTTTTTGGGGGGGGGGCGGTTAGCGAAAATAACTCCACTTTTATCCCATTTAATAAGAGATTATTTTAACACGCTCCCTCGTACGTAAACCAAATCAATTTAAACTTTATCACGTGAATTATAATAAAAATATAATATCGATTTAAATTCTATCACGTGAATTATGACAAAAACAAAAACACAAGCGTGTGCACCCAAATTATAACTGTGACCTCTGATATTATATTAAAATTTAGTGTATTGACCCATCCAACTCAAAACCTCCGATATTGAGTCAAGAAGACTCCACTAATATATCCTAACAGTCTATATCATATATCAATTGCCCTTTCCCGTTTGGCAGAAAATTAAAGCACAATTATGCTATCCTCTGTAGGAATAGAAGATACCCGATCATCTTCAAAGGGAAAGACGACGACACTCAAGCAGTCCACATGTTTCATCAGAAAGTTGTAAATCCTATGCAGTGCAACTCTCTATAGATTAATACTGATACCAGAAATCAGCATATAAATGCAGCTACATTGTCAATAACCACATTACATTCTCCATATCATGTCTATTCAACCATTTTAAAACAACAAAACTTCAGTACTTCTTTACACTGTACAGTTGAACATAAAGATACTGTGATGTAACCACATAATCAGAATCGGGATTGTTGTTGCGGCAACATGATACAAAATGATGACAGCTATCAACAAAATCCATAGCTCAAGTGTATCCAACTTAATCTGTGCAACTGGGAGCAAAAATTGCTTATTTTTACAAAACCTACGGGCTGATGCATGCCTTCAAGCAACAAAAGGGAATTGAGGTTCTTTTGGGACACTCCACCTGATTCTCACCGTTATATTTCTTGCTCTGACTGTTGAACATATAAGCTATTAGTAAACATGTAGAACAACAGCTTCTCAAAATCCAAAATTACGTCACTTCTTCAGAAGATTGAAGATCCCTTTGCAATATGGGTTGGCTCGAAGGACTGCACGATGACGAATTGCATCAACCAATAAAGTACGAACCTGGCCCTGAAATTTTACCATTTGTAAGAGACTAATGGTAAAATGAGATCATATGGATACAAAATTCATGGAAATGTAAAATGCCAAGACAATTAGGTTGACGGGAAGAGACCTTGCAAACCAGCAATGCAGATTGGATAACGTAATTTGCATATGGATCTTGCATTAGGTGATCAAAGCAGTTCACAGACAGTATTTCGGAGATGATCAACCTCCGGCCTACTTCATCAAACACACAGAGACATTTTTCTACAACATTACTGCTGAATTTCTGCATCGAGAGTTGCACAAAATTCCTTTGAATCTGGACTTTAAGTTCTCAATAACTGATGGGATTTTCATATCTAAGACATATTGAACAGCATAATTCCTGGAGAGATGAAACAGCATCACTAAGTTGGAGGAAGCAGCAATAACAACAATGACCACAACAGAAGTACATGTATAGAACTTGCTGTAGAATCTACATGACAACAGGATGACGTAACACCAATTACATTGTAATGCTATACAAAACCAGATAACTGAAAGAGAAGCAAATAAAAAGGCCAGGAGATTGCCTGATTAATAGGACCATTACATACCTGAATCGGACTCGTACTGACTAAATCTGTTTGATTCTAAAATAAATATCAACCTAAATAAGACCCAACTTACTCAGTTCGAGATGAATATAACTCAAATCAAAATATTGTCTAAATTTGAAGCAAGTAAAGAAAAATAGAAAGTGACTCCATCACTTTTTGCAGAGCCACAGACTCGAACCCACATTGACTGGTGGATGACCACAATGCTTCCAGCTCATGTAGATGGGCCAGCCTGTGGGACCCTGATTGCCATCACAGGTGGATTTCTAATGTAAAGGGAATCGGAGGGTGATCAACCAATAAGGAGTCATCAGGTTTCATATGGCAACTAACCCCATAGTCTAGAAACTTTAGGTACGAATAGTCACTGATAAAGCATAAAAGAAATAGAACCACTAAACAGGCTCACCTATTGAATCTACTAGACCTGAGTGAGCAAGTGATGAGCTAGGCTGGCTGGGTGGACAACTGAGCTAAAACCTAAAGCCGTTTGAGAAGAAGAGGTGGAAAAGGGTGATGGAGGCTCTAGATTGATAATAACCAAGGAAGGCAGACTTGGGTGTATGTGGCGTTGACCCGGCTGCTGCATGTTTGGGCAATTTCAGAGTCGAGGGCCATATGTCGATACCTCGTGGAGAAGTACGCTGACCGAGGTAATAAAACATTGCTGGGGAGGGAGTCACTGGAGCGGACTTCCATCGAACAGTGGCTCAAGACGGAGGAGCACAGCTTCGACCCACCGAGCTGGACACTCGTCTTCTCCTGGCGATTGCACCCAACATGGGCATCCAGCAAGACCACAACGCAATAGAGGAGAGTGCAAGGAAGCTGTCGGAGGTGCTGGACGTGTATGACCACAGGCTGGCACAGAGCAGCTTCTTGGCAAGCAACGAGTTCACGCTGGCAGATCTCAACCACCTCCCAAACTCGTATTACCTTGCAAAGCAAGACCTCTTCACCTCAAGGAAAAATGTCAGCAGGTGGTTGAAAGACATGTCCGACCGGGATTCATGGGGGAAAGTGACCGAGATTCTAAACATATACCCTGTAGAAAGGGTGCCTATTCTTGCACCCCCAGCAGACGGTGGTGATCGGCCTTCTCTTCCAGCCCGGTCTCGGTCTGTTCAGTCGTCCGTGAATGCCCCAACATCGGAAATCCCTGTAGAAAAGGTGCCTATTATCGCAACCCCAGCAGATGGGCCTTCTCCTCCAGGCCAGTCTCAGCCCGTTCAATCGCCCATACATGCCCCAGCATCGGGGACTACTCATCAGTCTGCTAGCAGCTCCCCCTCCTCAGGTGGTGCTTCTCAATCTCATAGAGAAGGCACCAACCAAGACAAATCTGGCCATCAATCTACTAAGGTTACTTCCCAAAATGCCAGCCAAGCGATGGATACGGCATCCACTCAGTCCAGATCAAATGGCACCACTACAAAGCAAGGTAGGTCCGAACAAACTGCTCAACAGACCGCAACGGGTACAGGTCATACTGGCTCCACAAATGCAGGAACTACTCAATCACCGACCTCCCAACCAAAAACAGGAAAAGGCACAGATGGCGAAAAATCTGGAGCCCAATCACCATTAGGTCCTCTTTCTAGGCAAGGCACAAATGGCGAAAATCTGGCCATCCATCCACCAAAGATCCTTTCAAAACTTCTACCGAGGGAGCAAACAATGGCTCCACTCACCCAGGATCAAATGCCACCCCTGCAAAGCAAGGTAGTTCCGAGCAGACGACTAATAATCAGTCAATAACGGAGACACATCACACCAGCTCCACTAATGTGAAAAATGGTAAATCAGTGGCTCCTGAACCATCAATTGCAGAAGGTTCTCCTTCTGGACAAGGCACCGGTGGCAAGAAATCTGGCCATCAATCCACCACGAATCTTTCCCAAAATTCTACTAAGGGAGCGAACAAAGACTCCATTCACTCAGGATCAAATGCCACCCCTGCAAAGCAAGGAAGTTCCGAGCAGAGGAGTAATCAGTCAACCACGGAAACACACCACTCTGGCTCCAATAACATAGGAAATGGCAAATCAGTGGCTCCTAAAGCATCAATTGGCAAAGGTTCTTCTTATTCCGGACAAGGCACCAATGGCAAGAAGTCTGGCCATCAATCCACCAAAGGTGTTTCCCAAAATTTTACTAAACCAGCGGACAATGAGTCCACTCACTCAATATCAAATGCCACCCTTGCAAAGCAAGGTAGTTCTGAGCAAACTGCCAATCAGTCAACAGTGGAACAGATCGCTCCGGCTCCACCAATGCAGGAATTGGTACACTAGAGGGTTCCGAAACATCAATTGGAAGAGGTTCTTCTTCTTCTTCTGGACAAGGCACCAATGGCGAGAAATCTGGTCATCAATCTACCAATGACCTTTCCCAAAATTCTACTAAGGCAGCAGACAATGAGTCCACTAACTTAGGATTGAAAGCCACCCCTTCAAAGCAAGGTAGTTTTGAGCAAACTACTAATCAGTCAACAACAGGAACAGTTCACTCCGGCTCCACTAATGCAGGAAGTGGTATATCAGAGGCTCCTGAAAAATCAACTGGAAAAGGACAAGGCACCAATGACGAGAAGTCTGGTCATCAATCTACCAAAGATACTTCCCAAAATTCTACCAAAATAACAAACAAAGAGTCCACTCACTCAGGATCCAATGCCACCCCCACAAAGCATGGTAGCTCTGACCAAACTAGTCCGACAACAGGAACAGATCACTCTGGCTCCACTAATGTGGGAAATGGTAAATCAGTGGCTTCTGAAGCATCAATTGGAAAAGGCAACAATGGCAGAATATCTGGCCATCAATCCACCGAAGATCTTTCCCAAAATTCTACTGAAGCAGCAGACAATGAGTCCCCTCACTCAATGTCGAATACCGCACCTGCAAAGCAAAGTAGTTCTGAGCAAACTACCAATCGGTCAACAACAAGGGAAGATCACTCAAGCTCATCTAATGCAGGAACTAGTAATTCAGAGGCTTCTGTAACATCAACTGGAAAAGGCTCTTCTTCTTCTTCTTCTTCTGGACAAGACACCAATGGCAAGAAATCTGGCCATCAGTCCACTGAAGCTCTTTCCCAAAATTCTACTAAACCAGCAGACAATGAGTCCACTCACTCAAGATCGAATGCCACCCCTGCAAAACAAGGTAGTTCCGAGCAAACTACCAATCAGTCAACAATGGGAACAGATCATTCCGGCTCCACTAATGCAGGAACTGGTAAATCCGAGGGTTCTGAAACATCAATTGGAAAAGGCTATTCTTCTGGACAAGGCACCAATCGTGAGAAATCTGGCCATCAATCTACCAAAGACCTTTCCCAAAGTTCTACTAAAGTAGAAAACAATGAGTCCACCAAATTAGGATCGAAAGCCACCCCTGCAAAGCAAGGTAGTTTTGAGCAAACTACTAATCAGTCAACAATGGGAACAGTTCACTCTGGCTCCACTGATGCAGGAAGTGATAAACCAGAGGCTCCTGAAAAATCAACTGGAAAAGGCACCAATGGTGATAATTCTTCTTCTTCTGGACAAGGCACCACTGGGGCAGACCAACAATCTACTAAAGCAGAAGGCAATGAATCCACCCAGCCAGGATCAAATGCCACCCCCACAAAACAAGGGAGATCTGAGCAAACTAGCAATCAATCAACAACAGGAACGGATAACTCTGGCTCCACCAGTGCAGGAACTTCTCAATCACCACTAGGAAGATATCTCCTCCAAAATGACGCACCCGTGGCAAACATTTTGGCCCTCTATCAGCAAAAGAAACTTCCTGATGAGATATGAAAACATTGAACTATGAAGCCACTCCATCCAGATCAAATGCCAGTCCTACAGTGCAAGCTACTTCGAAAACATAGAGGGGGGAAGAAGAGGATCTCATCAGTAAGCAATGGTACAGGTTGTCCTCACTAAGTCAATATCTACTCACCGATATGGGACTATTGCCCAGAGACTATGCCCAAATTCCAACATCAGGTATCCGGATCGGATTAGCCCGATCCAGATCGGTGGAGTCGGCCGATCCGACCGATCCCGAAGTGATCCTAGCCTAGCCCAACAGTTGAGGTTAATTGCACGTACGCGGCGTTGCAGGGGGTTTTATATACATGTAAAATTCACTTTACTCTTTACCTTTTCTCTCCACTAACCTTTTCAATACTCGACAGTCGAGAGTTCCTTTTTCTCTCTACCTTTTCCAGGAGAACAAAGGCAGAGGAGGTGGGGGAGGAGGTTGATGGCAGCAGGGGGTCGCGATGGTGGCATCGGCGTCGTGCCTTCTTCTTCTTCTTCCTCTTCTTCCGAGGGAGGCCAATTGCGAGGACGAGGAGGAGGAGGAGGAGGTACCGGCGGCAATGACAACGGCGGCGACGGAAAGTATTTTCCTTTTATTATTCTTCTTGTACTGTACCAGCTAGGATGAGGAGGTGGCAAGTGAAGGAGGACGACGTGGATGGGTGGGGATCGCGTCGAATCACCCGATTCGGGCCAATCCAAGCCGATTTAGGGATGGCCGACCCAGGCCGATTTGGCCGATCCCAGCGACGGATCGGGATAGGTCGGCTCAAAATCAGATCGAACTGACCAAAATTCAATCGGATAGGCCGATCTGATCCGATCCTATTCTGCATACCTTGATAATAACAACTATTACGTATGTAGTACACGAGCCCTGAGCGTGCCATGAGCAATGCTCAATAAGATGCCCACATCATAAAGACATCAATGATATTCAAAATACAGACAAATGGTGCATTCTAGACTGTGAGGTGTAGTGGTCGCTATAGGTGCTATAGAAACAAAGGAACCAAGAAGAGAAGTCTAGTGGAAGGAAGGTCCATAAAAATACTACAAAGCTCCAGGTAAAGAAATAGATTGCACCAATGCAAACAGCACCTTGAAGTACACCTAGATGGTAATATGAAGCAACAAACTTGGAAGACATTCGTCAAACAAAATTAACAAACTCATGTATCTCTCAAATGAAGTGCTGATCAAACAAATTGACTCTATTGGTGGGATTCGAATACTGAAATATTCCTATGAAGCTGACATATGGAAAAAGATAGGGCAACAAAGCAACCTTGTCAATCTCGAAAATGAGGTGTTGTTGAACTAAGAAAAAGATTGTGCAGCTGCAACCAAGACTCTAGGTAGGTGTATAAAACGATGCTGACATTGGCGCACAAATGTGGGCATCAATAATGCCAGCATTGACATCAGCACCCTATTTGGCGCTGAAATGGAGCTGATTTGATGCTGAAACTGCTGAAAAAGAAGCCATCTAAACCACTTTGGTAAGAGGTTGAACTAGCTTAAACCAATTCTTGAAATGGTGGAAAATGAGCCATATACACTCTTGCCAAGGGGCAAAGCTGTTCTCAAAGTAGGATGACGTACTTTTAAGTTGCAGATCCATGTTAACGTGTATCAGATCCAGGATGTTGGACTGCCTTAGGATTCATCTTGGCAGGCAAAGTACAGCGGCCTCATCTGAAACTAACAGCGAGAGTAGTTGCACAGTGATGGCTAAGCACCGATAGCCATCTGGTGGCCTTGGAGGCAGACAACAGCAACATGACAACATGAGTAACACTTAATAGCAGTGGTGATGACACAGCAAGCATGAGTGTTCGTACCACTTGCAGCAAACAGGTAGTGGTGGTGACAAACAGCAGAGGCAGCAAAAGTGCCAGATAGCAATGATAAAGGCTGACAGAAATCTGAGGTGGTTGTAAACTTAGATGACCAACTGCAAGTTTCCAGTAGTGTCAGATTTTGAGAGGGAAGAGGCACTGGTCCTAACCTTGCAGGAGAATATAAATGGCAAAGGAAAGAAACCAGACAGATGGAGAGACCACAGAATACCACCCATCAGAATGACCTGAATTTTTTTAACTGCAAAGAAGAGCATCAAGAACTAGAAGATGGCAAAATCAAACATGAGCTGTCCATTCAATCTGATCCAAGTAATTAAAAACCTGCCAGTTCAGACAGGGAACTCTCTGAACAAAATCATAACTGGTCAGTTATGCCTATCCTGACTTTGTTATTCCAATACCAAACAGGCCCTTAGTGATTGAGCTATACAGATGTGGATCCAGTTTGAGTTAAGGATCACATATCTGGGTGTACAATCATATGTATGGAAAAAGGTCAACTGAAGGGAAGTGGTGTCCCCAAGTGAACCAGAATGATAGGAGGTAAAGACTTCATCTGTCAGATGTGGACCAAGGTGGCGAGGCCATCAAAAGTAGCTCTACATATCCGAGTTCAGACATGATGCCATGGCCAGTGCAGATGCTGCACCCAGTGGATGAATATGCGGGATTGGAGGTAGTGCGAGCGCCAAGATGTGTCAACATCATCTGTTCATTTAAATCATCAACATCATGTGAGAGCATGTGCCATCTGACGCCAGAGGGAATTTGGAGCAAGATATCCAGTTTCAGAGCTTGAGTTGTCCTCAAATGACGAAGACATAGAAATACTTGAAGGTAATCAGACTGAATGTCCTTCCGGTCCCAGAGAAGCTGGAAAACTCGGTGATAGTGGAGAAACAAGCTGCTTTGACTTTTGCTTTTCAGATAGATGGGACCCATTTGTATTGATGGATGGATGATACAAAAGGCTTGATCAGAGTTCTCAAGCAGGTCATCCATCATGGCTGACACATGATAAAGGAGAATTGACAGCAATAGCATCATCTGATGGATCCAATGGCACTAGAAGAAAAGGGGCATAAAATTGCAGGATTCTTACTCTAATGGGCAACTGAATTTAAAGGCTGACTGTTGAGCATGGATATAAGCAGGGCTTGAAACTACCAAGCAAAATTGAAATTTTCCATAAATCCTAGAATGTCACTAAATAGGAAGTGTAAGGCAGCACAGAAACAAGGGAAGAAGAGATCCAAATAGTTAAAGAGGTCAAGCATTTGCACACTTTCAAGGTTTAGTTCCATATCGGATATCCGTGGGCGCCTTCCCTCTATATACGTGGAGAATTCCCTCAATTCAATGCATGGGTTTCGGGTTAGAGTTTGGGCTTTAACATGCCATCAGAGCTGGACCTACCCATCCATTTAGGCATAGTCCACCCGACCCACTCAATTGCACCACTCATTGTAAACATTCGGGTTCAGTGCCAGGGAGGGTATTGAGATTTAGTCCCATATCAAATATATGTAGGGGCCTCCCTCTATTTATGTGGAGGATTATTTAAACTCAATGCCTAGGTTTTGGGTTAGAGTTCGGGCCTTTAACACACACAACTAGGGGAAAGTAGCATGGTGAGAAGGTTTTTCTCCTCATACATGAGTGAAATTTTCATGTTCTAAGGGGCCATTCTGTAGTTAAGTTAATGAAGTGTGTTATCTTTTCTTTTCAATTTTCAGATTGCACTCACAACGGTCACAGCTGATATCAACTTTATTTTGATGTCCAATCTCATCTTTCCTGAAAAAATAAAAAAGCTCTTTAAACAGAAAATCGGTTTGGTTTAGAAAATCTAAACAGTGATCAGTTTCAACTGAATATATTACAAGTAAAAATAAAAAATGATTTAGTTAAAATCGTTATACTTTATAAGGTATACATGACAATGTTGTCCAGGTTTCAGCAAAAAGTGCCAGAACGGGCGTCCAGCCAGATACTGGAGAACACATTTACGCAACTTCCCAAAAGAGGGGGACATTTACACAACAAAAACTAAACAGATAGTCACAGGCATAAGATTTTTTTCAATCAAGCATTATATGTTTTCTCCAGTTACCCATATGCATCTTGAGCCAGGATGAGTCCATTAAGTGAAACTTCTGCAAGCAATCTTGCTTGATGCTGCCCAGTTGAATGAGATATGCAGCGTTGCAAAACACAGCACCCATGCCTATGAGTAGCAATATCAACACAATGTCGTGCAGCAGCATCAAAAATGAACTGTATAAAATATATGATAATAACATGTTAGATAACTATAATAAAAGAAGAGTGCTGTAGGCTGCATGAAGAAAGGTAGGGTAGTATCAACTGATAGAATATAGCATACATTAGCATACTATTTTGTGTTGAAAATAATCTAAGTCCACTATCTTTTGATACAAGCAAGATAAATGGTCATTTAATACAACAGACATACACATGCCGTACAAAAGTATACTAAGAAACAAAAGTTAAATGAAAACATCCTTTGATCGGCATTTACACATCCCTGCATGGTAAGTTTCTGGATACTCCTAAACTAGATCAGCATTCATAATACACGAACCAGATGGCGCATCTCTCCTGTAATGCAGTCCTGAATTATCTAGAAGCACATGTATTCCTTATATTATTTGAAGGACAGCAGAGATATAGGCTCAATGACGACAAAAGAAGTTATCCTAGGGTGAAGATAAAAAAAATGGATTGTGCTCAGAAGGAAAATTGTGGAGGTCAAGACAACTCTGTCGCACATAATTTCTTATTGTCAATATGAGATGTTAAAATGCTATGCGTATGGGACAACAAGAAAGCATGCCAAACTAAATTTTCCAACACAAGCTTTATCATGCATCAAAATTTGTAATGCCGTACGCAGTTGTGACTGCATTTGTATGCAGATGTGACCACATTTGTATGCAGCTCGTTCGATAGTGAGGAAGGGGGTAAAAACCTAAAGTAAGCCTGCCCAACTCACATGGCCATCGTGCTCCTTTAAAGACAAGGGTTGGAACAACATATAGTTACATAAAAAACCTCAACCCTGAATAAACTTGAAGAGTATTGAATTGCAGAGATACATGATGCTTGTCCTTTCTTCATTTGCATAATTAGATAACATGTTTCCTCTTTCAAAGCATCTATTTTTGTTCCACCATGACAATGCTTCCTGAGAGCTCTTCTCCATGGTTCTTTTAATATCCCTCATTGACATAAACCCATCCAAACAAATTTCTCTCAAACACAAAAGAGATAAGTAACAATAACAACAGGAAAATGAGTATATCGACTAAGTTTATCAATTAAAGCAACTCTAATCTTGCACATCAGGACCATTTTATAGAAAAGATGACTACATGAAAGCTGATTGACATGAGAAAGATACATCTTGTGCGATTACCAAGTTAGAAAGAGCATCTACATCTGAAGGAGTTGACATGATGCAAAATGAGACAGTAGCTGAGGTGATGTAAAATGAGACATTGATGTAGCAAAGTATGTTTTTGAACATTAAAGTTTACCTTTTCAAATACAAATATTCACATGAGTTTTTAAGGCATTAAGTTTAAAAAATACGAAATTTCATGATTGAAACAATGCCAACACCATTAAAAGTGCCAATCAGTGATCTTGGAAAAACAATGATTTTTTCTTTCTGAAAATGATGTGGATTATACCACCAATTTTATTGAAGAATAATAACCACAATACAGTCAAAAGGTAGAGAGATTCCTCCCCCTCCCCATACTACACTAGGTATTCTGCCTTGCCTTTCTTAAATCTTAATTGATTGCGGAAATCTAATCCTCATATTTCATTCTTATGATTCTTAGCTTTTTATCTGCATTGAGCATAATGAAACCATGGCAACTTATTTGTTATAGAGTCTTTAACACTTATCTTACGGATCATCACATATCATAGCTTCTACTATTGGCCAATGATGGCCAGTCCACCTCTCTTGGATCATAAATAGCACATAAATATTGCTTTATATTTGTATTCACATTTCTTCATACCTCATGTGCCTCAAGCCACGACAACCATTATTTTTGCACAAGCGCTACAACCATTTTAAATTGAGATAGCATCTACAGGATACCTCCCTCATTAAAAAAAGGGGGAAAAAGGAATTAGATAGTGAAACTCCATTTAAATCATAAAAACCCCCAAAAGAAAATCAATTTGATAAAGTGAACACCAATGAAGAAATTAGTGAAGCTCCGAGAGTAGCAAAAGGGCATTTTAGCAATACTTATGGGCACATGGATAAGCCTTTGTCTAGTGAAGAGAAAAGCATATCTACCTGATTCTGATCATAGCTAAGGCATTGCAAACAGCGCTGTATAACATGGTTGCCATTTGGATCCATGACAAGATTAAGAAAACCTGGCTGGAGAGCTGATATAACAAGTGCAGTTTCCGTCTCGCCCTGGAGCACCTCAATCAGCTTTTGCACAGCCCTGGTCCTGAAGCATCAAAAGCAACAAATGATAAATGTGAATAACAGCAATTAGAACCAGGAGCAGTTACTTATTTTAAACACATTACAAACAACAAACTGATAATGGCAAACAGATAATGGTGCCAGGAAACAGATATCAATACCCATGAATGTTCAATGACATCCTAACGAGATCATTAGGAACTTTTAAAAGGACAAGGATGATCTCCAATCTTTGTTCCTCTGTGCAAATGTCCAGTATCTTCTGCGTGAGATAGTTCCCAAAAGGATTTACCATAAGCTCTGAGACATGGTCTATGATCTCATTGAATATCATCTCCCTTTCCTGTTCCGTTCCTCCGTCGAATTTGCGCTGCAAGAACCTGCACCCCTGCTGGTCCTTTGCAACAAGGGACACAAAACCCCGGACATCCATTAAAGACTCATACTTTGGCGGAGCAAAAGAAAGACAATTCAGCCCCGGAATCCGCAGATGGTCCACATTCACCAGAGGAACTACTTTGGAACATGACCTGCCTCCAATCATCGACCCTTTCCTTTCCCTCTGAACTCCACATAAATTGTTGCTAGCCGTGCATCGCAGTTCTTTCCCCTGGATGATGAAACTGTCTTCCCAGGTGAAGGTATCAATGCCTTCGGGCGTTCCCACAGCCATCAGGTGCTGAAGATTGTAGCCATTGGCAGATGACCCCTTCTGTTGGGAAAGGATGGAAAGCCCAGGTGGTGAATTGGGTAGCACTGTCTGAGGGGAAATCGGCGGACTAGCCACATCCCATTGCTCATCCGAATGGCAATACTTCTGCTGGGGAGTCAAAAGTTCCTTGATCACATCGGCCCCATCCGCCACTTGCATCGCTCTTTCATAAGGGTTTCTACCCGAACCCGAGTCCTGATGACGCTGCAGGTCACTCCATACACCACCATCTCTCAGAAGGTTAATGGGCACGGAGAAGATGCTACCAGGAGAAGACATTGGAGTCTCCTGGCGACTCCAGATTCCGTAAGGATCGATCGGGTAGTTCCCAGTGACTGCGGCGACCGCCACGGCCTTCTCCTTCCCGATGCCTGTGGAGCTAACCTTGCCGCGCAAGCCCAGCTCCTCTTGTTGCTCCTCTCCGAGGGCATCCCAGGAGTCCAAGCTGCCATAGTCAGGGAGGCCATAGCAGTACACGCCCTCCCCCTCCATGAGCGGCGCCGAAACTAGGCTCGGCTCATCCAGGTCCCGCCGCCGCTGCGACTCCCCCTCCAGGCGCCATGGCTCTTCCCATCGACGCTGCTGGTTCTGGATAAGGGAAGGCGCCGAACGTCGGATCTCCATCAGCAGCATCTCCGTCTCAGCCTCCTCCTGCCACCCCTTCGTCATGCCGCCTCCTCTGCTTCCTCCCTCCGCCCACCGAATGATATCCGAACCCCCAACGAACCACGGAATCCAAACCAGCGCGACAAAAACAATCACAGAAACAGACAAGAACCCAAAACCCCACTTCGGAACGATTCAAAATAGATATTGAGAGAGCTTCAGCGGTGCCAGGGCGAGGATCTTCCACGGCATGCAAGGCGCCAAAAGCTGCAGAACAAGATGACTCGCACCCCAGAACGCAAAACCAAGACCAACAACCGATCAAAGAAACTGAAACCGGCAGAAATCAAAAACCCACTTCAGAAACGATTCAACGTGGGGAACAAGAGCCCTTCCCCTGGCAGGCACGCCAATCAAAAGCTGTAGAACAACGTAAAACAGACCACAGAACACAAAACCACACCGACGAAACGATCACAAAAATCGGCAACAGCCAAAAACCCACTACGGAAACGATTAAAACGGGGATGTAAGAGGGCTTCGGCGATGGTGGAGTCAGAATTTCCGCGGCATGCAGAGCCTTAAGAGGAGAGAGAGATGTGAATTCTGATGAACAAATGCAAGAACCAGGTTGACCGGAGATCCTATAAACGGTATACGCGGGAGGAGACGACGGTATGGGCGTTCAGATGGCTTTCTGGGAATAGGGAAGGCTCCAGTCCATCCGCCATTAGCACGGCACCACCACCACCACCAACGCCACCCTGCTCTTCCTCTCTCTGCTTGCTGCGTGCACTTGTATCTCCTTTTGTTCAGATAAAAGCCAACACTGCCCTGTGTGAGGGAGGCCACACCCCCACCTAGCGACTAGCGTCTCGTAGTAGCAAGATGGTTAGAAACACCCACTAGCAGAGGTAACCTCCCATGGGTCTGATGTCTCCCTTTTGTCTGTCTTCGACCCGTCCTCCAAATCCCGTTGGAGGTGAGCACTTCTAGCGGAGGACGGGAAGCAGCCACGAACGGCCTCTTCCCTTACAAATTCGACGCGTTTCTACCACTTTTACGGATAAAATTGCTGTTTTGGTACCCATTTGTACGGATCCGGATTTTGGGAAAGAGGTCGGAGCTCGGAAGTATCGTGTGCTAGTCTCTGTGATGTTAGGGGAATTTTCTAATTATGATCACTTGGATGGGCTTTCTTGGATGCCCAGTGCCCACCAAGGCAGGTCGGCCCAAACAGGCCCATTAAGATCAGCCTTATCTGATCTGGGTCGGCCTAGAGCGAGCTAAGGTGGCATAGGATCCTAGAAGTAATCACCACAGTAAAAGGACCCCTTGTGCATAGTCTGAGGCATCAAACTGAGGGGTTTTTAGTTACAACCGAGCCGTACGTTCCCAATCCCAGCATCACGTCTGGAAAAGGGTAAAGGATTTATTAGTGAAAGATGGTAGTAGGCTTGTAGCCTTTCCTCAAAACATCAGATATTAGGTGGACAATTTCGAATTTTAGTGCTACTTTTTTGAAAATTTCCAAGATATTGAGCGCCTCCCATCTACTTGTGAGGAGTCCTTCCACAAAAGCTGTCGCGGGAGATATTTGCCGTCGCCTCTCAGCCTTCCAGGGTGTGGCTTCTCCGTGGGGACCAAGACCGGGTGGGTCTGATCAAAGCCATATGTTCAGAGAAATGTCCTCCCACTAGCGTAATATTCTTTTCGCTCTTTCTGACAAATTTGCAAAATCAGGGGTGTTATCACACATTTTCTTCGCCGAAATTTTTGTACACGTAAATAATCCCATTTTGAATGGCATTTAAAAAAAAAGGCACCGCACATGTAAACGAAGGTGGATCGGCAACCATCTATAAGTGTGGTAGATATTTTTGTAGTATTGATTTTTTTTATTTTTTTGATGACAGATAATCTAACACATCAGTACTCAATTTATGAGAAGTGCAAGAAATTTAGGTTAGAGCGCAATGAACATCCAGTGCATCCTTTTTTTTCAATATTAAATATTGCAGCATTACTTTTAAGTTTTAACGTTTAACCCGATTGATGCACGATTAAAAAGTGCAGAGGGTTTTACATATATGATATATATATATATATATATATATGTGTGTGTGTGTGTGTGTGTGTGTGTGTGTGTGTGTGTGTGTGTGTGTGTGTGTGTGTGTGTCCTCGTACATAAAAGGGGTCTTTGCTAAAATGGGCATATTTCATATTTTGCTTTTAGGATATTTTTCCTTTGGGCAAACCACCGATGAGCCTGATCAAGCCACGTGGACGGAAAAAATATCCCCCTGCCCGTGGCCATCTGTCGCCACCTCCGCCAGCCCTCGGCCCACACACCTGCAGAAGTTAGTGGCTGTGGAAGGGCGCCCAATTCGGACGCTGGTAAACGACAAAGATGAGATATTATCTTTTTCAGAGTTTTGCATATTTGTCCCTATTATCACAGTGAATTGCTTATTAATCTCTTCAAGCTTAATATGTGCATGTAGCCCCCTGCAATCATTCCCATACACAAAAGAGTTGTTTTATGACTCAAGATTAAGAAAAGATAAATTTATTCCTAATTAATTGAGAGCGAGAGAGAGGAGGAGGGGTGAGGGGTGGGTGGTCACAGAGGGGGGAGTCTAGTGATGGGGGAGGGGGTTGTAGAGGGTGGCGTCATTCAACGGCGGGAGGGGGGGGGTTGTAGAGTGGGGTGTCCGGTGGTGGGGGAAGGGGTTGCAAAGGGTGACATCATTCAACGATGGAGGGGGATGTGAGCAAGGATGGGGAGGGGGGTTTGCCGGAGAGGGGAAATGAATAGGGAGGGGGTGTTTTGGCGGAGGGGGAGAGGGACAGGGGGTGGGGGGTTGTCGAAAGGGGAGAGGGATGGGGAGGGAGTGTTTTGCCAAAGGGGGAGAGAGACCGGGGGTTTTGCTGGAGGTGGAGAGGGACACAGTGGGGGGTTTTGTCAAAGGGGAGAGGGACGGGGGAGTGGATTATGTGTGTAACACCCGAATCCGTTCGAAACCTAAAAATAACTAAGTATTTTACTTCTGAAACCCATACAAATTTCAGATTCTCTAAATCAAATCCCAATATCTTGACTTATAAGAAAACAGGGGTTTAACAAATGTTAGTATGTAAATTAAATAGACATCTTCTTTTATTAATACGTAACTTCTCATAGGAATGTCAGAATATGTCAATATTAGACTCGTTGGAAAGAGAACTGAAAGATCTACAAATTTAATGTTGAACATATTTTCAAATTTTAACGTTTGGTAGATCAAAAATAAGATAGAGTAAACTTTAGGGGTTTTTATATATAAAAAAATAATAAAATAAAACAATAAAACATCTCACAAACATCTTCCCCCCCCACCCCACGTGTCTCACCCAGGGTTTGCCGGCCCGGTCGACTCGGTCGACCCGGTCTCAGCTTGGGTCGGGTCGGGTCGCTCCCGTCTCGGTCCGACCCGGTCCGTCCCGTTCGAAAACACCACTTTATATATATATATATATATATATATATATATATATATATATATATATATATATTATAAAATAATAAAATAAAATAGGAAAACACACATTATATATAAAATATAATATAATATAATAATAAAATAATAGACCGACCCGTCCACGACCCACGGCCCGACCGACCCGGTCCCGGCCTGGGTCGGGTCGGGTCGTGCGAGTCGGTGCGAGACGCACCGGGTCGGCAAACCCTGGTCTCACCCTCCCTCAAACCCACCCTCCCCCACTTAACCCCCCCCTCCTTAATACCTTCCCCACATAACCCCTCCCCCTCCCCCTATATATACCCCCCTCTCCCCCTCTTTCTCTCCCACCCAACACCCCTCTCCCCCCACCCATCTCTCTCTCTCTCTCTCTCTCTCTCTCTCACACACACACACACACACACACACACACATCTCTCTCTCTTTTCTATTTTCATTTATTTTTTTCTTTTCTACTCTCTCTACTCTCTCCCTCTACTTTCTCTCCCTACTCTCTTTACTTTTTCTCTCTATTTTCTCTCTCTATATTCTCTTTATTTTCTATCTCTACTTTCTCTCTCTACACTCTCTTTAGTTTCTCTCTCTAATCTCTTTAGTTTCTCTCTTTCTATCTACTTTCTCTCTCTATTCTCTCTCTCTACTTTCTCTCTCTACTTTCTCTATCATCTCTCTTCCCACTCTCATTCTCTTATTAATAAACGGAGAAGATAATACAGCATCAGAATAATATAAATATTTGACAAAAGTTTAGACGGAGGATTTGAAACTTATTTGGACAATTTCACCCTTTTTTTCGTATCTGGGACGGGAAAATTATCTTTTCCTACGCAAGGACCTTTACGGGAGCTCGGGTGAGATACTAAAGTCAATTCGGAAGTCCGTTCTAAAGGTACGTAGGAATGATAAACCGAGTGTATGTTATTTGTTATTTGCATTTCTTTGATTTGATTTTGTTTGAAATGTAATTTAAGTCATTGATTTATTTAACTCAATGATCTATGTTTAGAATCAGTTATTTATTTAGTTATCATTCTGTAAAAATATTATTTTTATCTCTAATCTCTCTCTAATTTCTCTCCAATCTCTTTCTACTTTCTCCCTCTACTTTCTCTCTCTACTCTCTCTCTACTCTAATCTCTTCGAATGTTATATAACAGTAATTTATTTAGTTAATAAATTTGACCCACTACCCTATGATTAAAATCTAATTCCTGATATTAAAATACGATTCAGTTATTTTGTAGAGTTCAATGGCAAGTTTTAAGTATTGAGACGACTATGTAATAAGCATCATAATAAGAATAAAAATTTGATTAAGCATATGGACTGTGTCACTTTAAGGAGGTGTGGGGCGACAAACCGTAGTTAGCTTCCGCTTCGGGATTAGGCCCGTTTCCGAGGACAAACGGACTTCTGAAAAATTCGGAACCTAGAATAAGAAAATTATCTGGGGAATGGTGGAGTATTAACTCTCGATCCTGCGTGGTTGACCAAGGCCGACAGGCTCCAGCGTTTAGACCATTTATCTTTATGTCGACGTATGGATGCCTAGGTATGTGTTTGCTACTGCTTTTAGTGACGAGATGCATGTCCAATATATGCTGCCAAATATATGCTTATCTAATATGATATTCAGATTTGATATATGATTTTGATATAATCTGAAAAATAAATTCATCTGTATAAGTTCTGATTTAACTAAGATATGTACTATGTCATTTATATATAAGTCAGATAAGATTTGTTATACGTATTTTATTATAATATGAAAAATATTCTGTTCTACTAATTTTCCTTCGCATTCATAGTATATGTATAATCCAATGAAATTGTGATTAGCTGTATATATATATCATGGATTTGCACAGTTTAGTATATGATAAGTATGTGACTGATTTTAATGCCTACTGAGTCTTTGGACTCATATCTGTTGCCTAACCATTTCAGGAAACTGACAAGTGAGTACCTCGACTTCGACGAACAGTAGGTCGGAGGGTGATCTCGGGCGTAATTTGAATTTCTGCTACGTAGAATAAGTAGATTTGATTTTCTTTTGAATAATGAATGTAAATATGACTTTTGGGCAGAAATATATAGTACTCTGCATACGATATAAATTATGTGTGTTTATATTATGGAAATGGTATGATTTTGTTTCTGGAATATGTGATGGTTTGACCTTTAGCGTCTTGCAAATATCTCGCCCCACAATAGTCCGTCTATCCGCTGTGACGTCTCCGGACACGATACGGGATCGCGGGAAGGGGGAGTCACAGAGTGTGGTATCAGAGCAAAGTTGTGAGGCTTGAAATTATTTGCAGCCATCTGAATTTATATACCATACCACAAGATCATAGGAATTTATTTTAGAATTTGATGTCAAACCTAGAATCATATTAATTCAGATTAGTTCTCCCTCGTAGGAGATGGCAGAGAGTGATAGGGTTGAGGTTAATACTTCTCCCGAGGAGTCTGTGCCCTCAAATGGAACATCACAATGGGTTGTCGGGAAAATAATTCATGGCGAGCTTGCTCCCGGTGGGTAAGGTGCGTTACCTATTCAGGGTGTGCCAGATTTAGGAGGGTTCACACAAGCTTTTCAAGAGTTAGTGCAGACTATGCAATTACAGACCCAAACTCAGGCAATGATGCAAGCCCAATTACAAACCCGTGTGCAAGAACAACCGAATAGGGTAGCAGGCGCTACCCTGATGGAGAAATTCAGACATATGCGTCCTCCTTCTTTTAAGGGGGAGAGTCACCCGGAGATTGTGGAAAACTGGGTGAGAGAAATTGAGAAGATTTTCACGGCCATTAGATGTGCAGAGCATGATAAGGTGATATTAGCTGCATTTATGTTGAAGGACCGTGCGGACGAGTGGTGGAGGTCTGCACTTAGAACAACTTTTAGAGATAGAGAGATTGAGATTGGCTGGAACCAATTTCTTGATGTCTTCCATGTAAAATTTCTCCCTCAGCATGTGAAAGACAAGAAAGAAGTTGAATTTTTAAATTTGACTCAAGGAGGTATGTCAGTTGCCGATTATGAAGTAAAATTTACTGAATTGGAAAAATATGCCCCTCATATTTGTTCAGATGAGCTTAGAAGGGTGAAGAAATTTGTTAGAGATTTGAGAAGTAACATTAGAAGTAGAGTTACAATCCTTGAGTCTCAGACTATGGCAGCAGCTTTGAGGATTACTTTTATTGCAGAAACTGAATATGCGGAATTCTTAGTAGAAAGACAAAGGGATAATGCAAAAAGGGGTAATCTTGCTTCAATTGTGAGGAAAGATAAGAAGCCGAAGATGACTTTTCCAGAGAGAGTTCAACCAGTTAAGAGAGATAATATGCCAGCTTGTCAACAGTGCGGGATGCAGCATAGAGGTAATGAATGTTGGCGGGCTGCAGGTAAATATTTTTCATGTGGTCAGACATGGCATATGATAAGGGATTATCCCAAAAGGCCAAGGCAAGATCAGTAACCACAACAGCAGCGGAGAGTTCAAGCCAGAGTTTATGCATTAACAAAAGAAGATACTCGGGATGCCAATGCAGTAGCTGAAGGTATTATTCTTATCGATGATATGCATGCTAGAGTTTTATTTGATCCGGGTGCTACACATTCCTTTATTTCTTTGAGATTTGCTGAATTGTTGAAAGATAAATAACTTGTGAACACTGATGAGATGTCTATTAACACACCAACTGGAGAGATAGCTAAAACGACTTCTGTTATTCCTAGCATTGATGTAGTGATTCAGGGGAGGATTATGCCAGTATGTGTGTATCTGCTAGAAATGACTGATTTTGATGTCATATTTGGAATGGATTGGCTAGATAGAAATTTTGCCCTTCTAGATTGTCACGGAAAGAAAGTGATTTTTCAGAAACCTTGGGAGCAGATATTTCATTATCAATGTCCAAGGCACCGTTCTAGTAAAACACTAGTTTCAGCCCTTAAGGCTTTGAAATGGCTCAGAAGTGGGTGTCAAGGTTATTTGGCTAGTATAGTGGCTTTTCCTTATAATGAAAACAAGAAGACCACCTCAGATATTGATGTTGTTAGAGAATTTTTAAATGAATTCTCTGATGAACTTTCGGGTTTGCCACCACACCGAGAGGTGGAGTTCACTATTGAACTCTCACCAGGTACTTTACTCATTTTCATCCCTCCCTACAGAATGGCACCAGTTGAATTAAAAGAATTGAAGAAACAATTGCAAGAACTGCTAGATAAGGGGTTTATTCGACCAAGTGTATCCCCTTGGGGTGCACCTGTTCTATTTGTTAGAAAGAAAGATGGGTCGCTTAGATTATGCATTGACTATAGGAAGTTGAATCAAGTGACCATTAAGAATAAGTACCCTCTGCCCAGAATTGATGATTTATTTGATCAGCTACGAGCTGCCACAGTATTTTTAAAGATTGATCTCAGATATGGATATCACCAATTAAGGAAGAAGATATCTCACAAACTGCTTTCAGAACACGATATGGGCATTATGAATTTTGGTTATGCCATTTGGGTTAACTGATGCACTAGCAGTATTTATGGATTTGATGAACAGAGTTTTCCAACCATATCTGGATACATTTGTAGTAGTGTTTATTGATGACGTGTTGATCTATTCTCCTACTGTTGAAACTCATCGAGAACATTTGAGGATTGTGTTGGAAACTTTAAGGAAACATCAACTCTATGTAAAATTCAATAAATGTGAATTTTGGTTAGACCAGGTTCAATTTCTAGGGCATATCATTTCTGGAGATGGAGTGTCTGTTGATTCAGCTAAGGTAGAGGTAATTTTACATTGGGAAAGATCGAAGAATGCCAGTGAGATTAGGAGCTTTTTGGGTTTAGCAGGTTACTATCGCAGATTTATTGAAGGTTTTTCTCCTATTGCAGCTCCTATGACCAAATTGACTAGGAAAGGAGTTCCATTTGAATGGTCAGATAAATGTGAAATAAGTTTTCAAGAGTTAAAAATAAGGTTAACTACAGCCCCAGTGCTTACTTTACTTTGTGGATCAGGAGGGTTTGTAGTATATACAGATGCCTCTAGAAAAGGACTAGGATGTGTCCTGATGCAGAATGGCAAAGTAGTAGCTTATGCATCCAGACAATTAAAGACCCATGAGGTGAATTATCCAACACACGATTTGGAGTTGGCGGCGGTGGTTCATGCTCTAAAAATTTGGCGGCATTATTTGTATGGTGAGTAGTTTGAAGTATTTACAGACCATCAAAGTTTAAAATATATTTTCTCTTAGAAAGAATTAAATTTAAGGCAAAGACGGTGGATTGAATTTTTGAAGGATTATGATTTCACCTTGAATTACCACCCAGGAAAAGTAATTGTGGTAGCAGATGTACTCAACAGGAAGTGGCTAATGGCAATCTAGTTGCGCCAAACTTAGAAAATGACATCTGATGTAGTAGAGTATTCTCTAGTATGCAAAGGGAAAAAGTTATTTTTGGCACAACTAACTATTCAGTCTGCAATGGTTGAGCGAATTGTGCAAGCACAACTAAATGATTAGCAGTTACATGGATTGATTGGCACACCGAGATTTACTCAAAGTGCGGACGGGGCAATCAGGTTTCAGGGAAGATTGTGTGTACCTCGGAATGAAGAAATAAAGAAAGATCTATTGACCGAGGCACATAAATCACAATATTCTATTCACCCAGGTAGTATAAAAATGTATAGAAATATGAAGAGACATTTTTGGTGGATTGGTATGAAAACGGATATAGCAGAATTTGTCAGCAAGTGTCTTACTTGTCAATAAGTAAAAGCAGAGCATCAAAGACCAGCAGGACCACTACAGTTGATGAAAATTCCATAGTGGAAATGGGAGCATATCACTATGGATTTTGTGATGGGATTACCAATGACTAAGAGAAAGCATGATTCTATTTGGGTAATTGTTGACAGGCTTACTAAGTCAGCCTATTTTCTGGCAATCACAAAAACATAATCATTAGAGGATCTAGCCAACTTGTATATCAGAGAGATTGTAAGACTTCATGGTGTGCATGTGTCTATTATTTCAGATCGGGATGTAAGGTTTACAGCAAAATTTTGGAGGAGTTTACAGAAAGCACTAGGTACACAATTGAAATTTAGCTCAGCTTTCCACCCTCAAACAGACGGACAATCAGAGAGAACCATTCAAACATTAGAAGATATGTTGAGGGCGTACAGTTTGGACTGGAAAGGCAGTTGGGATGAACATTTACCTTTGATTGAGTTTGCATATAACAACAGCTATCATGCAAGCATAGGAATGGCATCATATGAAGCATTATATGGTAGACCGTGTAGATCACATGTTTGTTGGGATGAGGTTGGTGAGCGGAGGTTGATTGGGCCACAGAGTGTACAGGATTGTATAGAAAAGGTTGATGTGATTAGAAAGAGATTACTTACAGCTCAGAGTAGGCAGAAAAGTTATGCTGGTCATAGAAGGAGAGATCTACAATTTACTATCGGGGATCACCTATTTTTGAAGGTTTCGCCTACTAGAGGAGTAATGAGATTTGGCAAGAAAGGCAAGCTCAGTCTAAGGTACGTTGGACCATTTGAAATCTTAAGAAGGATTGGCGAGGTGACATATCAATTGGCTTTACCACCATCATTGTTAGGAGTTCATGATGTATTCCATGTGTCTATGTTAAGAATATACATGCCAGACTCATCACACATTATAGATCATGAGCAGTTGGAAATTCAGCTAGATCTTACATATGAGGAGAAACCAGTTCGCATTCTCGATCGAAAAGAACAAGTACTGAGAACGAAGACAATTCCATTGGTGAAGGTATTGTGGAAAAGTATCTCAACAGAAGAAGCTACTTGGGAGATGGAAGATGAAATGCGGAAGAAATATCCACAGCTATTCGGTATGTATTGAGTAAATTTTTAAATTTCGAGGACGAAATTTGTTTAAGGGGGAGAGATTTGTAACACCCGAATCTGTTCGAAACCTAAAAATAACTAAGAATTTTACTTCTGGAACCCATACAAATTTTAGATTCTCTAAATCAAATCTCAATGTCTTGAACTGTAAGAAAATACGAGTTTAACAAATGTTAGTATGTAAATTAAATAGACATCTTCTTTTATTAATACGTAACTTCTCATAGGAATGTCAGAATAGGTCAATATCAGACTCGCTGGAAAGAGAATTGAAAGATCTACAAATTTTATGTTGAACATATTTTCAAATTTTGACGTTTGGTAGGTCAAAAATAAAATAGAGTGAGCTTTAAGGGTTTTTATATATAAAAATAATAATAAACCAAACAAAAAAAATCTCAAAAAAATATTCCCCCCACCCCACGTGTCTCACCCTCCCTCAAACCCACCCTCCCCCACTTAACCCCCCCTCCTTAATACCTTCCCCACATAACCCCTCCCCCTCCCTCTTATCTCCTCCTCCCCTCCCCCTATATATACCCCCCTCTCCCCCTCTCTCTCTCCCACCCAACACCCCTCTCCCCCCACCCATCTCTCTCTCTCTCTCTCTCTCTCTCTTTCTATTTTCATTTATTTCTTCTTTTCTACTCTCTCTCTACTCTCTCCCTCTACTTTCTCTCCCTACTCCCTTTACTTTCTCTCTATATTTTCTCTCTCTACATTCTCTTTATTTTCTCTCTCTACTTTCTCTCTCTACACTCTCTTTACTTTCTCTCTCTAATCTCTTTATTTTCTCTCTTTCTATCTACTTTCTCTCTCTATTCTCTCTACTCTCTACTTTCTCTCTCTACTTTCTCTCTACTTTCTCTCTTTAAATATATCTCTCTACTTCTTTCTCTACTCTCTCTTCACTTTCTCTCTCTACTTTCTCTCTCATCTCTCTTCCCACTCTCATTCTCTTATTAATAAACAGAGAAGATAATACAGTATCAGAATAATATAAATATTTGACAAAAGCTTGGATGGAGGATTTGAAACTTATTTGGATAATTTCATCCTTCTTTTCGTATCTGGGACGGGAAAATTATCTTTTCCTACGTAAGGACCTTTACGGGAGCTCGGGTGAGATACTAAAGTCAATTCGTAAGTCCATTCTAAAGATAGACATGATAAACCGGGTGCATGTTATTTATTATTTACATTTCTTTGATTTGATTTTGTTTGAAATGTAATTTAAGTCATTGATTTATTTAACCCAATGATCTATGCTTAGAATCAGTTATTTATTTAGTTATCATTCTGTAAAAATATTATTTTTCTCTCTAATCTCTCTTTAATCTCTCTCTAATCTCTTTCTACTTTCTCCCTCTACTTTCTCTCTCTACTCTCTCTCTACTCTAATATCTTCGAATGTTATTGTTGTACCCGGACTATTTCCCCAGCAAAATACCCAGAAATAAGGGTCCGAGAATTTCCTCGAACACCTTCAAGGCATGGGCTACCCGGCCCCTCCGACAACCCAGTGGGCCCGACCAACGGCCCTAGCACGTTGGCTGAGGTACACGACTGCTCTAGCAATCAATCAGGACCGCTCCCGATTCATAAGTCGCGGATTTCCTCCGCACTCTACACGGCCACCCGGGCCGCCCCGGGGACACTCCGACTACAAGCCATCCCACATGGCACTCAGTGAAAAGGCTAGGGGCCTACCCCGGAACGCCTTCCCTCAACCCTCCAAGGTCAAAGGGAGACCCAAATAGGTCAACCACTGGCTCAGGATGCCCGTAGTACGCGTGTACGGCTCACACACATGTGTTCGGCATTCTACCGAACACCATGTGGGCGCACGTGTTTCAACCCTTCTACACCAACCCATGGGCCACCCCATGGTCCCAATACACCAATTGGGTCCTACAATGACCCCCCCAGCAAGTCGGGGCCACCCCCGACCCTCAGACACGTGGCGACAAGCCACCGAACTTAGCTCTCGGGGCAACCCGAGGCTACCCTGCCAACCCGCCGTACAACACGGCACGTAGCTCGAGGCAGGGCCCATCGGCCCAAGGTGCCTCCTCCCAGTCCCTACGGACTCCTACCTTGGCCCTTGGCCAAATCCGAGGCCCGTCGGCCACCTACGCGGCTCGTTCGGCAACCCTGGATGTGTCGGGCATTCGCCCGAACACCTTGCGTGCGGCCACTACAACTCGAAGAACAATGGCTCCCTTGGGCCATTTCAACCTCCCGGAACTTTATATCTCCAAAGGGGTATCCCTAGACGATGAAGGAAGACCCCCAGAGGCCAACCCTCGGGGTTACGGCTTTGCCCGGGGCCCGTGTGCCCCAGGGCGTGGCCGCGCCCCCAGGGAGGGCGAACTCCCCGGGGGGCCGCGCCCTCTCCTCAGCCCGAAGGTCCGACAGCCCTCCCCAGTCCCTGTTCGTGCAGATGCGGTCCGAGGTTCGTGTAAAGCTCGTTCGTCATACCCGTACACGGAAGAATTCACGAAGACGAAGTCCCGAGAATACCTGGAGTCGCACACGTCAATCCCTCGGTCTACGCGCACAAGCAGCCAGTCAGCCAGTCCAAGCCCGTATCCTTTATCTTCTAGCGTCCAAACGAGTCAAAGTGGGGCTAAATTAACCAAAAATCGGGTTTTATAGAAGGAGGGACCACTCCCTCTCTCTCCCTCTACCTAGTCCGCCCAAACCCCCCTTGGGGAGGGGTTTAGGCGGACCAGCTTGGGCCTCCAAGCTGGTCCGCCAAAACCCCCAAGGGGGGGGGGGGTTAGGCGGACCAGCCTGGACCCCCAGGCTGGTCCGCCTAAACCCTTGTATAACAAAAAAAAGATTTTTAAACAAAAAAAAGACCAACATGGTCCGCCCAAACCCCCTTGGGAGGGGGTTTAGGCAGACCAACCTGGACCCCCAGGCTGGTCCGCATAAACCCCCTCAAGGGAGGGGGTTTAGGCGGACCAACTTGGACCCCCAAGCTGGTCTGCCAAAACCCCATCTCTTCCACTCACACACACACACACACAAAACATGTAAAAAAAATTCAAATAAAATAAAATTAAAAACACTATTTGGGGGGTTTACCCGGACCAAGTTGGACCCTCAACTTGGTCCGCCTAAACACCACCCCCCACCTCTTCAACTTCTATAAATTGCCCCCCTTACCAACAGATGAAGAGACAACATATGCATACACACAACGCATGAAGGAAGGAAGCTAACTTCCCCGGCCTAATTGTCACACCCTCGAACTCCTGAGGCTTTTGGCAAGGGTCGGGAACGCGAGAAGACAAGTGTGCGCGCGATTGGCTTGCTAGTCGGCTCACACACGCCGAGGGTATGTCTCACGTACTCCCCTCACACGGTGTCTACCTGTGACGACCCGGATCCCGGATACAAGATATACCCGATAGGATAATCGAATACACCTGATACCACTTGGAACCCGCGAGGCCTCTCAAGAGTGGTAAAGCTCCGAAGGGAAAAAGGATTGTCGTGTAGTACATTGAACTGACCGATATAGCAATAAGCAATTAAATTTCATTAGACCGGGTTGCTGAAATAGCAAAAATAAAATTACTTTTTAATTAACAGATTACAATTAACACTTATATACCAGAGTCAAGTCCAAAGGAAGGACAACAAGTCTACCAAGTACAGTCAATAGAAAAGAAGGACGTACCAGAGAGACGGGGGAAACCCGACGAGGGTACCAGCTGGCCACAACCACATGCTACAAGCACGCGCACCAGGAACCACACGGAAGTAGAACGAACAACGTCACCCCACTTGAAAAGCAGGGGTGAGCCTCGTGTCACTGGCTCAGTAGGGGTCACGCGGATCCCCACTGAAAAATACGCAGTAACACGCTAAAACTGTAGGTAAACGACAGCAGTAGCCAAACAGGAAAGCTACACTAGAAAGCTGCAAGTCTACACTAGAACGCAGTAAAGGAGAGGGGTAGCAGGAGTAGGGAGCAAGCTAAGGAAGAGGGGGAAGAGCCCGTGACAAACAATGGCTACCGAACTAACCTCGGCACCCCAAACTACTCCAAGCAACAGCATGAAGGTGACTCAGAGCTGATACGGTGTGGAGTTGCCGATCTGCCGACAAAACGCCAAGCCTAAAGCGAAGACCTGCAAGGACAATAAGAAAGCCTAGGAAAACCTAGACCGACAACTGACAACACGACCAGGACGTCGTGCACACGGCCCCACACACGACCAGAACGTCGCGGAGGTGACAGAACACCGACCTCTAGTACAGCCACAGAAAGGCTAACCCGGGAAGGTCGCGACGCACAGAAACGCCGAGAGTCACCTGTCACTTGACAGGAGTGCCTCTCCACAGCCAGCTGCGTCCACTGACGTCTTATGCTGCGCTCCACGTACCGAGTCTAACATCACCCAACATAATAGACGGAGACTCCAGTACACGCTGACAGGATCCAAACCAGAACAGCAACCGAATTCGAGTAACTAGTCAGGGGAACGCCCCTCGGCGTCTCGTCCACAAGCCCCTAACCACGTGTGCACACATTGGCACTCGCCTAAGCCAGGCCTCTAGCTAGTATTCTCCCCCCGTAGGACACTACGGTAACAAAGCCGGGAGCCCACGGAACTAGCTTAGGAACCGTCTAACGGGAACACCCCTCCCACCACTCCTGAGGCGGGTCGACAACTGAAAGTCGAAGGTAACAGAAAGAGGAGGCTCACAAACACAGAGACCCAAAACACAAGTGCCGAAGTACAGACAGGTTAAACAGACACTGTCACTCGTACTTCCAAGCACCAATGGCAGTACAGACAACTGTCGACCGACTCAGGGCAAGGCAACTAGACCTACCAACGCAACGAACCTTGAGTCGGACGACTCAAAGGCAAGATCGTCACGAACAGCGCAACAAGCCGCCAATCGGTCTAACTCCTAAGCCACAGAAACGACACACTCCATAAGAAAACAACACACGGAGATCTGAGGGAACACCGAGAACCCTCAGCACACCTGGACACACGGACCGAGGTAAGAACAACACCTCGAGGCATCCAGAACCAATGTCTCGAGCTGGACAGAACCGCCGAGACACACACAGCCACCTGTCAACCCCTGGGTAACCCCCGGTTGACCGGAGCCAGACAACACCGACACAAACACGGCATGCACAAGCACTCATGGCTGTCCCATCATGGTTACTGCCCTCATAGGACGTCAACAGACACCCATGGGTCACGGGCAAACCACGAGACCAAGCCAAGACAGGCAGAAACTGAAACGGCAATAATAACACTCTGGCAAAACGGACCGTCATTCAACTGCTAGGCAGACCCGGCAGTCACGGAACAGCCGGCACGCAACCAGAGACAAGGACATTGGCAGTTCTAGATTACGTCGTTAGGGAGCTGTTGCAGTCAGGGAAAAGACCGCACCCAGTCACCTAACTCGACCGATCCAGAAGATCATTGCCACACAAACAAAGCCCTAGAACACAAACCTACGACTGCCCAACACACGGGCGAACACCGAACCACCCAACGGCCAACACGACCACAACAGGGCTGTAATGCACCACCACAGGCGCGTTACACGAGCCTGACGCACCAGGACAGGTGCGTCAGAGCCAACATGCCCAAGCTTAAAAACTGGTCGAACAGCAGGTAACGGTCCAGCACGGACGCGTTACAGCACCCTGGCGCATGGGGGCAAGGCCGTTAGAGCCAACCGACACAGCCACCCAACTCGGCCAAACAGCGTGTAACGGCCTAGGACAGGCGCGTTACAAGGCTGTGACGCACAGGGGAACGACCGCTACAAGAACCGACTGACACGGTCAAAACCGGTCAAACAGCATGTAACGGCCCAAGGAAGGCGCGTTACAGGGCTGTGACGCATGAGGACTGGGCCGTCAGGGCAACCGGCTGACCAGAACCTCAAGAAAATGAAATGGCTGTGACGCACCTACCAGGATGCGTCCGAGGGCTGTGACGCACCAATGATGGACCGTCACACTCCCACAGCCTCACAAAAACTGAAACGCCCAGAGCTTGTGGCGGTCTATCGTAGGGCCGTCAGAGACTGTGACGGTCTCTGAAACGACCGCTACACCGGCCACGTTGGGGAAACAGTGGAAACGTCGAATCGGCCTGTTACACGCCCCATGCACACCGAAGTGTAGGGGATACAAAGCTAAATGACGAAAAATAACATCTGGAGGCTAAAAAGCCCACATGCACGCACTAAAACGCAAGAACGGGGCGATTCTGACGAATCGACCCAAAACGGGTCACCGGGGTTCCCGGACTCCTATCGGCCCCGAATGACAACCGATCAACACGAAACTGACGTGAATGGGATCCAGACATCCCAGCGGTCATTTTGACACAAACCACGCCGCAAATGGTTGCCATTTTCCGACGAACCCTGAAAACTCCAAAAACTACGATTTTCACTAAATTAGCCCGATCTCCCCCGATCGAGCACCAAACTACGCACAAAAGCAGGGAAAATGTGCGGGACGAAGTGGCGGTCCATCTCCCTACCTCCACCGAAGAACCCGAGCGCTGAAGCGACAAAACCACGCCGAAAACTACATCGCGAACTGAACCGTCGGCTTTGAATCCACTGTTCGGGATCGTGCCCAAACCGCACCGATCCTCGCTCCATCACGCGCCTCAGTAGCTCCCCAGTGTCGTCACCTCGCCCACGGCCTCCTCCGTTCACAGCCGAAGCCGAGAGGGTGAGAGAACGAGAGAGAACGGGAGAGAGAGAGAGTGAGAGCGTGAGTGAGATGAGAGAGAGAGAGGTGGGTTAGAAAAGGAGAAATTAGACAATTTTCTAATTTTTGAAAATCCATAAAATGCATCGAAAATACACTAATTCAGAAAAATAAGCAAAAATAGTTGAAACGATCGGCTCGAATAGTACATCAAATTTGCGGCGCCCACGAGTCGATGAATTGAGAAATAAACTCACCGTAGGATTCTGTAACTAGTACGAGGGAAAAACCCACACGGATCGTAAAACTCAACTCGGGAGCTACAAAAGCGATCCGAAACTCTCCAAAAAGGATCCGAAAGACCTAATAGAGATCCGACAAAGATCCATAAAGGATCCGGGATATTACATCATCCCCTCCTTCAAGAAATTTCATCCTCGAAATTAAGGACTAACAAGAAGAAGAAGCAGGGACGGACAACCCAACAGATGCGACCACGAAACAACACAAATCTCGAGAAACACAACTCAGAGGGACACCGTCAGACTACCATCACAAGTACACGCTCTGGGCAGAGCATAACGCAAGTGAACACAAGTCCGACACCTCCGAAACAAGGCAACGTCGTTTACGTCTCACCAGAAATAGAGACACGACTGCCACAACCACCGACAACCGAAACCGAGGAACACAACGACAGCACAGCAAGCAGCAGCTTACACAAGGAGACATAGTCCTCTCAGCTGATAGCTCGACCACATTGTCGACTCCAGTGCCAACGACGGTAGGGAATACCTGGCACACAGGACGCCAACGACAACAACACCACTGGACCACAAGCGCAATCAAGTCAGTCCTCATCAGACAATACAATCTGATCGAGTCGCGAGCTACTCTACCAGGAAAGAAGAGTACGACAAGTTATTGACAAGACAATGGTCCAAGGCAGAAACACAAAATCAAACGGAAACAGCACTCACAAAATAACACAGCGGTGGTACTCGCAGGATTCCGGCTCCGTATAGCACATAGAACCACGGAACATGACTGCAAGCAGGGTCACATCAAGGCACAATGGTAGCTGATCACATGACTATAGAGAACAAGTCATGCATCGAGCAGCTCACCAAGGAAGACCCACAACAACAAGAAAACGACACGGAAAGCCACAATCTCGGGGAACGCATCTCAAGGACCACAGACATGCCTCGAGAGCACAACACCCACGAGGAGAAACACAGAGTAGAGGGTACTCAATCAACAGGAATGCCGACAAATTCCCCAACACTCGCAGAGGCCAATACCGATAGCAGAATAACTCCAGCAACAGCACGGCAACAGACCGAGTCAAGGCACAAGAAGCCAAGACGAAGTCACATCGAGAAGAAGCAAATCTCTCGACCGGCCAGAATCTAACAACAACGATCTGGACCAGTGGGTTATCAGCCCACACGCTTCCGTCACGCACACAAGGAACGCACATAGGCAACAGAATAACCTCGGGAATCGCATCTCAGCACACACCAGGCGCCATAGTAATCTATGAAGATCGCGAATAATACGCCACGAGTACTGACCCAGCGAATAACCGATCACGAGAGCCTAAGTGCAACAGGAGAAGAGCAGCAGCTTCATCACAAGGCACAAGGAAAAATGCTAATCTCAGCTTACCTCCACGTCCTGAAACGATAAATGAGCCCTCACAACACATCGGATGCTGGACACGTCACGACAGAATACGGCACGCGACAGCTCTCGACACAAGGATTAGGTCCAAAGCCAAGCAACCGTACAACAAGAAGCAGATCAGGCTCAGAACAAAGTTGCCCACACTTAAGTAGACACATGACAAAGGCACCACTAAGACAGCAGTTCCAAGGCAAACCTCGAAAAGAATCCACCAGATGGGACGAGAAGCATCAAGCTCAACAACAAAAGCTCACCAGGAAGGGAAAATCCTAGCTCGCTTGAGCAACTTCTCAATCACGGAATCTAATCGAGCACTTCAACAGAAGTAGGACACATCAGGAGCTGAACAGACTCAAGCCGGGACGACCAAAATAACATGGAAATGTGTACGGTGTGGATGCACTAAAATTCGCCGGCTTCATGTGGTTTCGTCTATTAAGTGCGTGGGCGTGCCAGTCACCGAAGTGACGATTTATTCGGGCTCCGAAGAGTCCGTGGTGCGCTCGATCTGACTTCGTCAGGCGATTGTGCGGTTCGTGTCTAGACCGAATCCCGTCGCGCCATCAAGGTCACGACGTCATTTACATCACCCATACGAGGGAATACCCTTGATTAATTATCGAAATTAGGGGCCCTGCGGCCGAAAAGAATAATACTAATTGCGTAAGAAAGAGGCAGGAGAAAATCACACCAAAGTACGCATTAGGATGCGAGCCACTGGCCATATCGGTCACTCGTGGACCTTTTCATATCCGGACACGGGTCCGTGATAGAAACGTGACGGAAAACTGGGGCGATAAATGAATCCGATCTGATTAGAATGTCGGCCCAAGACCGGGTCGGGGCACGGTCATGTCGGGACGAATCCCAAGACTCGGGCCCGGCCTGCGAGGGCGGCATCACTGTTCCTTCTGCGTCGAGTCACAGAGAGAGAGGGCTGCAATGTAGAATTATTAATAACTCGTAATGTTTTATCATTATTATTCTTATTATCCTGTTGCTCATTCCTCTTTCCGCATCTGTTCCGGGTGATCTCCCTCGTCTTGCTCACTGCTATTATTGCCCCCCCCCCTTTTATTATTATTATTATTGCCACTTATTTCACTCGTCATCATTATATATATATATATATATATATATATTCAGGTTTATTTATTCATCATGACTTTTATTAGTTTGTTAGTGCTGCCATTAGATGCCTATGTGTATATGTATATGTGCGTTCACGTATTATATATATGTATATGTTTATTACATTTTTTTTGAGAGAGTTGACCCTTGGTGGGTTGAAAAGGGGGCTAAAAAGGGAGTGTACCGCTGAAGGAAGGTAGGCAGAAAAGTGTGCCGGCGAAGGGCTGGGGATGGGTGCCGCCGAAGGGCTTAAGGAGGTGTGCCGGCGAAGGAGGGCGGCAAGCTTGCCGGCGAAGGGCTGGAGACATGTACCGTTGAAGGACTTGAAGGGGGCGTACCTGTGAAGGCCTGAAGGAAGTGTACCGCTGGGGCTATAGCTGGAGAGTGTATCGGTGAAGGAGGGGGATAATGTAAAGTCTGTACGTTCCTCAGCCTAAAGTCTATACATTGTCTATTCAGCCAGTACACAAAGTCTATACGTCCTTTAGTCTAAAGTCTGTACATTGTCCATTGGCTGCGATTCGAAGTCTGTACATTGATAGCCCCAAAGTCTACACGTTGCAGCCCAAAGTCTATACACTGGCCAGCACCCATCAGCTCAAAGTCTGTACATTGACCGGCATAAAGTCTATACATTACGGCTCAAAGTCTATACGTTGGCCAGCATGAAGTCTATACATTGCAGCTCAAAGTCTATACGTTAGCCAGCATGAAGTCTATACATTGCAGCTCAAAGTCTATACGTTGGCCAGCATGAAGTTTATACATTGCAGCTCAAAGTCTATACGCTGCAGCACAAAGTCTGTACATTGGCCAAGTCTATACGCTGCAGCATGAAGTCTGTACATTGGCTGGCCCAAAGTCTATACGCTGCAGCACAAAGTCTGTACATTGGCTGGCCCAAAGTCTATACGCTGCAGCACAAAGTCTGTACATTGGCCAGCCCCAAGTCTATACACTACAGCATGAAGTCTGTACATTGGCTGGCCCAAAGTCTATGCGCTGCAGCACAAAGTCTGTACATTGGCCAAATCTATACGCTGCAGCACGAAGTCTGTACATTGCCCATGTAATCAACATATGAAGTCTATACATTGCTTGCTGCTGTGTTTGTGCCTCCATCTGCCAAGTCTGTACACTGGATCTCGTTGAGACGGTGGATGAGGGTGTACCGGCGAAGGGAGGGAGTGTACCGCTGGGGAATGGGGGGTACCGCTGGGGGGGAGGGGCAACAAGGGTGTACCGCTGAAGGTGCAAGCTGTGCCGCTGAAGGTGCAAGGGTGCGCCGTTGAAGGCTCAAAGGGGCGTACTGCTGGGATTGAGGGGGTGTACCGCTGACGGTTGCTGGAGTGTATTGTTGGAAGTGGGGAATGGTTGTGCCGCTGAAAGGGGTGAGAGTGCACCGGTGAAGGGTCACTTGAGTGGAAGGTAGGGTCAGGCATGCCGGTGAAGGTCCATTCTTTTATTATTTATTTTAAGGCTTTTCTTTTCTTGTTGTTTTAATTTTTGTGTAGTTTTATACAAACTTCTTCTTTGTTTTGTCCTGTTCGGCCTTTCTGCCATAAGTCGGAAGTTCGGCATGTCGTGGCGTTGATCGGGTCGGTTCTTATCATGGTACTGGCAGTGACTTGATTAGTTGGAGGGCTTCATCATTAATTATTCTGTTCGTTCATTACCTCCTTTTGCCTTATTTGACATGTTGTTATTTTCTGACAAAATTCGGCAGCATCTCCCCTTGACCCGGGACGTAAGGGAGATAAAGGGAACGCGCCCACATGGAGTGGCGGAACCCGACAACTGGAGGTGGGCGCCCGAGGGCAACAACACCTTTATAGAACCTCGGAAAACACGAAGGAAGAAACAATGGGCTGAAGGCCCCTTGGGTTAGACAAGGTGGACTAGGGCTCAGAAAAGGTGTGCCGCTGAAGGCCTGAAAGGTGTGTCGTTGAGGGCCTGAAAGGTGTATGCCGGCCAAGGACCAACAAGGTGTGCCGCTGAGGGCCAACAGGGTGTGCCGTTGAGGGCTGAAAAGGGTGTACCGGCCAAGGCCAACGGGGTGTGCCGCCGAGGGCCAAAAGGTGTGCCGGCCAAGGGCTGGAAAGGTGCGTCGCTGGGAGATAGAAGGGGAGCTAAGTGTGTGGGCTGGGAGGCTTGCAGATTATTCAGGAAAATAAGGGGAGTTCAAGGCCAAGGGTGGGCCACTGGTAGCTGGGTATTCGGGGAGTGAGTGAGAGTCTCCCTCTCTCTTCAAGCCCGTGGGCGCAGCAGATGGCCATGGAAGGGAGTGAAGAGTCTATGAGGCCAAGGATAATGGGAGGGCGATCATATTGACGTGGAAACCTCAAGAACACTGGAGAAATGGGAAGACAGAGGGAAAACGAACAACCCGTCAAAGACTGTGAAAACTAGCACAAGCCAACAAAAATCATAGAGAAACCCGGAGAGGGTGATTTTCTTTCATGGGAGGCAAAGGGCCGAGGCCCTACATGCACATTACAAAAGAAAGTGCCCCAGACGAGGCTGTGGGCAGGGGAGAAACCCAAAGAAAAGACGGAACAAGAGGGGGAGGAACGGAGTACAAGAGGAAAGCAAGCCGTCCCCAACCCTCTCCCCTATTACATCGAGCTCTCTCTCTCTTACTCTTGCTTCTTCCCGGTGGTCGTCGGAGGAAGCTCATGCCGAGACGCCTCTTCTTCTCTTCTCCCTTCTCTTCTTCTGTCTCTGTGTGTATATCTCCCTGTTCCCCTTCGTCCTCCTCTTTCTTTCTCGTCGAGAACGGGAGTCTTTTATACTCCCAACCGTGGGAGCCTTGAGCACGGCCGTCGAAGGTGGGAAGTAGCCCGTGATCATGGGGGTTTGACCTCCCCTGTCCTGGCTGTCAGTGAGTAGCCTGCGTGGCCCAACGACCGACTGACACCTCAGACGGCTTGCTGCGCGCCAAGGATACATAGGGCATGGGCTTCACGTCGTCCAGCCGTTGAAAAAGCCTTCACACTGTGCCGTTGGCGGGCTGAACAAGCGTGGCGTGGGAGAGGCAAAAAGGCGTGCCGCTGGAGCCTCCTGAGGGCGTACCGCTGAAGCCCATTTGGGCGAGCCGCTGAAGGCCCATTTGGGCGTGCCGCTGAAGCCCTTGGGGCGTGCCGCTGAAGGCCCTGGGGGCGTGCCGCTGAAGGCTTATTGGGGCGTGCCGCTGAAGCCCATTGGGGCATGCCGCTGAAGCCCTTGGGGCGTGCCGCTGAAGGCCCTGGGGGCGTGCCGTTGAAGGCCAAAATTGGGCGTGTTTCTGACCCCGTTCTGAGCCCGTTATGGACACGAATCGTGGCCTGTTTGGCTCTTCTCGAGGCTCACGGATTGTGGGCCTTTTTGTGCTTGGTTTCTCTTCACTATCGTGACTCCGGCGACTGCTTCACAGCAGTATGCGTATTTGGGGAGCCCGGGCGATCAGTCTTTCCGGGGCTTCTTCACTCGGCGCCGTTGTTAACGCGAGGGCGGGCGTGATATTTGGGTGTGCAATTTTCGGTGTCCACATACGGTCATCAGACCAAGGCCAAAGGTCAACAGCAACCTGAACACTTACAAGAAAACCCTCGAACAACGTACCGCAGATTCAAGCCTTCCGACGAACACTGCCAAGTACGGCATGATCGAGACAAACATCACAACGGAAAAGAGGCACCTCGTCACACCCTGACGAGAGCAAAACCACCGCGCACAGTGCTAGAAGAGCACACGCAAGACAATACACGAAAACCAAGCGACACTGAACTGCAAAACCGAAGCCAGCTGAAGATTGTACTGGACTTTAACGACTCTGGTAACCACATATCTAAGATTCCCATGTACTTCACACAACAACGCTCTGATACCAACTGTGACGACTCGGATCCCGGATACCAGATATACCTGATAGGATAATCGAATACACCTGATACCACTTGGAACCCGCGAGGCCTCCCAAGAGCGGTAAAGCTCCGAAGGGAAAAAGGATCGTCGTGTAGTACATTGAACTGACAGATATAGCAGTGAGCAATTAAATTTCATTAGACCGGGTTGCTGAAATAGCAAAAATAAAATTACTTTTTAATTAACAGATTACAATTAACAATTATATACCCAGAGTCAAGTTCAAAGGAAGGACAGCAAGTCTACTAAGTACAGTCAACAGAAAAGAAGGACGTACCAGAGAGTCAGGGGAAACCCGACGAGGGTACAAGCTGGCCACAACCACACGCTACAAGCACGCGCACCAGGAACCACACGGAAGCAGAACGAACAACGTCACCCCACCTGAAAAGCAGGGGTGAGCCTCGTGTCACTGGCTCAGTAGGGGTCACGCGGATCCCCACTGAAAAACACGCAGTAACACGCTAAAACTGCAGGTAAACGACAGCAGTAGCCAAACAGGAAAGCTACACTAGAAAGCTGCAAGTCTACACTAGAAGCAGTAAAGGAACAGACGGGTAGCAGGAGTAGGGAGCAAGCTAAGGAAGAGGGGGAAGAGCCCGTGCCAAACAATGGCTACCGAACTAACCTCGGCACCCAAACTACTCCAAGCAATAGCAGGAAGGTGACTCAGAGCTGACACGGTCAGGAGTTGCCGATCTGCCGACAAAACGCCAGGCCTAAAGCGAAGACCTGCAAGGACAACAAGAAAGCCTAGGAAAACCTAGACCGACAACCGACAACACGACCAGGACGTCGTGCACACTGCCCCACGCACGACCAGAACGTCGCGGAGGCGACAGAACACCGACCTCGAGTACAGCCACAGAAAGGCTAACCCGGGAAGGTCGCGACGCACAGAAACGCCGAGAGTCACGTGTCACGTGACGGGAGTGCCTCTCCACAGCCAGCTGCGTCCACTGACGTCTTATGCTGCGCTCCACGTACCGAGTCTAACAACGCCTAACCAAACAGGCGGAGACTCCGGTACACGCTGTCCGGACCCGAGCCAGAACAACAACCGAATTTGAGTAACTAGACAGGGGAACACCTGCCGGCGCCTCATCCACAAGCCCCTAACCACGTGTGCACACACTGGCTCTCGCCTAAGCCAGACCTCTAGCTAGTATTCTCCCCCCGTAGGACGCTACGGTAACCGAGCCGGGAGCCCACAGAACTAGCTTAGGAACCGTCTAACGGGAACACCCCTCCCACCACTCCTGAGGCTGGTCGACAACTGAAAGTCGAGGGTAACAGAAAGAGGAGGCTCACGAACACAGAGACCCAAAACACAAGTGCCGAAGTATAGACAGGTTAAACAGACACTGTCACTCATACTTCCAAGCACCAATGGCAGTACAGACAACTACCGACCGACTCAGGACAAGGCAACTAGACCTACCAGCGCAACGATCCTTGAGTCGGATAACTCAAAGGCAAGATCGTCACGAACAGCGGAACAAGCCGCCAATCGGTCTAACTCCTAAGCCATAGAAACGACACACTCCATAAGAAAACGACGCACGGAGACCTGAGGGAACACCGAGAACCCTCCGACACTTGGACACACGGACCGAGGTAAGATGACACCTCGAGGCATCCAGAACCAATGTCTCGAGCTGGACAGAACCGCCGAGACACACACAGCCACCTGTCAACCCCGGGTAACCCCCGGTTGACCGGAGCCAGACAACACCGACACAAACAGCCGACACACAGAGCCACACGCAGCAAGCACAAGCATTCCTGGCTATCCCATCATGGTTACTGCCCTCATAGGACGTCAACAGACACCCACGGGTCACGGGCAAACCACGAGACCAAGCCAAGACAAGCAGAAACCGAAACGGCAATAACAACACTCTGGCAAAAAGGACCGTCATTCAACCACTAGGCAGACCCAGCAGTCAAGGAACAGCCGCCACGCAACCAGAGGCAAGGGCATTGGCAGTTCTAGATTGCGTCGTTAGGGAGCTGTCGCAGTCAGGGAAAAGACAGCACCCAGTCACCTAACCGACCGATCCAGAAGACCACTGCCACACAAACAAAGCCCTAAAACACAAACCTACGACTGCCCAACACACGGGCGAACACCGAACCACCCAACGGCCATCACGACCACAACAGGGCTGTAACGCACCACCACAGGCGCGTTACACGAGCCTGACGCACCAGGACATGTGCGTCAGAGCCAATAGGCCCAAGCTTAAAAACTGGTCGAACAGCAGGTAACGGTCCAGCACGGACGCGTTACAGCACCCTGGCGCATGGGGGAAAGGCCGTTAGAGCCAACCGACACAGCCACCCAACTCGGCCAAACAACGTGTAACGGCCTAGGACAGGCGCGTTACAAGGCTGTGACGCACAGGGGAACGACCGCTACAAGAACCGACTGACACGATCAAAACCGGTCAAACAGCATGTAACGGCCCAAGGAAGGCGCGTTACAGGGCTGTGACGCATGAGGACTGGGCCGTCAGGGCAACCGGCTGACCAGAACCTCAAGAAAACGAAATGGCTGTGACGCACCTACCTGGATGCGTCAGAGGGCTGTGACGCACCAATGATGGACCGTCACACTCCCACAGCCTCACAAAAATTGAAACGCCCAGAGCTTGTGGCGGTCTATCGTAGGGCCGTCAGAGACTGTGACGGTCTCTGAAACGACCGCTACACCGGCCACGGTGGGGAAACAGTGGAAACGCCGAATCGGCCCGTTCCACGCCCCATGCACGTCGAAGCGCATGGGATACAAAGCTAAACGATGAAAAACAACATCTGGAGGCTAAAAAGCCCACATGCACGCACTAAAACGCAAGAACGGGGCGATTCTGACGAATCGACCCAAAACGGGTCACCGGGGTTCCCGACTCCTACCGGCCCCGAATGACAACCGATCGACCCAAAACTGACGTGAATGGGATCCAGACATCCCAGCGGTCATTTTGACACTAACCACGCCGCAAATGGTTGCCGTTTTTCGGCGAACCCTGAAAACCCCAAAAACTACGGTTTTCACTAAATCGGTCCGATCTCCCCCGATCTAGCACCAAACTACGCACAAAAGCTGGGAAAATGTGCGGGAAGAAGTGGCGGTCCATCTCCCTACCACCACCGAAGAACCGAGCGCCGAAGCGACTAAACCACGCCGAAAACTACATCGCGAACCGAACCGTCGGCTTTGAATCCACCGTTCGGGATCACGCCCAAACTGCACCGATCCTCGCTCCATCACGCGCCTCAGTAGCTCCCCAGCGTCGTCACCTCGCCCACGGCCTCCTCCGTTCGCAGCCGGAGCCGTGATGGTGAGAGAACGAGAGAGAACAGGAGAGAGAGAGAGTGAGAGCGTGAGTGAGATGAGAGAGAGAGAGGTGGGTTAGAAAAGGAGAAATTAGAAATTTTTCTAATTTCTGAAAATCCGTAAAATGCATCGAAAATACACTAATTCAGAAAAATAAGCAAAAATAGTTGAAACGATCGGCTCGAATAGTACATCACAACTGCGGCGCCCACGAGTCGATGAATTGAGAAATAAACTCTCCGTAGGATTTCGTAACTAGTACGAGGGAAAAACCCCCACGGATCGTAAAACTCTACTCGGGAGCTACAAAAGCGATCCGAAACTCTCCAAAAAGGATCCGAAAGACCTAATAGAGATCCGACAAAGATCCACAAAGGATCCGGGATATTACATCATCCCCTCCTTCAAGAAATTTCATCCTCAAAATTAAGGACTAACAAGAAGGAAGAAGCAGGGACGGACAACCCAACGGATGCGACCATGAAACAACACAAATCTCGAGAAACATAACTCAGAGGGACATCGTCAGACTACCATCACAAGTACACGCTCTGGGCAGAGCATAACGCAAGTGAACACAAGTCCGACACCTCTGAAACAAGGCAACGTCGTTCACGTCTCACCAGAAATAGAGACACGACTGCCACAACCACCGACAACCGAAACCGAGGAACACAACGACAGCACGGCAAGCAGCAGCTTACACAAGGAGACATAGTCCTCTCAGCTGATAGCTCGACCACATCTGTCGGCTCCAGTGCCAACGGCGACAGGGAATACCTGGCACACAGAACGCCAACGACAACAACACCACTGGACCACAAGCGCAATCAAGTCAGTCCTCATCAGACAACAGAATCTGATCGAGTCGCGAGCTACTCTACCAGGAAAGAAGAGTACGACAAGTTATTGACAAGACAATGGTCCAAGGCAGAAACACAAAATCATACGGAAACATCACTCACAAAACAACACAGCGGTGGATACTCGCAGGATTCCGGCTCCGTATAGCACATAGAACCACGGAACACGACTGCAAGCAGGGTCACATCAAGGCACAACGGTAGCTGATCACATGACTATAGAGAACAAGTCATGCATCGAGCAGCTCACCAAGGAAGACCCACAACAACAAGAAAACGACACGGAAAGCCACAATCTCGGGGAACGCATCTCAAGGACCACAGACATGCCTCGAGAGCACAACACCCACGAGGAGAAACACAGAGTAGAGGGTACTCAATCAACAGGAATGCCGACAAATTCCCCAACACTCGCAGAGGCCAATACCGATAGCAGAATAACTCCAGCAACAGCACGGCAACAGACCGAGTCAAGGCACAAGAAGCCAAGATGAAGTCACATCAAGAAGAAGCAAATCTCTCGACCGGCCAGAATCTAACAACAACGATCCTGGACCAGTGGGTTATCAGCCCACATGCTTCCGTCATGCACACAAGGAACGCACATAGGCAACAGAACAACCTCGGCAATTGCATCTCAGCACACACCAGGCGCCATCGTAATCTATGAAGATCGCGAATAACACGCAACGAGTACTGACCCAGCGAATAACCGATCACGAGAGCCTAAGTGCAACAGGAGAAGAGCAGTAGCTTCAGCACAAGGCACAAGGAAAAATGCTAATCTTAGCTTACCTCCACGTCCTGAAACGATAAATGAGCCCTCACAACACATCGGACGCTGGACACGGCACAACAGAATACGGCACCCGACAGCTCTCGACACAAGGATTAGGTCCAAAGCCAAGCAACCGTACAACAAGAAGCAGATCAGGCTCAGAACAAAGTTGCCCACACTTAAGTAGACACATGACAAAGGCACCACTAAGATAGCAGTTCCAAGGCAAACCTCGAAAAGAATCCACCAGACGGGACGATAAGCATCAAGCTCAACAACAAAAGCTCACCAGGAAGGGAAAATCCTAGCTCGCCTGAGCAACTTCTCAATCACGAAATCTAATCGAGCACTTCAACAGAAGCAGGACACATCAGGAGCTGAACAGACTCAAGCCGGGACGACCAAAATAACGTGGAAACGTGTACGATCATCAGACCAAGGCCAAAGGTCAACAGCAACCTGAACACTTACAAGAAAACCCTCGAACAACGTATCGCAGATTCAAGCCTTCCGGCGAACACTGCCAAGTACGTCATGATCGAGACAAACATCACAATGGAAAAGAGGCATCTCGTCACACCCTGACGAGAGCAAAACCACCACGCACAGTGCTAGAACAGCACACGCAAGACAATACACGAAAACCAAGCGACACTGAACCACAAAACCGAAGCCAGCTGAAGACTGTACTGGACTTTAACGACTCTGGTAACCACATATCTAAGATTCCCATGTACTTCACACAACAACGCTCTGATACCAACTGTGACGACTCGGATCTCGGATACCAGATATACCCGATAGGATAATCGAATACACCTGATACCACTTGGAACCCGCGAGGTCTCCCAAGAGCGGTAAAGCTCCGAAGGGAAAAAGGATTGCCGTGTAGTACATTGAACTGACAGATATAGCAGTAAGCAATTAAATTTCATTAGACCGGGTTGCTGAAATAGTAAAAATAAAATTACTTTTTAATTAACAGATTACAATTAACAATTATATACCCAGGGTCAAGTTCAAAGGAAGGACATCAAGTCTACCAAGTACAGTCAACAGAAAAGAAGGACGTACCAGAGAGTCGGGGGAAACCCGACAAGGGTACAAGCTGGCCACAACCACACGCTACAAGCAAGCGCACCAGGAACCACACGGAAGCAGAACGAACAACGTCACCCCACCTGAAAAGTAGGGGTGAGCCTCGTGTCACTGGCTCAGTAGGGGTCACGCGGATCCCCACTGAAAAACACGCAGTAACACGCTAAAACTGTAGGTAAACGACAGCAGTACCCAAACAGGAAAGCTACACTAGAAAGCTACAAGTCTACACTAGAACGCAGTAAAGGAACAGATGGGTAGCAGGAGTAGGGAGCAAGCTAAGGAAGAGGGGGAAGAGCCCGTGCCAAACAATGGCTACCGAACTAACCTCGGCACCCCAAACTACTCCAAACAACAGCAGGAAGGCGACTCAGAGCTGACACGGTCGGGAGTTGCCGATCTGCCGATAAAACGCCAGGCCTAAAGCGAAGACCTGCAAGGACAAAAAGAAAGCCTAGGAAAACCTAGACCGACAACCAACAACACGACCAGGACATCATGCACACGGCCCCACACACGACCAGAACATCGCGGAGGTCACAGAACACCGACCTCGAGTACAGCCACAGAAAGGCTAACCCGGGAAGGTCGCGACGCACAGAAACACCGAGAGTCACGTGTCACGTGACGGGAGTGCCTCTCCACAGCCAGCTGCGTCCACTGACGTCTTATGCTGCGCTCCACATACCGAGTCTAACAATGCCCAACCAAACAGGCGGAGACTCCAGTACACTCTGACCGGACCCAAACCAGAACAACAACCGAATTCGAGTAACTAGTCAGGGGAACGCCCGTCGGCGCCTCGTCCACAAGCCCCTAACCACGTGTGCACACACTGGCTCTCGCCTAAGCCAGGCCTCTAGCTAGTATTCTCCCCCCGTAGGACGCTACGGTAACGAAGTCGGGAGCCCACGGAACTAGCTTAGGAACCGTCTAACGGGAACACCCCTCCCACCACTCCTGAGGCAGGTCGACAACTGAAAGTCGAGGGTAACAGAAAGAGGAGGCTCACGAACACAGAGACCCAAAACACAAGTGCCGAAGTACAGACAGGTTAAACAGACACTGTCACTCGTACTTCCAAGCACCAATGACAGTACAGACAACTGCCGACCGACTCAGGGCAAGGCAACTAGACCTACCAACGCAACGATCCTTGAGTAGGACGACTCAAAGGCAAGATCGTCACGAACAGCGGAACAAGCCGCCAATCGGTCTAACTCCTAAGCCATAGAAACGACACACTCCGCAAGAAAACGACGCACGGAGACCTGAGGGAACACCGAGAACCCTCAGCACACCTGGACACACGGACCGAGGTAAGAACAACACCTCGAGGCATCCAGAACCAATGTCTCGAGCTGGACAGAACCGTCGAGACACACACAGCCACCTGTCAACCCCTGGGTAACCCCCGGTTGACCGGAGCCAGACAACACCGACACAAACACGGCATGCACAAGCACTCCTGGCTGTCCCATCATGGTTACTGCCCTCATAGGACGTCAACAGACACCCACGGGTCACGGGCAAACCACGAGACCAAGCCAAGACAAGCAGAAACCGAAACGGCAATAACAACACTCCGGCAAAACGGACCGTCATTCAACTGCTAGGCAGACCCGGCAGTCACGGAACAGTCGGCACGCAACCAGAGACAAGGGCATTGGCAGTTCTAGATTGCGTCGTTAGGGAGCTGTTGCAGTCAGGGAAAAGACAGCACCCAGTCACCTAAACCGACCGATCCAGAAGACCATTGCCATACAAACAAAGCCCTAGAACACAAACCTACGACTTCCCAACACACGGGTGAACACCGAACCACCCAACGGCCAGCACGACCACAACATGGCTGTAACGCACCACCATAGGCGCGTTACACGAGACTGACGCACCAGGGCATGTGCGTCAGAGCCAACAGGCCCAAGCATAAAAACTAGTCGAACAGCAGGTAACGGTCCATCACGGACGCGTTACAGCACCCTGGCGCATGGGGGAAAGGCCGTTAGAGCCAACCGACACAGCCACCCAACTCGGCCAAACAACGTGTAACGGCCTAGGACAGGCGCGTTACAAGGCTGTGACGCACAGGGGAACGACCGCTACAAGAACCGACTAACGTGGTCAAAACCGGTCAAACAGCATGTAACGGCCCAAGGAAGGCGCGTTACAGGGCTGTGACGCATGAGGACTGGGCCGTCAGGGCAACCGGCTGACCATAACCTCAAGAAAACGAAATGGCTGTGACGCACCTACCTGGATGCGTCAGAGGGCTGTGACGCACCAATGATGGACTGTCACACTCCCACAGCCTCACAAAAATTGAAACGCCCAGAGCTTGTGGCGGTCTATCGTAGGGCCGTCAGAGACTGTGACGGTCTCTGAAACGACCGCTACACCGGTCACGGTGGGGAAACAGTGGAAACGTCGAATCGGCCCGTTCCACACCCCATGCACGCCGAAGCGTAGGGGATACAAAGCTAAACGACGAAAAATAACATCTGGAGGCTAAAAGCCCATATGCACACAATAAAACGCAAGAACGGGGCGATTCTGACGAATCGAACCAAAACGGGTCACCGGGGTTCCCGGACTCCTATCGGCCCCGAATGACAACCGATCAACACGAAACTGACGTGAATGGGATCCAGACATCCCAGCGGTCATTTTGACACTAACCACGCCGCAAATGGTTGCCATTTTCCGACGAACCCTGAAAACTCCAAAAACTACGATTTTCACTAAATCAGCCCGATCTCCCCCGATCGAGCACCAAACTACGCACAAAAGCAGGGAAAATGTGCGGGACGAAGCAGCAGTCCATCTCCCTACCTCCACCGAAGAACCCGAGCGCCGAAGCGACTAAACCACGCCGAAAACTACATCGCGAACCGAACCGTCGACTTTGAATCCACGGTTCGGGATCGCGCCCAAACCGCACCGATCCTCGCTCCATCACGCGCCTCAGCAGCTCCCCAGCGTCGTCACCTCGCCCACGGCCGCCTCCGTTTGCAGCCGGAGCCGAGAGGGTGAGAGAACGAGAGAGAGAGAGAGAGAGTGAGAGCGTGAGTGAGATGAGAGAGAGAGAGAGGTGGGTTAGAAAAGGAGAAATTAGAATTTTTTCTAATTTTCGAAAATCCGTAAAATGCATCGAAAATGCACTAATTCAGAAAAATACGCAAAAATAGTTGAAACGATCGGCTCGAAGAGTACATCGCAACTGCGGCGTCCACGAGTCGATGAATTGAGAAATAAACTCACCGTAGGGTTCCGTAACTGGTACAAGGTAAAAACCACACGGATCGTAAAACTCAACTCGGGAGCTACAAAAGTGATCCGAAACTCTCCAAAAAGGATCCGAAAGACCTAATAGAGATCCGACAAAGATCCACAAAGGATCCGGGATATTACACTAGCCGTCTCATGCCAAGTCCATCCCTGCATCGTGTAAGATGACCGTACCAACGGTGAATATGCCCGTGCCCCGGGTCCCCCCGTGTACGTTGACTTACGACACTTACCACGGTGACGAAGGGTACCACGTAACGATCGCATCGGCCCTCGACACGGATACGCGTGCCCACCGTTCATCCTCCAGTCGATCGTCGGCCCCTCAGATTGACGAAGCGAGTCTAGTCGGACCTCTGGCCCGGGAATCATAGTCCCAGGGCCGACCTTGACTCTCCAGCATGACAACACTCGCCGTCCGAGACCCAGATGCGACCGCTCGCCTTGAGCCGCATCCGACCTCCGCCAAACGCCAGCCATGTCCGTTCTGACCACCAAGGCAGTCAGACCTACACCAACTCCTCTGTAAAGAGTTCCAGTAAAACACGCAGACACCCGCTTTGTCACGCAATGACCCGGGGACCGACTCACGTGTCGAAAATGTCACGCGGCTTGCGCCCATTGTACTTCGGCCTCCTCGGCCCATTTGTAAAGCCCATGTGGCTCATCATAAAACCAGTGAGATACATATGCCCGTATTCGGGCCTCCAGCTTCCTACCCACACCACTCGGCATCCGTACCCGATACCCCAACTCCAGTGAACGCCCCTCAGTCTAACACGCACCCCTAGCTGCTGAATGCGCCCGGCCCTACACCCATGGCTTCAGACACATATACAGACTTGTCTTCAGCGTGGAACGAAGGTATTCGGATTCAATCCGATGTAAATAAACACCGGTTGCTTGCGGCCGGTGGGGAAAGATGTCATGTACACGATTCCCGCAATCGCCTATGCACTCGCACCCATGGAACCCCTTCTCTCCACGTGTCGCCCGATCGCCTGAGCCAACGTGCCGCGCCCTGGTGGCGCTTCCCCGGTAAAACCTTGGTTCCATGAGTGATTGTCGAGAGATCGACTGGCACGCCCGCACCCTGTCCGGTTAACCCTTAGCCCGACATTCCCGTGCCATTCCGCCTCTTTCAACTTTCCGTAAAAGGAGAGTGCCCGGTACCACCGTGAGAGGCATGCAACCGTAAGGAGGATACCCGAGATACATCAAACTCCCGTATTTTCCTTCCCCAATGTATTCCTTCGTTCACCTCGGTTAACTGGCATAAAAACCCGTGCAACAGTTATATAACAATAATTTATTTAGTTAATAAATTTGACCCACTACCTTATGATTAAAATCTAATTCCTGATATTAAAATACGATCCAGTTATTTTGTAGAGTTCAATGGCAAGTTTTAAGTATTGAGACGACTATGTAATAAGCATCATAATAAGAATAAAAATTTGATTAAGCATATGGATTGTGTCACTTTAAGGAGGTGTGGGGCGACAAACCGTAGTTAGCTTCCGCTACGGGATTAGGCCTATTTCCGAGGATAAACGGACTTCTGAAAAATATGGAACCTAGAATAAGAAAATTATCTGGGGAATGGTGGAGTATTAACTCCCGATCCTGCTTGGTTGATCAAGGCCGACAGGCTCCAACGTTTAGACCATTTATCTTTATGTCGACGTATGGATGCCTAGGTATGTGTTTGCTACTGCTTTTAGTGACGGGATGCATGTCCAATATATGCTGCCAAATATATGCTTATCTAATATGATATTCAGATTTGATATATGATTTTGATATAATCTGAAAAATAAGTTCATCTGTATAAGTTCTGATTTAGCTAAGATATGTACTATGTCATTTATATATAAGTCAGATAAGATTTGTTATACGCATTTTCTTATAATATGAAAAATATTCTGTTCTACTAATTTTCCTTCGCATTTATAGTATATGTATAATCTAATGAAATTGTGATTAGCTGTATATATATATCATGGATTTGCATAGTTTAGTATATGATAAGCATGTGATTAGTTTTAATGCCTACTGAGTCTTTGGACTCATATCTGTTGCCTAACCATTTCAGGAAACTGACAAGTGAGTACCTCGACTTCGACGAACAGTAGGTCGGAGGGTGATCTCGGGCGTAATTTAAATTTTCGCTATGTAGAATAAGTAGATTTGGTTTTCTTTTGAATAATGAATGTAAATATGACTTTTGGGTAGAAATATATAGTACTCTGTATACGATGTAAATTATGTATGTTTATATTATGGAAATGGTATGGTTTTTTTTCTGGAATATGTGATGGTTTGGCCTTTAGCGCCTTGCAAATATCTCGGCCCACAACAGTCCGTCTATCCGCTGTGACGTCCCCGGACACGATACAAGATCGCGGGAAGGGGGCGCCACAATGTGAGCAGGGATGGGGGTGGGGGGATTCAAGTAGAGGAGGATGTCATCGATCTCGCAAAGGAGGGGGAGAGAGAGAGCAGAGGGGGTCGCCTTCGCCTTTGTGGTCACCATCATTCACCAACATTGTCGTCAACAAAACTTGCCACCTCCAGCGGAACATAGCCTGCTATCCAATGCTGGGGCTGTCAATGGGTCAGACCGACCTAACGAACCCAAGGGCTCGACCCCATTTTAGGTCGAGCCGTCAGGCCCTTTTCGCCCCGTAGGCGCTTAGTGGGACCTAGAACTATCAATGGGTCGGGTCGGCCCGAAACTCCGTGGGCCTGGCCCAGTTTCGGCCCGTGGGCGCTTAGTAGGACCTAAGACTATCAATGAGTCAGATCGGCCTGAAACTCCCACAGGTCGGGCCCAAGCTGTGAGTTTGGCCCACAAGCTAGCTCAGTCGGGCTCATTTTTTTGCTCTTCTTCTTTTTTTATTTAATTAAAAATTAAAATATCCTATTTTAATTAGAAAATTAAAAACTCTCTTTCCAAATAAATTAAAATCTAAAAGTCTAATTAAGTTAGTGAATTTTAAGTTTTATATATATATATTTTTTCTAATTTGATCATTACCCTATATATATATATATATAAGGCTTCCCATGGTGCCGGCATCTAGATTGTTCGTCTATTCCGGTGAAGATCTAACGGACATTTTAATTTTTCAAAACATGATATGTGAACGATCTAAAAGTTAAAAATTAAACAAAAAATAGTATTATAATATATCAAAGTATTACTTGAAAGTGAACAGTAAATTAGTATCTTCGTGTTTCACTTTTAATTTTTAATTATTAGTATTAAGGATTCTATAATTTAAATATTTTATTATTTTGATGATAAATTTATTTTATAAAATTTATTAAAAATAATTAAAAAATAAAATTTAAAATCTTTAAAAATAAATAATGATAGGTACGGGTTCATTGTTTGGTGATTAAATGAGCCCACTAGATCACATGAGACTTTGAAAAAATTAAAGGTCTTATTGATTTTTTAAAAATACTTTTGTGCTATATATTATTATTAAAATTATAAATTTTAAAAAAATTTAAAAAATATATTTTGAAATGTGATTAAATGAGAGTACTGTAACTTATTACGGTACATGAGAAGGGGCGGATGTATTGTACACAAGAGAACACAGTTTCATAGATGGTTAGATTGATTTAATAGAACTTGGACGGCTTAGATAACGGCCCCATGGGAGCATTCGCATGGTGCCGGCACCATGTGAACGCTGCCCATATATATATATATAATATGTGTGTGTGTGTGGGCGTGTGTGTGTGAGGCATATCTCGCCAGCCCATTAGTGCCCATCCGTTCGGCCCACCATGAGGGCCCAGCGCTCCAGGCCCCTTATGTCTCGTGCCAGCCCAACACACCTCTTGCCCAAGCGCAGGCCCAGCACAGGCGTCGTACTCACGTGCGCCTTCCCCGTCAGTGGCCACGTCGCACGTCTACAGTAGCGCATTAATGACAAAAGGCACGCCAGTCCGTCGACAAGGGGAGCACGCCGCCCACGCCACTCTCCCTGACAGTGCAGCCTCACACCCTCTCCAGCGAGTCCCGCCACATTAATGGCCGGCGAGCCCTTCTGCATTAATGGCGGACCTGTCCATCGGGAAAAGAGACGTCAAGTATGTGCCCATGCCTCCCTGCCTCGTCAGGCACGCGAGCTAGGCGGCTCACACCACCCCCAGGCACGGCAACCCAACGATCAACCTCACGGCAACGGTATAAGTAGGACCCTATGTAATGCCTCGGATTTTTTGGATCTTTCTTCGTGGGTCCCAGATCTGATTTCTCGGAGTGTCCAACTCCGTTGTGTCCGAAATTTCGTTTCGGACATCTTTCGAGTTCGGATCGGCGCGATCTGGAGTTGTTTCGGAGGCCCGGAAGCGTTCCACGGTTTTTCCGCGTGTGTGTTTCGGTAATTCCTTTGGAACCTCGTTGCGGGTGAGTCGGGTCGTTCACCTAGGCGAGAGTGGTACCATTACGATCGGTATGTTCCGAGGATCGCGGAAACATGATTTTCCTATTTTTTGATATTTTTCAGAATTTCCAGGATTTCCCTATATAAACCTCTTTTCTCTCTCTCCCCTCTCATTTCTCACTCACTCTCCCTCTCTCTTCTCACGCTCTCTCCTCTCTCCCTCTCTCTCCGGCGGCCGACGGGGTGGAGCGCGGGCGAGGTGGAGGCGGCGGGGGCAAGGATGCGGGCGAGGATGGGCGAGGATCGAGGTGGCGGCGGGCGCGATCCCTCGGTGGATTTCGAGACGGTGGCGATCGTGTTCTCAGTGTTTTCCCTGCCATTGCATGTCGTTCGGTGCATAAATGAGGGCGTTTGGGCACATTTAGCGAAATCGCATTTTTGGGGAGTTCGTAGGGTTCATCCGGAAAAGGCAACGATTTTCAGATCGGTTACTGTCAATAGACTCCCTGCGACGAGGGAGTTCCATAGTCACCGATCTCGTCTCGATTGGTGGCCCCGTTTGGCCGGTAGGGCTCCAGGAGGTCGTGACACCCTTTTTGGACGACCGTGGTAGAATCGTCTGTTTCTTACGATTCGTGCGTCGTTTTGACCCCGGTCGGAGTCTAGATGATTGCTAGGGGGTTTACTGTCGTTTCCCCTTCGTTTCGGCATGAATGGGGCGTGGGGAGGCCACCGTTGGGCGAACCCCACGGTTTGCTCACCGTGATGGTTGGGTGGTCAAACCATGGCCCGTCCATCCCCATGGGCGGCCCCGTTTTGACCGTTCATCTACTCGGCGCGCAACGTTCGGCTTGGCGTGCAGTAAGGGTAATGCGGTCTATCGTGCGACCGCATAACCCAGGTGCGGCGAGGGTTGAGCCATCTTTTCCCTCCGATTTTGACCGTTGATGGGCTGTGCGTCCAGGGTCTGGCCGCATAACCCTTTGTACGGCTAGGAGCTGGCCGTACATTCCCTGGTGCGGTGGGCTGTTGCGCGGCCAGAGGTTGACCGCACAAGCCTTGCACGGTGAGGTCCTAGCCGCCCGTTCCCCTGTGCGGCTAGGGGCTAGCCGCACGTGTGTTCCCCTTTTGGAGGACGAACGGCCGCGTTGGACCGTTCATCCCCCAGTTGCGGCTGAGGGTCAGCCGTTCGACCTTGGTGCGGTTGGGGACCAGCCGCTTATGTCTCGTTTGAGCCAGGAGAAGAACGGCCTGCTGTTGGCCGTATATCCCCTGGTGCGGCCCCTTCCGGGCCGTACGTCCCTGAGTGCCCCAGAGTGGACCGCCCTAGGGGCTGGTCTAGCCGGTGTTTCCATTTTGACCGATTCGAGTCCCGGGTGTGTGGGTCTCGATCCACGTGTCGACCCGTGGCCTGACGGATGCTGTGCACTTCGTCGGGGCCATGCGTCACGGTACGGTGTGGTCCCGGGTTGCCGTGTTCTTGACTCGTGTCACCGTGCGTCGGTGTGAGTGTGGCGAGGGTTCCCCGCTCGCCGTGAGTTTCACCGGGAAGAGGTTTCTGAGTGGGCCATGTGTGTGGCCTTGGACTACAAGTCCAGTTGCCCAGTTTGGGGCTGGAGGGTTCCCGCTTTTCCTAGAGAGTGGGATTCGATTTGGCGGCCTGTGAGCTACCTTGGGAACCGTGCTCCTGCGCTTTCTGCGTGGCCGAGAGTGTGTGGCCCGTGGACTGTGAGTCCTATTTCTTCTCCGACTGTGGTCACCGTGCGACGGTGCTGGTATGTGGGATGGTCCCCGTACTTCGTCAGGTTCGGACGTTGTTTTCTATTGACTTGAGAGTCTACTCCTTGACCCTCTACTAGTCGTAGCCTACTTACACACGTGTGGTCCCACCAGGGAGTGGTGGAGAGGCTTACCCTGAGGATGATTTTTAGACTGGTTTCCGTCGGGCCCCACGTCTTGCAGCCAGAGTCCGGCTGAGGAGAAAATCAGTTAGAGGCCAGACCTGGGACGCATGGTCTGTGTGTGCACACGTGGTTGGGGGCGGTTGGACCCACGTCGACGGGCGTGACCCCAGCTAGTCACTTGTTTGTGGTTACTTGTACGGTGTCCGTGCCTCTGGTAGGCGCTACCACGCTAGGCAGTTCACCGGTGGTGCGGTGTAAGTCGTCAGGGGACGCAACTGGCCTTGCTTCTAGTGGGAGGTACTCCTGTCGAGTTGTGAGTGGCAGACTGTCAGTCAGTCTCTGTGACTTCGACCTTCAGGTTTTTGGTCGTGTTGACCGTTGCGTTCTGGGTGTTTTGCCGTGACGCGTGTGTCGGTTTTCGTGCCATGAGACTAGTGCTAGTAGCTTTACCGAGGTTGCGTCTTGTTGTGCGGTACCCGCGACCGGACGGTCGGGGTTGCACCTTGGAGAGCGTGTCCAGGTTGGCCGTGTCCTGGGCGACAGGCCTCTACGGCGTGGTTGCCGTGGGTTTTTACTTCGGTAAGTGGTGCTAGTGTGGTCCGGTTCCCGACTGTGAGATCGGGACTTCTCTTTCTGCTTGACCGATACAGTAGGAGTAGTTGTAGTGTCGAGTTTTAACCGGCCACCAGGTTTACTGTTCCTGCTGTTACTGTTGCTCTTGTAGTTACAACTTTCCGTGTCACCGTTGTTCTCAGTTGGGGTTCCGCGGGATCCCTACTGGGCCAGTGACAGGAGGCTCACCCCTACTTTTCAGGTGTGGTGGCTCGTCCTCGAGGTTCGAGGTTGCGGTTCAGAGGTTCTTAGTTGCCAGCTCGCCGGGCCGAGTGTTCACTCGGCATGTGGTACATTTTTACTGCTTTAGACTGTACTTTCTGTTGGACTGGACTATGTTGTTGTAGTAGTTGTTTATTTATTTCCGTTAATTGTTGAATTATCCTGCTTTATTTCCTATTTCTTGGTACCTCCACACTCCTTTTAGCCCTTCCGAGCCTTCCCGACTCGTGGGCGGCGGTTTGAGTCTCGGGTTATCGGGCCTTCCCGGTAATCGGATTCTCGGGTCGCTACACCCTAGCCTAACGACCAGGAGGTATGCAACTCCATCCTCTCGACCCCTCTCGCTCCCACTTACTTTGGTCTGCCTCTCCCTCTCTCACTCTTCCCAAGTGCTCGCCTCTGTCCTCCACCGTTTCCTGACTTGACCGTCAGAGGGTTATCCCCTGGAGTAATTCGCAGGGCTCCTTATGACCCTTCTTTGATGGCTGCAGGTCCTCCTCTAGCGACGCTTGTCCTTCCCTCTTAAACAAATCTTTGAAAGTATGGATCGTCATTTGGACAACCAATTCTCGATCGCTATAATATATATTTATTATTTTTTCATTTAATTTGTCAGGCCGGGCCTAGGGCTATCAAAGGGCCTGGATATCCCAATTTTGGGCCAGGCCACCAGATCCCTTTCGGCCTGCAGGCCCTTAGTTGGGCCTGAAATCCTGGCCCCATTAGGCCCGCAGGTCGGGCCCAGACTTTGAGTCCATCCCACGGGCTGGCCCAACCGGTCCCGTTCTTTTTTTGTCTCCCCTCATTTTTATTTTATTTAAGAGTTTTTTACAAATAAATCAATGTTAAATGCATATTTGTAAATATATCATCCCTGAATTTGCATTAGCAAAGATATCTTTGATTTCGTCGAAACAATGCAAAAATGCAATCACCGTGACCTCCCGTTACCCATAACCATTATTAACATTAACTAGACCAAGAAAAAGACAATAATACCCATGGGTTAAAAAAAGGACCCATGTCTCTCCCAACTTCATTCCCCTCTCACTCTCACCTACGGTTTGTAAGTAGTAGGGGGTCACTGGCAGAGGGGTGCGTGCAGCAGCGAGATCATTGGGGGTAGGGTATGTGATTGCAAGGAGGGGGAAGGGGGGCTCGCCGATGGGGTAGAGGGAGTTGAGAAGGGTGTATGGGGGGAGGGAAGGCTATATGTGAGCAGTGAGGGGGAGGGGCTTGCCGAAGGGAAGAGGAGAGAGTGGTGAGAGGGGGACAGGAGGGGAGAGAGGGGAGGGGGCTTGCCGTAGGGGAGAGATGGTCGGGGTGGGGTGGGGTGTGAGAGAGAGAGATAGGGCAGGGGGTGAGAGAGATGACCGGGGTGCAGTAAGTGTGAGCGGTGTGAGCGACGTCACGCGGTTCGGGGAAGAGCGGGGAAGAGGACGCGGAGAGCGCGCGGGCTCCTTCTTTTTTGTTTGTTTGCTTTGCTGCAACACAGAAATAAGAGAGAAGAGAGAAGGGGCCACCACGGGAGATTGCTCCGGCGGGGCGAGCGGGACAAGTATAATATAGCAAGATATGGGGTTCAAACGGCCATAGCGGGAAGTGACTCGCCGCGACCTCGGGGGGACGGGAATGGTGCAGAAATTAAATAACAAGAATTGAAACGGCCATTGGGGAAGTGACTCGCCGCGGCCTCGAGAATATGAGCAGAATATAGCAGAATATAAAAGAGAATATAAGAACAGAGATTTAAACGGCCATTGGGGAAGTGACTCGCCGCGACCTCGATGATATGAGCAGAATATAACAGAATATAGAGAGAATATAAGAACGGAAATTTAAACGGCCATTGGGGAAGTGACTCGCCGCGGCCTCGATGATATGAGCAAAATATAATAGAATATAGAAAGAATATAGGAACGGAAATTTAAACGGCCATTGGGGAAGTGACTCGCCGCGGCCTCGATGATATGAGCAAAATATAACAGGATATAAAGAGAATATGAGAACAGAAATTTAAACGGCCATTGGGGAAGTGACTCGCCGCGGCCTCGATGAAAAGATGTGATCGCCAGGGGCCGAAAGACCCCAAAATAAGAAGGTGATCGCGCCTACCTCAAGAGCGGGAGATGGCGGGTTGCTTCTTCCTCTCCCTTCGGCCGGCCGACGGAGAGGGCTTTCCTCGGGTACCCTTGCAAAACAACGACAAATAAATGACAAGTGGATTAGAAAGATGGAGGTGTAGTATTCAAATCCTTGCGATAAAAATAACGAAATGATGGCAAGACACACACCTGGTTGGTGTTATCTTTTAAACCCCTCTCGGACTCGAGTAGGAGGAAAATGAGATGATGGATGCAAGAAGTATAAGAGAAGAGGCGCCCTTGTGAAGGGGGATAGAGGATGCAATATGATGAATGTAAAGAACTATGGAGAAAAAGGGGAAGAAAAGGCTTATTGGATGAGCCGAGGGTGAAATCCGGCGGAGCTCCGGCAGCGTGGGGACGACGTGGAAGCGCGGTGGATGAAGACGACCCTCCTCTCGCGAGCGTGAACACCCGAGAAGCCGGCAGAACCTCCACCTACAAAGGAACCCACGGGTTAGAAAATGACTCCGTAGCCTTTGGGCTCCGACAGCCTATCGGATCACTTCTGAGCTCCCCTAGAACTGAGGGGGTGGGCCTCTATTTATAGAGCTCCGGAAGGTGGAGGCGTCCAGGACCCTGGACACCTCCATCAGGGCCGAAATAATATTTTATTCTATTTTTATTGATTTTTTTGGAATACTTTTGTGGGGGCGTCCAGGGTCCCGGACGCCTCAAGTAGGTCCACCGAAAACCGACGACGGCCGCACGCGGTTCGGCACAACGCGTGGTTTTATGAGCGGCGCCTCGTGATTCAGAAATGGGCACGTCCAGCTGACCGGACGTCTCTATATTTTGGATTTTTTCACATACGACAAACCGTCGTTCGGTGGCCGGCGCCCGTGAGGGAGTTGATGGAGGCGTCCAGGCCTCTGGACGCCTCCAAAAATATATTATTTTATTGGTTTTCTTGTCGTTTTATGATAGGGCTGGCATTTTTAATTTTTAATTTATTTTTATGGAGGCGTCCAGAGGCATGGACGCCTCTATTAATATATATATATTTATATATATATTTTTTTGTTTTTTGTATGCCAACTGGCATTTTATACTTTTTTTATATTTTATTTTTATGGAGGCGTCCAGGGGCCTGGACGCCTCCATTAATTATTTTTATTTTTATTTATTTTTTTATTTTTTCTATGCCAACTGGCATTTTACACATTTTTTATTTTTGTTTTTTTATGGAGGCGTCCAGGGGCCTGGACGCCTTCATTAATATATATATATTTTATTTAATTTTGGGCCCTGAGAAAATAATAAAATAAATTAAAATCATGGGGGCGTCCAGGGGCCTGGACGCCCCCATTAAGACCCACCCGGGTCCTCGGATTAGGCGTCGGCAGCAGCCCGATAGACACCCTTCTTGGTTCCGGAACCTTTTGATGCGTCTGACTGGTGTTGATGCCGTCCGAATGCCGTGATGAGACGATTCCGGATGCCGAAAAGGGCGGAAGAAGACTCAAGAAAAGGAAGTACTCAAGTGATTCGAAATGCGTAAGCCGTCGCGGGGCGTCGTATAGTAATATGAGACTTCCTCAGGAGACGTCAGGAATGACGTGTCTACAAGCGGGGGTGCCAGAGGGGAGAGAGAGAAAGAGAGAAGATGAGGGGTGAGAGAGAGAGTGTGTGCAGGGGGTGGGGAGAGGCTAAAGGGAGAGAGAGAGAGGACGGGGGGTGAGAGAGATGGCCGGGGAGTGGGGGAACGTTGAAGGGGAGAGGCGGAGGGGAGAGCCTGTAGGGGGAGTGGGTGGACGCCAAAGGGGGGGAGAGAGAGAGGACGGGGGGTGAGAGAGATGGACGGTGCTCACTGGGAACGGTGGCACAAGGGGGTGAAGGGTGGGGGGTGCTCGCTGGAACGGTGGTGTAGGGGAGGGTGGGGAGTGCTCACTGGAGGGGAGAGAGGGGTAGGGGAGAGGGGGAGGGGACTTGTTGGAGGAGAGAGAGGCGCAGGGGGGAAAGTCACTCCTTGTGGGAGTGACTTCAAAGGAAAGTCGTTCCCACACAGAGTGACTTTTCTCTCTCCCTCTCTCTCTCACGGACCCCCACCCCGGCCATCGCTCTCTCTCTTTCTCTCTCACCTCTCTGCTCTCTCCCCCCTCTCTCTCAAACCCCCACCCCACCTGGTAGATCATCGCCGCCTCCGGCCTCCCACCCCTGCCTCATGCTCCATGACGCCCACACCGACTGTAATGTCCTGTACTCTATACCGTCGAGGTATTGTCCGCTTTGGTCTACCCACCTCAAGGTTTTGTCCCTTTCTAAGGGTGATCATGTAACGACCCGAGAATCCGATTACCGGGAAGGCCCGATAACCCGAGACTATTGTTATTGTTGTTAATTTCTATTGTGGACCATGTAAAATGTTAATTTATTTCCTGCTTAATGTTATAACTGTTTATTTTCTGTAATTATTTGTGATACTTGTGTAGTCTCCACACCATCCTTTTTAACCCTTTCGAGTCTTCGGGCTCGTGGGTGGCGGTGCGAGTCTCGGGTTATCGGGCCTTCTCGGTAATCGGATTCTCGGGTCGTTATAGATCAGCTCCAAAATGAGAGACTTCACGGTAGGTCACCCATCCCAATACTACTCCCCATTAAGTACGCTTAACTACAAAATTCTTGACAATAACTGAGCTGATATTTCTAAAGGCGCCTTGATGATATAAAGTACAACTTAGCTATTTTGAGGGTGTTACAATCTACCTCTCTTATATAAGTGATGTTCTCTTCGCTGGGCACATATAGCACACAATCAAACCCCCAAATAGGTAAGACTCTAGAGGTGGCCCCTACAAGTTCAAGAGGTGGTTCCCACTATATAGCATTTTGTGTTATTACGGGTTCAAGAGGTGGCTCCCATAGCGTAGCACTTTGCCCTACATGGCACTTAGTTCTCACACTTCTGACTGAGGTATGGCTCTGATACCATTCTGTAATATCCCATACTCTATACCGTCGAGATATTGTCCGCTTTGGCCTACCGACCTCACGGTTTTGTCCATTTCTAACAGTGATCAGCTCTAGAATAGGGGACTTCCCTGGAGGTCACCCATTCCAATACTACTGCCCATTAAGCACGCTTAACTACGGAGTTCTTGACAAGAACTGAGCCGATATTTCAAAAGGCGTCTCGATGATATAGGGTACAACTTAATTATACTTGAGGGTGTTACAACAGTGGTTGTGGGGATACTAGTGCTACTGGCCAAGAGCATAGTAATGGTTAAGTAAAAGGTAATGGGGGCCACGATAGTGGTGGTCACGGAGGCATGAGAGAACTATGTAAGTTTCATGGACTATGAATACTACTTATCCTACCTGAAGATCACGTACAATGTCCGATTGTTAGGAGATGGGATGTGACCGATTTTGAGCCATAAGATTAGGAGTATCTTTCTTTTGCATATATTTGTATGTAACTTTCAAGTCATCATTTATTTGTTCATGTCTTGACTTTTACATTTACTCTTCAAGTTAGTAATAAAAAGCTGTTCAATGCTTGCAGATCATCGTGGACCGATGGCGTCATCCTGCGTGGCACCACAGATACAGTTGCGAGGGTGATCAGTATGTTTATTGTAGATATTGTCCACATCACGTCATCGGCATACACAGATTTGTAAAGTACCTCGTGGGAGTGTGGCAAGATTGCCCTCCATGCTCCTCAGTTCCAGAGAACGTCCGAGAGCGTTATGGGATAGATATTTTTGTGGCAAGAGATATGGGGTTACACCGTCTTCTACGTCTAGGGTTCCACTATCACCAGCACCGGTCCCATCGGCATCCTCCTATACGCCCAAGGTTCCAACACTACCAGCACTAGTCCCACCGATAGCAGATGATAGCCATGCATGCGTAGATGTAGTTAGAACTTTCTTTAGATGATTTCATGTACTTTCCACCGCTGCACATGACCCATTATTTGTGGATATGATTATATTTTTTCAAAGTCACCCCCATATAACTCTGTCACGTCCCGACGCGGAATATCGAGACGTAACGAGTCGTAACACTCGTGTCGATCAGAGCATGCATAAGGGGGTCCACCACAAGGGATAAAATAATGAGAAGGGGATACTATTATTTTGTCAAAATAAAGTTTTACAACACTACTAAGTCTCAAAGGGGCATAATTAAATTACAACTTCTAAATACACTTAATTCTATCAAAGGCAACAAGTTAAACCATAAGGTATCTAAGATAAGCTTGGTCCCTGTTTTCACTCTTGCTCATCCCCATTAGTTTGGGGTTCCTCATCGGAACTACCTGAAACATTAACCAAAAACGCAGGGTGAGCAAAAAGCTTAGTATGATTTATATCTCTATATAAGGCATCTTTAAGTGATTAACACATTTAATAAAGTGAGGGTGCTATGACGAGAAATGTAACTAAGGCATAGAACATGAACATGAGAGTGTAAAGGAATGCAAGTATATAGGATCACGAGTAGACAAGATATTAAGAGTAAGATTTCAAGTAGAGAACGATAATGTAGCGAGTGTTATCATGAAATTGGCCATTTCAATACAAGTCAAGTATTTCAGGAATTCAAGTACTTTCAAATAATTCAAGCAAGTCAAGTATTCACGAATAAGTGGAATGCCATAAGCGAATCTAGCACACTTGTATTTGGTGCAATGTCACACCAGGTCAATAATAGCTCCCATGGGCACAAATACTTTCGGGCGCTCTCCCTAGGACTAGACCAGGCCCCATTAATGCCAGACATTGTAGTTATGGATCATCGATCCCAAGTATTTATTTAGACATCCACATAATATGTATGGCTAAGAAATTTCAAGGTAAAACTCATGAAATAAAGTACAGATCTAGTAAAATTTATCATTCAAGGAACAAGTTGTACAAGAAACACAAGTAGTTGTAAGAGAGTTCAATGATGATTTAAGGCATCATGTTCAACGACATTAAGACAACAAAGAAACAAGTTACCAGTCAAGCACGATCGACTCTTGCGAAAATTCTTGTAAAAATAATTTTGGATCAAGTTTTTCACAGTCAGGTGCTTAGCTAGAACACCAAAGAAATCACGGCCAGGTAAGAGATGGGACAGTGGGAGGTTCTCCTCGCATTCGCAAGGGCCTAATTAAATAACCACTTATCTACTTAGAGCGTTTGCACGTGGACCTCTAGCTTTAGACATCGGTCTTCCTTGGTAATCTTGCTAGCTACACGATTTGTCGGAAATACGGAAACACGTAAATCAAATGAAAAATATTAGACTCGTATGGGTAACCTTTAAGACATGATCTACAATTACAATCATCGAATCGTCGATAAACTAACCATTCATGCCATCTTGATAAAGCACATACAATTTAACAAGATAATATCTACTCCATTTACCATGCTGAAAGGATAATGTACTCATGGAGATCAAGGACGTCATGAAGATAGCTGAATTATGAAAGGAATATAAGCTTAAGGAATATAGTTATTTATCTTCCATATACTTAACTTAATCATGTGTGGAATTAAATGACATGCAACATGTGTTACTCACAGGGACACTTGAAAACAACATAACGGAGATTCGCTCTTTTTTTTTTTTTGAAATCTTGCGATGCTGGAACCTGCTACTAGAACGCGGTCCCCTGGGGAGCATGTTCTTGAGGTCGAGGTCCCATGGCGACCGTGACCTGATTTTCTTCTTCTTTTGAAAAGGGCGAAGCTGGAACACCTCGATGAACGCAGTCTACTAGGGGACCGCGTTCTTCAGGACGTGGTCCTCCTGTAGACCGTGACCTATTTTTTTTAATCGAGAATCAGACAGAACGCGGTCCCCAGGGGGATCGTGTTCTTGAGGTCGCGATCCCCTCCATGACCGCGACCTGGAAAACTTTTTTTTTGAAATCTGAAAAAAGGGTCTGATAGCGGTTTGATTGGAACTGCAATATTCAGATCGTGGTCTTATGACGACCGTGACCTGGTTGGTCGACAAAAATTCAAATTTCTTGATTCTGGTGTAGTCACGGTGTGTCGAGGAACTGCTATCAGAATGCAATCTCTGGAACGACCGCATTCAGAAACCCGAACCCGTTCCCATGAACACGATGATATCTCTTCAATAAAACTCATCTAGCATGTTTAATTTTTTTTTTTGGAAAACCTTACCTAGGCGCAATAGGAGAGTGCACCCTCTACTAGGGGTAGAGAGAAATCCACTCCACCATTACACTACTAGGAGGCATCTAGCATGCTTATTACTCAATAACAATTGGGGAAAATGATATATAATCAAAGTAGACATGCATCTACACCTATTTCATTGATCAATATAGGGTTTAGCCCAAGAGAATACCTACCTTAGATCGAATCAAAGAAGAAGAAGAAAAACGGGATGAACGCCGAAGAGCTCCCTTTACCCTTTCAAATCTCGCCCCCAAATCGTCACCAAATCCTTCCCCAGCTTGGTAAAGGCCTAGAGGAAGATTAGAGGGGCCTATTTATAAGAAAAATTGAGCCAAAATAGTCAAGATTTCTTTCCCTAAAAATTAAACTTCTCCACCTCCGAATTCAATGTTCAAGGCCCTAATTTTCAAACTTTTCCACTAACCTAACTTTAATAGGGTTGGAAAAAGTGGGCAAAAGGTGAAATTCCTGGTGGGCTATAGTGCAGGGTTTGAAATTTGAGCTATTCTTCTAGAATTGGGACTAATTTAATCATAGAATATTAGCATTCAAGGTTAACTTCGAATTTAGGCCAATTTAGCCCATTAACTCTCGTTTCAGCCCATTAAGGGTTATCCATTAGCCCAATTTTTGATCATAATCAATTCTAGGGATTTTAATTAGGTCTCTTATATATTTTTTAAAATTTAAAATATGTAATTTCAATGTATTTCAAGAAAAATATAATTATCAAATTTATTTTATATAATAACAATATAATTTCATCATTATATTAATATTTTAATTATTTTAATTATTTTAAATATTTATTTAACTTAATTTAAATAGTTATTTATTTTTTGGGTTATTACAAACTCTACCTATTAAGATAGAGTTAAATTATACAAGTCATGAGTTATATGTATCTGGTTCTGATTAAGATACAGTATTCACAAATGAGTCAGATGATTGACCTTGTACATTTTGTATTTTACGAGTAAAGTTGAATGATGTATATGTTTACTTTAACTTATCTTTTTTATTTATTTAAATAATATGTTTAATTATTTGGTGTAATAGATTATTGTAATAAATAAATTATTAATGCATGTAATTATGTTTAGTTATGTGTGTGAAATTATGTAATCTTATTCTTACATAACATATTAACTAATGTGTAAGTAATTATATTTGAATCACTATTATTAGAAGAATAAAGTTAATTATATGTAAATTAATATAATCATGTAAAAAATAACAATACATTCTATTATTCTTTGGATAAATCTATTATTTTACATGTTAAATCAACTAATATTAGAGATTTATAATTAATCTTACAATAAAATTTTAAGTTTAAAAATTATAAAATTTGTAAAAAAATCCTTCCTCTCATTACATAGTGATATGTTGGCGTACCGACCCATACTGTATTGTACCAGGTCGTGACCGATACGGCCGTTCCAACAGACCCTGATTATAGAGACTAACGTGCCAAAATCCCTATCTTTTTAAAGAAGAATTTGAGTTATTTGCATGAATAACTTTGATGACTTTTAATTCACACGGAAATGTTTCATATGAATGTAATAACACATATACTCACTTTAAATTCTCACTTTAAATATAATTATACATATATGTTCTTTTTAATTACATGAATATTCCTCTCATCGTAGAATAGCTTACACATTTGTCGCTTGAAAAGAGTAGTTGTTGACCATTTTGTTTCTTTTAAATAGAATATCCACTCAGTTATAATTTTTAGAAATATTTTAGATAAAAATATTTAAAAGGAATCATATGCCCTATCATTTTCCTCTATTAATTGACGACATCAATCCAATATTTCTGTAATACGTGTCACCATCTTATACACCGAAACTAAAAGAAATCATGACCGTCACTTCAACGTTCCAATGTTAGGCCTCGTCAAAATCATTGTGCACAGGGCATAAACGATACACCCCATTGTTGGCTATATTGGATATTCAAGTACAAGATGGGAGTGCATTGTTGAGTGCACATTCTATTTTCATAGGCTTAGATACTATGTGATGATAACGAATAGAAAAAATCAGCTTAACGTGGACTCAAATAAATTATTTTTATTTTTTTTATTTTTATTTTAAAACATATTCATGTTAAAATGGAATAACTAATTCTACCTTTTGACTGGAATGAGTTATTTCATGAAAACTCATATTAGGGATGCAAAAATATACTCGTCTTATCAAACTGTATTTTTACTTATTCTCTGAGTTAAGACCCTTTATTCCACCCTTATTTAATTATCAAATGGACCTTAGATAACACGTAACAACGTCCAACATCTTTGCCTCTTTTAATGGAAGGATCCAAACACATCTCCTGTCTACTCTTCATCGCATTGTCCTACACTTAGGGAGATAAATATATATTTTGGATCATTTGTTCCAACAATCCATCTATCTTTAGGCCCACTTTGGAAAGGAGTTATCACTTTCGTGGATTAAGTCAACCCGCTTAAATTAGTCTTGGGTTAACTCATTTTTAGTTTGATAGGAGAATAGTTAATCCGGAAGTAAGGAGATGAGATAAATTACTTTTAATCGAGTGTGATTTGATAGGAAGTGGGTTATCACTTATCTGGTTAATAATGACAACTAAATTATCATATTTACCCTTATTTTTAATTTTTTAATATATCTCATCCTCTCTCTCCCCTCCTCTCTCTCTCACGTCACTCTCGCTCTCTCTCTCTCTCACACATTAACGTATTAAATAATTTCTAAGCACTTAAATTTTGATTAGTATTTAATTTCTAAATATTTAAAATTTAAAACGTAGAAATGTCATTAAATACGAGTTTAAATTAATGTTCATCTTTAAGTTTTTATTTTATAAACATTTTAATATATTCTATATGATGAATATATTTTAAAAATAAAATATTTTTGATAAATAATATAATTATTCTTACTAAATAGCATTTTAAATGTAGAAACATCATTAAATAGGGGTTTAAAGTTAAAATGTCATGTTTGTCCATCCTTTTTTTTTTTTATCTATGGACACGTGTTCACTTTAAAAAAATTATTTTATTTTTAGAATATTTTTAATAGATATTATGAATTAAATATAATATAAAAATAAAAATATTTTTGATAAATGACATAATTAATTTCATTATTTAAAATTTAAAAGTCATAAACGTCATTAATTACAGGTCTAGGTTATTGTTCATTTTAAAAATTTTATTTTACTCTTATATATATATATTTATATATTCTATAAATTGATAATATCATGTAAATAAACTTTTCTTGATAATTAATAGCATTAATCTCACTAATTAAAATTTAAAAGAAAAAATACCATTAATTATAGATTAGATTATTGTTTACATTAAAATTTTTAATTTTAAAATATTTTTAAAATTATGTTTAATAGATTCTATATGATAAATATATCATTATAATAATAAACTTTTGATAAAATTATCATTAATATTACTATTAAAAATTTAAAGAAGATAAAAGTTATAATAATTTAATGTTAAACATATTTTAATTTAGAAATAGGAGAGAGAGAGAGTGCACACAAGAGAGAGAGGAGAGAGAGACTCTCATTAATGACGCGAACAGGAGAGAGAGGAGAGAGACTTCATTAATGTAGCATTTAATGAGTGAACATGAGAGAGTGAGAGCGCGAGAGAGAATACGACGCATTTAATGAGTGGGATAAGATTTAAAATCATCAGCGGAGGTGAGTTTCAAAACCCCATGATAAGCCATAGTTAATCCAATTACACTGAATCCTCGTTCAAAGCACAAAAGTGATTAATCTTGGGTTAACTTTGGGTTAACCCAAGGATAACCCAAAACCAAAGAGGTGTAAAGACTTTAATTCAACTTCCATCCCCTGTCTTCCAAATGATAGCTTTTACTGCGTTTCTTTGATAGATTAATCTAGACTCTATCATGGGGTGGGACGATAGAACCCTGGCTGATAGCTTTTGCATTCCGGAGAAATTTCCACCTTTGAAATACTTGGTCCTTAATTCGTACTTGTGCCGAATGCAGTCATGTTTGTAGATAGTTTAGCTCCATCCAGTTTCACGGTTTGCAAAATAATGTGAAGCATTGTAAAATTCAAACATATATATATATATATATATATATATATATGAAATATTATAGTGTATTGGGTTAATTTTATGCATATCCTCTTTAATTATATTCAAAATATCACGGTTACCTACCGTCTTTAGTTCCAAATATCATATATACCATGATTGCTAATAGAAAGTTTCAAAAATATCATTAAATGAAAAACATATCCCTAGTGTTCACGTAAACCCCAAACCTCCCCCACACGAACTCTCGAAGTGTTTTTGTCTTTTAGCGATCTATGTTTTTGAAACTTTAGGTTATCAACGATGATATATATGATATTTGACAACTAATTAGGATGATATTATATATATATATATTTATAAATAGGGCATATGAAATTAACTCTAAATTATTTTGTGATATTTTTCTTATGTTTACAATGCTATATAAGATATGATTGGTACGATTGGACTGATAAACGTTTGTGATGAATTTCAAAATCGGATGATCCCTATGATATTCTTTATCCGGCACATTTTAGTTTCTTGTACAATCCAATGGAAAACCAAAATGAGAGATTTTAAAGCTGTCAATCCTAAGAAGACCAAAAAAATTTATTTGCGCAGACTTTATAATTGGTGATTCCACAACTGATATTTTCCGTTATATATATATATATATATAACGGTATACCAAATTAACCCAAAAGGAAAGCTATTGATTAGTTCTACTTTTCCAACGTCTAGGCCACCATCCTTTTTAACCGTCGGAAATCCTTCTTTCCATCTGGTCTCTCTCTTGAATTAAAGAAAATCTAGATAGCTCAGATAACATGTCCTTTGCACGCACCAGCCATACTCCACCATTCAACTTACGTTCGAATTGATCGGGCTTTCATTTTGAGCCCAAGTTTGGCTGATGGACCGTCCTATGTTGTTGAGCCTGTTGTTGTTCGGAATTTAGGCCCATTAGCCCACGAAGCTACTCCAACTCAATGACAGTCTTACAGTTGGGACAAGGTACTGTCTAATATAAGTCTATAACGTATTGCGCACTATATATATATATATATATGTATGCCTTTTTTTATTGGTCTAAGTATGATCGATGGGGATAGGAAGAGGAGAGAGAGACGTGAGGGGAGCAAGTTATGAAACAGAAGGTGACGACTGATATTAGGGTATCCAAGACTATTTGAACATATTTCTAACTTTAAAGTTAAAAATAACTTTACACTGTAAACTACACTAGGAATGAAAAATAAGTCGGATCTAGTACGGCTCGATAATGTTAGATCTATTGAGGTCCAAGACATCCCGACCCGTAGCGACCCTCTCCAATTGAACGACAACCCTGAAGCATGACCCAGTTGACGTCCATCGAGGCTTGACTGGTCCACAGGTGAGATCTTCATATTCGTACTTTTCAGGCACCGTAAGACTCGCCAACGGACGAACGTTGAAACCGCTATTATGAGATTTATCCCGACGAGCTCCGAATCGCGTCCACTTCGTCGAGATGCCCGCACTTCCTTTCTCTAAGAGCGGGTGAGTGGGCGACGGAGGATCCCAATGATCGAGCAGGACATCACTCCAGTAACCGCGCCATTGCGAAGCCAAGGAAGAAACAACACTACTGTGATAGGTATAAATAGTTCCCTAGATGGACCTACACGTGCGGACAAAGGACTGAGAGAGGACTTGTAGCTCAATACGTAGAGAGATGAACGATCCCAAACAAAGGCTCCACAGCATAGCGGGCACGCAATACAGAGAAGGTAGATTGAGGGATCTCCACTCGATCCTCTCAACCCGATCTTTGTCTCCGAGCACTAACCACCTTTATGAGCACTAGCTTTCCTCCTCTCTGAGCACTCTCCACACTTCGCCTCCACTCTATAGACTCTCTCTCTCTCTCTCCCTAAGTTTCCTATATGCTCTTTTACTTATTACTGACTTAAAGTATCGGAGGGTTGTTCCCTGAGATCACTCTCAAGGTTCTTTCCGACGTTCCATCTAGTGGTTGCAGATTCTCTCGGGATGGTCGGCTATCTTTTCCCGACAAATAAATACTAAAGGTGTAGTATACGAGACGAAGGTGATATTTTTCTACCTCTACAGTGCCCAAATTAATGTGCTTATGGGAGAGAGAGAGAGAGAGAGAGAGAGAGGAACCTCAAAATTCTTTCAAACATGAGGAAGTTATTTGGCCTATATTAAGTGATTTTATTTCTCTCTGTAAGGATTGTCATCGGAGACATAGCCAGGGAAAAGTTTGAGAAGAAGTCTGCTCTTAATTAGGGGTTGTCTCGTATTCGATTAATAATTAAATCATCTAATATCTGATTAAATTATTTATTAAATATTTTATTCAAATAATTATCTGAACAAACGAATACTAATTCGAATTTTGTTCAAAATTTAAACGGATAATTATCATGCCTAATCTGAATCCCATTGTAACAAGAGAGGATTTTAGACCCTAACATTAATCTCCCCAATAGTACGTAGACTGCCACGCGACCCACATCAGTCTTCAGGAGGAGATTATCACATATTCTGCTAACTAACTAACTAACTTTTATTCTTTTATTTTTAACCCTTTCAAACCTTATATATACCGCAGTACGTAATTAAAGAGAAGAAATTAATTAAGTTGATGGGATGTGTCACAATTTCTTATTAGCTAGCTGGAGACTATTAATTAATGGAGTGATCAGATCCTCTCTCTTGCATGCACTCACGAGAGAATCCTAGCCGACTCACATAATTAAAACAAACATCAATATATTTGTCACGTGGGCAATATATGTACCCACCAACTCGGGGACATTTTACAAAACCTTCCAAAGTTTCAAACCTCACGAGCCCCGCGGACCACGGCCGACCGCTACGTTCGTTCCCTCAATTTCTCAATGGGACACGGAGCTCGGTAGGGGAGAAGCTGGCCACTGTTCGCGTTGCCATCGGCTCGACGAATTGAAGAGATGCCTCACAAGCACGTGGTAAGACAAGCAAAGCCCTTCTGGCCATCGATCCATCTCGCCACGTGTCCGGCCGACGATATGTCTCATTAATGGTGAGATCGATCAAGGTCACAAATTCAATATAAATAGTTCTTGTTTTGTTATAAAGTGTCAAGTTAATAAATGATATCATATGACTGTCTAATTATTAATACGACATTTTATCATTAGCTTGTTCTATATATATATATATAAGCACTTCAAGATCAAACGTTATATATGTATATATATGTCGACAACTGTGCTATTGTATGCATTGTTCCCTGCACGATCGAGATGCATCTTTCTAATACACCGGCATGGCTCTGCTGTGTTCTCTTCCTAGCTCCATTATCATTACCAAGGTCATGTCTTGTATACAAATAAGATGGAGATAGAGATGAACGAATTGGCATTATAGCATTTTGAATTATATATAAATATATATACATTTGCTGTGATGATCAGAATTGAACAAATTGGCATCCTTTATTCCACAGTCTAGTATGCGCTTGAATGCTAAAGCATGTTGTCTTTTGTCGGACTTTCTTTGGACTTTTGTATGACTTAAGATGTACCGGACTAGAAACTATTAACAAAAATCCTTCCTTTTTTTGAGATAGTGACGGCCGGAGGAGGCCCATCATGCATTTGAATCACCAAATTCGATCTCACCAAAGGAGGTCAACTAATCTTCACAAGTCAAACATACTAATTATGTATATTATTATAAAACCCATTGAGCATGGACCTAATTTGACTAAATTAATTAACCGTGGGTGGCACGTAAAAACCAACTAAAATATACAGCACCATGCTGTACAACTCAATCCGTCGTGTTTTTTGTTGACTAAAACCGGAGGGCATTACAATCAATCAAGAAGACCTAGATCTAGCTTTATAGAATTCCCTCCATATTAATTTGAATGCTGAGATCATCCATATGAGGTACGATATATATATATTATGTATATACATATATATATATATATATGTATATACATAATATATATATGGTTCACCGCTAGTTAGCTAGTCACGGAGCATATTGTAGATGATTGACCTCAAGTGCTAACATTTTAATTATTGTCACGTGTGCATATATTTGGCAGGTGAGAAGAAGTTGGGTACCTGCTTCCTCTCTCTCTCTCTTCCTGTGGGTGTAAATGATCTCCTTTGTAATTACATCTAGTACGTTTTATATTAGAGTAAAAAACATCAAGTAAGAGATTTTTATAAATAAATTATTATAGATGGTTGACCTCAAAGTCCTAACATTTTAATTATTTGTCACGTGTGCATATATTTGGTAGGTGAGAAGAAGTTGGGTACCTGCTTCCTCTCTCTCTCTTCTCCCGTGGGTGTAAATGATCTCCTCTGTAATTACATGTAATATGTTTTAGAGTAAAAACATCAAGTAAGAGATTTTTGCAATTAGAAGTGAATTTATAAAAATATTTTTTAAAATATATTAATAGACACATCACTGCATAAAATTAAATAATACATAAATATTATATAAGGTCATCTTAGCATGATTTTTTTTACAAATTTTTGACAGAGCGGTATGACTACAAATAAAAAATGACATGTTTACGTAATATAATTTTACATAGTAGTATGATTGCTACTATATTTTCAAGAATATTTTTTTACAAATTTATGTTTAATATTAATACTTTATTTGTAAAAATCTCAAAAAATAATGCATCCTATTTATGTTATACATAAACACATAAAAGATACGACATTTATTGATTAGATGTCTGACCTGTTCTGCTAGATGAGAGGAAAGCTATTTTTGACATTTCAAGAATGTGGCAGAAATTGTTATTACAAAATTAATTTTCATATTGTACCGAGTGATTATAACTCATTCCTGTATCAATCCAAGGACTGGCATGCACTAATTTGTCACTTCCACGCAATGAAAAACTCATACTTTTTTATCTTCTGGCACGTCTTCCATGATATTAACACACACACACACACACACACACACACACACACACACAGGCGCATATATTCGGGATGAACTTTGGTCAGAAGACAAGAACAAAGTAAAAGAAGTGGAAATCAAAGTTTGGGAAATATTGGTACACTTCATTTTCCTGGAAGCAAACTTCTAAGACTTCCTCAGCCTAATACCCTAGCTAGTAAGCCAACTAGCTACCAGATAACCAGACAAGCTCCGCCACCGTGAGATCCTCCATGCAGACGTCGCCGAACATGCAGTGTGAGGTTGTGCCTTCACTTCATATAAGCCGCCGCCTTTGCTTACTTGCTGGACCCCAAACGCCTATAAATACCTCACCGTCTTCTCCTTCCCTCTCCACACACTCCTCCCCCCCCCCCCAAAACATACTCTATCAAACGCACCAATAGTAATCCTCTTCCTTACAGTACTCGCATGCTCCGCGCCATGGGTTCCGCTCACTGTCGAGTACTTATCCTCTCCCTGTTTCTGATCCTGCTGGCCATGGCTGCCCCCGGAGCTCTGGCCCAGGGCACGAGAGTCGGGTTCTACCGGACGTCGTGCCCCCGAGCCGAGGCCATCGTCCGTTCGACCGTCCAGACGCACTACCGAGCCGACGCCTCCGTCGCCCCCGGCCTCCTGAGGATGCACTTCCACGACTGCTTCGTTCGGGGTTGCGACGCCTCCATCCTCATAGCCGGCCCCTCCACGGAGCGGAACGCGCTGCCCAACCTCGGCCTGAGGGGGTACGACGTCATCGACGACGCCAAATCCCAACTCGAGACCGCGTGCCCGGGCGTCGTCTCCTGCGCCGACATCCTCGCACTCGCTGCCCGGGACTCCGTCATCCTGGTGAGCTCATAATCTAATCAATTAATATCCCATTAAAATTGCTAATACGTATCGCCAGTTTATCACTCTCTGGATCTTGCTACACCATCTTCGTAATTGTGTCATGAAGTGTGGGTTTCGCATCTCATATATAATTGGTCCATCACTTGAAGCTAGCATGCATGCATGCAGATCATCTATATATACATATCGTTAACACTGCTTCTCTGTTGTTTATATATCTTAATTTCAGACCGGAGGACCAAGCTGGTCCGTGCCCACCGGACGCCGGGACGGGCTCGTCTCCTCCGCCTCGGAAGCCAACAACCTCCCTGCCTTCACCGACTCCATGGATGTGCAGATTCAGAAGTTCGCTGATGTGGGGCTCAACACCAGGGATCTTGTCACCCTCGTGGGTAAGTGATGACAGATCGAAACATACATATGATGGATCTGTAGACGCCAGTGAGGGCACTGCAATGTACGGCTTCAAGCTGGTAAGATCGACCCAGCTAGCTAGCTAGAGTGAACCCAAATAGCACTCGATCTTACGTCATGAACTGATCCGTCTAGCTACTGCCGGATTCCTATCCCCCCATGTACTAAGGATCCGGACTCGTTGATTTAAGACTAGCTATCTATCATAGTTTCATGCATATGTTAGTCACCTTTTTTTCTCTGATATATGTATATATATGAGTATAATATATATATAACCTGCAGGGGCGCACACCATCGGAACTAGCCAGTGCCAGTTTTTCAGATACAGGCTCTACAACTTCACCAGCGACGGCGGCCCCGACCCCACCATCGCCGCCAGCTTCCTCCCACAGCTGCGCGCCCTCTGCCCCGCCGACGGCGATGGCACGAGGCGGGTGGCGCTGGACAACGGCAGCGGCGGCGCCTTTGACGACAGCTTCCTCCGCAACGTGCGGAACGGGAGGGCGGTGCTGGAGTCGGACCAGAAGCTGTACACGGACCCTACCACCAGGAGGTACGTCCAGGGCTACGCCGGGCTGCTCGCCGGTCTGGTGGGGGCGTTCGAGGTGGACTTCGCAGCGTCGATGGTGAGGATGAGCAACATCGGCGTGGTCACCGGCAGCTCGGGGGAGATCCGGAGGGTCTGCACGGCCTTCAACTCCTAAGAGGAGGAGCATCCTCTTGTTGCAAGCTCACCTACGTACAGATGAAAAGTTCTGAGAATTCTACAGAGAGAAGTCCTACTACCACTACTAGTACTACTAGATGGTAACACTAGTGAACGAAGTCAAATGCAACTGTTTGCTTAATGAAGCATCTAGCAATCTTTCAGACATGTTGTCATCATTAGTCAGATATTTGATATGAATAAGAGTTATAGTGATCATAACTCAATGATAAGGCATAAGCAGATTCTGTACCATTAGGAACGATAGAATTTAATACCAAGAGCATGCAGTGCTATATTTTTTGTCACCTTTTTTACTATTCAATTTGAAAATCAAAGTTGGAAAAAATAATTAAACTTAAGTTTCGTGTTTTTAAATTTGGAAATACCAAACTTAAAGTGTTACCTCGACTATCCGATCTTATGATCAAACGATCAAGATAAAAGTAGTAAAAAAATAGAAAAAATGTGGCACCATAGCTCAGTCATTCAGTCAAGTTATGGTTAGCTCTGGAACCAACCAACCCCCCCTCCCCCCCTAAAAAAAATGGTTAACAATAATAGATTGGTCTAATTATCGTCTCTATGGGCTGTGCTCACCTCAGACCAAACCTGACCCAGTGCTTAGGTCATATGATGTGGGCCTAAGTATGGGCCAACAATGGGCGTCAAACCTGAACCCAGGCTGGAGACGCATCTACCATGAAAAGATATTTAAGACCCAGTCTAATACATTAATACAATTCTTTTATGTTAAAACAATAAAATTAATGCCTCCGTCCCACGAATGTCCGAACCTTTCCCACCCTTTTCAAATTGAAGTCCTGAACTCTAATAAACGGAGTTCTTTCACATGCATGGTTTGTTTTATTATCAAGTAATAGAAATTAAACGTTTCCTAGATCTCTTCTTTTTTTTTAGATTTCATAAGATGTGATGTAATAATTAAAAAGAAAAGTTTTTTTACGTGCATACCCCCTGTAATCTTCATTTTTTGTACGTATATCCCTGATTTACATGGGTTATAAAAAAACCCCAAAATACATATGCATCCAAATAGTTGTATATATATACTTCCACCCTTAAGATCATGTCATCCCGTCAAAACACCATAAAACTTAACTTAAGAGTAGATTTGTCATTTCATCATTTAAAGTACATTTAAGTTACAGTATGAGTATAACTACAAATATTTAAATTACTCAGGGATATCTTTAACAATTCATACAAAATCAATAGTATATGTGAAAACCAAACGTTATAAAGATATATATGTGTAAAAAACCTAAAATCAATTATGACTGATAATAAATCACATATATTATATATCTTCAGCATCCAAAATTTGTGGCATAGGATTATGGCTGTCAATGGGCCGGCCGGCCCGATAGACACACAGGTTTGGCTTGATTTCGGGTCAGATCGTAAGGTCTTTTTCGACCCGCGGACTTTTAGTCGGGTCTAAAAGTCCAACCCGACTAGGTCCATAGGCTGGACTCGGACTTTGAATTCGACTCGCTGGCCGACACGGCATGTTCTCTTTTTTCTTTCTCTCTTCAAATTTTAAAAATTACTTAATCAAAATTATGTTATTTTATTTAATTAGAAAGTTAAAAACTCTATTTTCAAACAAATTATATAATTAACATCAAAACTCTACTTAATTTAGTGAGATTATAAATTTTATATTGTTAAATATATTTATTTTTATTTAAATTATCGGGCCGAGTCGGGCCTTAGTCAGGCTTTACATTTTTTAGTAGTGTTGGGCTCGACCCGGTCCGGCCTAACATAACTCGGGCCCGAGTAGGACTCAAGTTTTAATATTGATGAGTCAGGTTTGGATCGATCCGACATAAACTAGGCTCAGGCTTGACCCAATGACAGCCCTATAGATGATGGATGAAAATATAGGAGAGCATGCATGGGCCCCATTTTTTTTCCTCAGAAAAGTGAAGATTTCGTTTTATGGCTACTGATCAACAGTAGGTCATTGATCATATGACCCAATGCCAACAGAATTCATGCAAATCCAGCACTACAGATTGGCTTGGAAAGAGGACCTCGGTGAACTAACTAGTAAAGGCCATGTCTTATGATAGAGATGTCCAAGACTCGACTCTAAGAGAGGAGAAATTTATCTCATTTAATCCTTGAGAGATGTGGTCTCAAAATTTATTAGTCTTAAAAAAATATGCATTGAGTTAGACGTATGTTCGATTCAAATCAAGATTGTGACACGAATCGTAATTGGTATGTTATGATTCTCTCTTTCTTTTCTTGCCGACGTGGGGTGTTACGCGTGTAATATTAATTATTATTTTTTAATTTTTTTGAGTGATCTCCACACTCAACTAGTTTGATATGCACAAATGTCGTGGCATGAGAATCACAGAAAAAATTATCTCCATACGAATAGTAAAATTGAGATATTTTTATTATTCATAAAATTAAAATTTTATTTTTACGTGACTCTCACGTCACGTTACTTAATGACGTGGTCAGTACACCAAACTAATTTGATTTGGGAGCAACTTAATTTTTTTAAAAAAATGAATGTTGCACTCGCAATATCCCCGTGTATAATTATCATGAGCGTTGCATAAAGTGTCACTCCTCGTAGAGTAAATATAGTAACAAACTTCCATCTCTTCGCGTCATATTTCAAAAGTTATGTTTCTCTCACCATCTTCTCTTAATTAAGTAATATTGGTGCCTTTTTTGTCATTAGATTAAAAAATTAAATAATAAAAAGAATACATTATTTATAAAAGTGAGTAACATTTATTCTCTTAACATACTTTTGATAGATGTGATGTGTAAAAAGTATGTTAACGTAACATCTAACATGTGACAACTACCTCAGCAAAGGACTCATTGGTCAGAGTCACAAGAGTCACATTTACCGTATAGTGGCACAAAATCTTATGTTCATGTGTTCCTTGAAAGTTGGGCACCTAGTTTAAAAATGAGTCCACAATCTAAATGTCATCATGCATGGCAGAGAAGTGGGACCAGTTGGATATGTTATATATCTTGATAATCAGGCCAACCATGCATTGGGCACGCACTTATGTGTCTTAGCACATATACCCCGGTGAGGAGAGTAAAATTAGTCTAAGTTTAGCGCGACCCGATATCGCCAGGCCCAAAGTGACTCGACCCAATCGAGTCGAAGGAGCACCCAACGGTCTACAACCCAAGCCGGGTGGCCCATGCAGTTAAGGCCCATAGAGGATTCGCCAGCCCACCAGCGAGATTGATGCGTGTGTCTTGGGCGTCGAAGAACTCGCCAACAGCTGAATGTTGCCTCTGCCATTACAGGACCTTCCCTGGCATGGACGAGGTCATGCCCACGCCATCGAGATCTTCGTCACGAGATTTCCCTTTCGGGAACAGGCGGATCGACAGCGGGGCAACTCCTCACATTCACAGAGTCATTATCCCACGACCCTCGTCACTTCCTATCTCGGGAACGTGGGACTCCAAGGCGGCCTGTATAAATAGGGGCCCGTCAGATCAAGAAAGGAAGGAACACACGAGTAGACATACGAGCACACCCATGCTCGTACAGAGACACGAAGAGAAATCCTTGTGCTAACAAGGTCCCAATCTAGAGAGCGTCGAGGACCCCCAACGTGCAGCCGTGACATCTCCATCCGGGAAGTAGGATCAGGGAGGTCCCTTGGCGATTCTTCCCTCCTGCCTCTCTGAGCATTCTGCAAGCACGTCGAGCACTCTCTAAGGCTCCCTCGTCTCATGCGGGATTATTTTCTCCTTACCCTAGCTCTCTACTTTCTCTTCTCTTCTTCTACAACTTCATATTCATCTCTGACTTAATTAAGCATCGGAGAGTTGTCCTCTGGGATCACTTGCAGGGCTCCTTCTGATGTCTCTCTCTAATGTTTGCATGTTTTCTAGGGGACATGCGGCTCATGTCCAATAAATAAATTTTAAAAGTGTGATACAAGACCTATGGAACATTTTCCAACCTCTACACCTTGTAAATGTCCAATTTGCAAATAGATTCATCATTTAGATATGTTGTCATAGATGATATACTACAAATGGTTGCTGATGTACCCTCGTTGTAACTCCCACTTGTTTAACTCGAGTGAAATGTGAGTTAAAAGATAGACCGACTATCCTACTCTTGAATTAGCAACCTCTCTCTCCCCCTCCCCCCCGAATGGAAACCGTAGCCATGGAGGAAGATGTGGTGGTCGACCCCCTACCCTACCACTTCATCAACAGCTTCGATCGTCTCTACTTCCCGACAACACCCCCTCAGTCGTTCCCCTCCTCACTGATCTAGACATCAACGCCAACCTCGACCTTGACTTCTCCCGACCTCCTCTACATCCCTGACTCTAAGGATGATTTGCTCGCCACCACCTCCAACTACAAGGACGGGTCTGAGGTGTTGTCGTCATCCTTTACCTCCGTCGTGGCTCTGGGAGAAGGGTGCAACCTCGATCGATCAGGATGGGGATCTAAACGTGTTGTCCCCTGAGTCCAGCAATTCTACTACCGGTGAGGGGCTTGGGATGTTCGAGGAGGAGGAGTGGGGATTGCCAGAGGACGGGAGGAGAGGGGGGCCATTGGGGTGGGAACAAAGGGGTCGTCATCGAGACGGGGGTATGCATGTAAAAACTCGAGTAATATTGGTGCCATTTTTTGTCATTTAATTTAAAAATTAAAAATTAAAAGGAATAACATTGAGTGACATTATGACATTTCTCCTAACATACATTTGATTGATGTGATGTGTAAAAAAAATATGTTCTAACATGTGTCAACCAGTGTTATTAGAATCGGACCGAATCGGTCGGTCGGATCGGTCGGTCGGACCGGTCCGACCGTGAACCGGTCCAGGAACCGGTCTGATTAAGGCCGGTTCGGTCTAATGTTAAAGAACCGGACGAACCGCAGTTCGACCGGTGAACCGGTCCAAACCGGTCCGACCCGATTCACCCTTTAAAATAGAAAAAAATTAACGTAAAAATATTTAGATATTCAAAATGATATTTATATGTGAATAAAATTATCTTATTATTATTGATTTGTTATTATTTATCATTTTATTTTAGATATATTTGAAGTTTAAATGTTTAAAGGAGTATAGATGTCAATTGTGAAGAGTGAAGATCAATAAAATATTACAAAATTTTAAGGTCAATTTATTTAACCATGTTATTATTATTTGTTTACTTATATAGTTACGTAATCATGATTAATAATTATACATGTATATTTATTTATTTGATCATTATGACGTCACGGTTCAAATCGGTTCAATTGAATGATCCAATCGATTTAAATCGAACCCGTTCATTGACCGATTTAGACACTGATTCGATTGTGATAATATTAGTGTCAACTATCTCTGCAAAGAAATCATTGCACTGAGTCTTAAGAGTCACGTCTGTCTGTCGTTCATGTGGCACAAAATCTTATGTTCCAGAATTTCTCGAAAGTGGGGTTACCCACCTTGCAAATGAGTCCATAATCTAAATGCCATCGTGCGTGGCAGAGACGTGGGACCAGTTGAATGTACTCTGAATCTTGGTACTAGCGCTGCCTTGGGCACCCATAAAAAGGCGCGTAGGCACACACATATATATGTAGCCCATGGTTCAGGTAACCTCTCACCTCTCTTTTCCAACTAACCGCAGGACAACGCCCCCAATGAGGATTGTGTTCTCTGAACCGCTAAAATTCATCTACGTGAGACACACCGTACCACTGGTTGACCCAGCATCTTTTCATGGACAAAAGAGTTCTAGATCTCATCCTCCACATCTATCACAACAAATGCAAGCCACTCCAACAACAAGTGCTGGGCAATGCATGCTTCCCCCCCCTCCCCCCTATGATATATGTGTAATTTCGAAGACTTATCTTTAACCAGAAAGAGTTACTTTTTTTCTTCCAAAAATGTTCACAGAGTTGAACTTGACGATAGCGAAAATATCTCTTCCGTTGAGACGTTCAAATTTTAGATGAAACATCATTTTTTTTGCCATCCTATCTTTATGCCAAATTTATCTTCGAATGTTTAAACACGAGTGCCCTCCCTAAATCTAATCTAAATATAAGAAGGTAAGGGGTTCTAAATAGAAATATGCACATTATTAAAAAATACAAGTCCCCGACTGGGCTCAGCCGAGCCGTTTGAGCGTGCGCCTCGATCTCTCGAACGCGGCGGAGACGTGTTGGCGTGGGGTAGGGGGCGGGAGAGCGCGACCGAGATGTCGCGATTAACACGCGAGAAGCAGAGGTTTGCCCGTATCATGTGGGACCCGCTTTGGCGGGGAGGGGGAGGTTTTATCCATTTATATTTATTTATTTATTTATTTAGATTTCTAATTGGATAACAAGATCACGTGGGACAGCCGGGTTGGGTCTGGATTCGAGGGTGGTGGGTCCATCTCATCAGGCCCGATGGTGGCAGCATCTTTTATCAAAAGTGAAGGAGTAGATAGATAACCCCTGGACGGTGGTGTATACGATTAAAACTCCCTCTTTGATCGAGGGTTAAGTAGGGGTTAACCCGATTTTTATCTCTAGATTAATATTTTTTACTTTGACCGGTGGAACAAGATAAGTAAGTTAAAAATATGATTAACTTAGAGTTAATTTGAAATTTAAAATTCATCTCAAAAGATTGGTTAACTCTAACAAATACGTATCAAATTAAAAATGGATTAATTCTAAGACAATTTAATCAAATTGAGTTAATTTACTTTTAATCTATCCTGCTATCAAAATGCAGTGAATTCAAGAGTCTCGAAAAGAGAGCTTAATTTGACGTGATATCATTAACAGCAACAAAAGGTAATGGCAATAAAAGACAAGTAGGATTTGCAACAAGTGGGGACATGCCTCCTGTTCTGATAATTACACTTTGGAGTATTATTATTATTATTATTATTTTCGTTGTAGGAGTACGGGAAGTGGGGGGAGGGGTTCTCGTTGGTTGGGGGGAGGGGGGGGGGCACCGTGTTCTTCTCTTTTCACGCCCGTTGCGGCAGCTTCGATCGGAGAGGAAAGCGATGGGTGAGGGAGGGAGGGACGGGATCAAAAGGTGAGGACGAGCATGGGCAGTGACGGGCAGGATTTAAGTGGTTGAGAGAACAACGTACCTCTCTACCTCTCTCTCTCTCTCTCTCTCTCTCTCCAACGTACACGTAAGTCATCTCTGTGAGGTACCATCAAACCTTTCATGGACGCCCACCAGCAAGATGTGCATGCTTAACCAAAGGAATCTCTCTCTCTCTCTCTCTCTCTCTCTCTCTAAGCCATGTCTATGATACTTTTTTATTAATTATTATTGAGATGTTATAACTATTACATCCGGCAGTGACTCTTACAATCATAATATTAGGTTTGAAAATAATGTTAGACGGTAATTTTAAAAATTATAATCATTGAAATCTCTGTCATCTCCTTCTCAAATATGCACACGGTCTCGTTAATTTTTATTTTAAAGAGATTTTGAGAGTTAAATATATATATATAAATAAATAATGATACACTTTCATAATCCACAATATATCTTTAAATACTATTTTGTCTCTCTCTAAAGTTTTTGAAAAAAAATTTATTCTCTCAAATTATTTCTAAATACAGCTGACCAACTCAATGTACTTTTGAGAGTTTCAACACTTTAAAAAAGTGTTGGGTGGTGGGGTGTCGTGGGACTGACTTGCAGCTTTGGGTACCGTTGGATCAGACGCCATAATAGAGTAAACAACCTACCCTATAAGAAAAAGGTGACAAGGTAGAGTGACACATTTTATAATTGACAGACCAAGGTGATGCCTCCTTAGATATGGGAGTAATTGTCAACTGTCTTTGTCAGTCACTTTTTTCACAGATCATATTTCAATCATTAGAATCATTGACGAACGTAACTTTTTAGATGTAACTGATTTTTCGTACATTATAACTATCATTCTACTAAATTATTTTAGAATTGCATTAGGGTACATATATTAGGGTCAACATTAAGTTAGACTTTTTACTTTTTTTTTACCGACTCACCCACTGGACCCGAAAAACCCATGATCTTACACATTTCAAAATAACGAGAGAGTCAAGATTTGAACCGGTGAACTCATGATTCCTCACGAGGTGAAGAACCAACTGGACTACCCAATTGGTTAGACTTTTTACTTTGATTATCAATAATTTGACAAATATTTATATGAAAAAAAAAATTCTTAGTGTATCTTATTTACAAACGATATCATTTCTATTGATGAGAGTAAATGGCGCTAAATATTTGTGTATGAGGAGGGCCTATCTTGTCGGCCAGTAAGCGCTCATCCTGTCGGCCCATCACGGGAGTCCAACCTTCCGGATCCGTTACACCACGTGACCAGCCCAGCACGCCTCCTGCTCTAGTATAGGCCCAACATAGAGTCCGTACCCGCGTGAGCACTCTCTAGCAGTGGCCATGGCGCACGTCCACTGCAGTCCATTAATGACGAACGGCGCGCCACTCCGGTGACGAGAGAAGAACGTCGCCCACACCACTCTCCCTTACAGCCTGGCCTCACGTCCTCTCCGGCGAGCCTTGCCACATTAATGGAGGAGGTACCCCTCGGGCGAGTCTTGCCGCATTAATGGAGGAGCTATCCCTCCGACTGGAGACGGCAAGTCAACGTCCATATCTCTCTACCTCGTCAGGCATGTGAGCTGGGCAGTTCATGTCTCCTCCGGTCACGGCAACCCAACGATCAACCCTCCTCGCCCCGACGATGGTATAAGTAAGACCCTGATCCAACAGTCAGGGGACATGCAATTCTCCATCCCCTTGAGTCTACTCTCTCTCTCTCTCTCTCCCACTCGAGTGCTCGCCTCACTTTTCATCATTGTCTGACTTGATCTTCTGAGAGTTGTCTCCTAAGATAACTCGTAGGACTCCTTTTAACCATTTGTTGGTGGTTGCAGGTCCTTCTCCGACAGAACTCTTCTCCCCAATCAAATAAATCACTGGAGATGTGGATCGTGAAGTGGACAATCATTTCTGGATCGCTACAGTGTAAGACATTGAGGAGATGCCTTAGAATCTAATAGTTCTAGGATTGATCAAACTAAGTCACTGTGTATAACACATATAATATATATAATTTTAGCTATACGAAGCAATGGGATAAGTGGACTTAAACTATGATTTGTTTTTAAGAATAGTATATATGCTGCTCTCAGTTTGACTATTTTTATTGTAGAGGTCTAATAAGGGAGCTCAAAAGAAACTAAAAAAATAGACATGTGCTTATAATCAAAACTCAAATCTTCTCTTTTGAAGATCCTTTTACTAGCAAAAAATGAAAAAACCCTAATTGCCCCCGGATGTAGTCAGAATAATATCTCAAAAGAGACATCCCAAATTTATACGTCTTCACTTATAAGTCGGAGTAACGTAGTCTAATGTGTTTCGTAGTTTTAGGATTATTTATCTTTACATTACACTGTTTTTCATTCTCTTAGAGGCGAGGTTCAAGCAACATAAGTTGGAGCTTGGAACAAATGTGAGTGTCAAAATTGACAAACGCCATCAACACATGTCTTGATTCAAGGGTGGGTTCAACTCATAGCACTATTAATTTGAAAATCCAATGTCCAAATATCATGAGGACCAATCCTGTGTTGTATTCTTCGGACTTGAGTGAAGTACAAAGAGTCCATATTCTACAGTGGTTCTAGCCCTTTGTGCAGTGCTTAGAGTAATGGGAAAAAAATTTCTGAGCATGCACAGAAATAATAACTGTGAATATGTACAACCTACAAGGCCACAAAGATAAATTAGATCTGCTACGCCTGGAAGGAATCTGCAACAGCTTCTATGCATGGTTCCTCACTTATGCAGTGAATATATACATAAATTAGTTGGTCGGTGATCCATTCAACTGGTTGGTCGTGGTTAGATCCTCAGTTAATGTTTGCCAAGAATCACCTACCCATCGTCTTTTGCTGCTGACCTCTTGTTTCTAGTAGCCATGCTTGCTGGAAAGTGCAATCTTGCCATTAGACGGCGCGGTCCACGAGTCGTTCGATCAAATCCTCTCACACAAACAAAACCTGCAAAAGACGTTTCAGCCCAAGGAAGTGATCAGAACGCACAACATTTCTCTTGGTTCACAGATTTTTGAGTTACAAAAGAGGTATTTCGTATGATTCTCTAGTCCAAGCAACGATCTTGCATTCACCTCTGGATGTCGGGTTCTAAATCGGTAGAAAAACGACCCATCAAACTAAAGATTACAAATGACTACAGCTCGGTTCTTATGCATTGGAAGAGGGACCTTTTTCTTTATTAATCTCAGTGATGATGCTACTAGTATACCTTCTCCTGAAGACAGCATGCACTTCAAATCACATTCTATTTCATTTTTTATGTATAAGAAATTATGTTATGTCTTTTGCTTCCTTTTCTTATTCTTTTGAGTGGGATCTGTCTTGGCAAGTCCTCTACTTGATTAATGCTCGGAAAATGTGGATTTCGGCGACCCTCGGCAGATACGCTGCTTTACCAGCTATTATTATTATTAAAGTCTTAAACAAGTATAGAAAGACAAAATGATTCAAGAACAGAAAATACTTTATAAAAATACATGGAATTCTAGAGGATGTGATGGATGGACAATTGACAAATAATTGTATTGAAGATAATAAAATGCATGGCAATGATAATTTTATGTCATATGGTGCCATGGAAATAAATATATGAAATGGGCATGATGATGAAATTTTGAGTGTATCATGCATGTCAATTTATCTGGTTAACCAGAATCAATCATTTTGCAATAGCTTTGAGCCAATTCACAATATATTTTTAGTTTCAGATCTGAGAGGAATATGCAAGAATTCAGATCAAGAATGTAAGAGGGTTGATCTTTGAAGTTTATGGAGCAAAGAATAAAACATCATTAGAAGGGGAGACTTACGAAAGCAACTTGGGTGCACAATCTAGGATCATTTCAACATGCAAACACTGTCAAAATGGATATCAAGGAAAGAAGAATAACTTTTTCAGGAGTGAAGGAATATGAATCTCAAGGGTGAGGAAAACCTTTCATCAAGTTTAATTCTTCAAACTTTTACACTGGACTAGGTGCACAATCTAGGATCATATCAACATGCAAACACTGTCAAAATGGATATCAAGGAAAGAAGAATAACTTTTTCAGGAGTTAAGGAATATGAATATCAAGGGTGAGGAAAACCTTTCATCAAGTTTAATTCTTCCAATTTTTACTCTGGACTATCATTGGTACCAGCTTGCTGCTAGAGATATCCTAGAGATTAAACATCAACTAATAACATTACTAGATAGACTTGAGCACATAATGAGTGGGTAAGTTTGAGAGAACAAGTGGAGCATGTCAAAAAATTAACAGATTCCCTAATTCAAGAAAGACTCAGAATGTAAACCCATGTGGAAGAAAAAAGATAATTCTCTGCCAAGCTTATCTATTATATCAACATAGTTCATATGGCAGTTCTATATTGAGAACCCACAGTGGTTTTACACTTCTACTCATCAGCACGTCATGTTTTTTTTGTTTTCTTCTGTGTTAAGCTCGTAGTCCGGTAGTGGATACACTAAATCAGTTTGATCAGAAAGCTGTTGTCGTTGCATACCTCTCCAGAAGCAGTTCTGTATGTCTGCTATCGCTAGCCCTGGAAGAAAGAGGTCAGAAGCATAAGCTTGTTGAGCTATAGTATTTTACCATTATAGAAATCAAATAATTAGTGCTTACCTTTAAATATTGTTGGTATGGAGGTTCCAAAATACACAGTTCGCCTTGGCAAATTCCAAATCCACCCTCTAGGTACATCAATTGGTTTAAGACTGGACTCATGATCTGCAAACACCTGCATTTGTTTTTCCATTGTATTATCAGCAAATATCTGTAGTTTTTAGCTTCACTAGCCTCTAACATAACTTCATCACCTCGGTAAAATATTAGAGGAAATTATAACTCATATAGATAGAAATTTCACCTCATTAACTTGAAAGTAAGTACCATTGAGTGGAAAACTTCCTCGCATTGCTGTTCGACAAGGTATCTGTACGTGGAATGACCCAAATGTCATTAATCCTTATATTATGTTATTATTATTAGTATTTTTTTAACAAAAGAGGCACTTTTCCATGTATATTGACAGCAAATGTTCAATCTTCAAAGCAAAGAAACTATACTTTACCAGAAGTGTTCCTCTGACCATTTGAGTCTGTGCTTCTCGTATACTATTACATGAGAAACAAGTCCTCTCACCGCACAGGTTGCCTGTACCTTGGGCCTTGCAACAAGATTCTGGTGGTTCTGTTGATTGTGCAGTTTCACCTAGTATTTGATATGTGGACAGAGCATCAGCCAGTGCAGACAATGGAATTGCAGTCATATGAAACCATCAAAAACCTATGTGCTTGCCTGGTGTCCATATTGCAAGAAGGTAAGGACATGGGTCATGGGCCTCTCTTTGGTCCAGCTGTATTGTTTGTCAAGCAGATCAGTAATAAAGTGATTCCAGTGCTAATACACAAACTGTTAATTAGGAAGATGACTCACTCCTTCCAACAGAGGGTGTGAATCTGGGAGTTCGTAGCTGCAGGGGAAGTCTAAAAGTTAGCCATAATAACATAGTTTACTTCACCATCTGAAATTTTTTTGACTTGGGAACAGAATAGGCATACACTTGGTGTTCTGTTCTTAAGCGGCTCACATTCTTCAGCTTGGGCACAGGGATAGATGCAGCCTCTGGAGTTATTGCAATCAAAGCTTTTGACAAATCGACATCTTGGAGTACCATATCATTTTGTTGCATGTAATTCTGCAAATTCTGTGCAAACTCTTCAATGTTGAGCTTTATGGCAGGGATTTCATCAGTATCCTCGTAAAATGCATCTTCAATATCTGGTATTTGTGTACATTCAGGTTCTGGTGTTGCTGGTTCTTCAATAATGGGTTCACGATTGTTTACAACATGTACTTCTTGCAACAGTGTGTTCCCCTCAAGCTGAGGAAGCGCCTTCGTATGGGTAAATCCTTTATAATTATGTCCTATGGATGAAGTCACTATGCTTTTATCTTCTGGACCTGGCAAAGGTAACCTAGCACTGCAATTTATGTAATCATATAATTATTCAGTTATTGAATAGGCCATTGACAACTAATGTCCAAGCTTTACACCTAGGATTTGCATGGCCAAAATAAGGTTTATGAATTTATGTGATGCTTCTGAACACGTTTCAACCCTAACAAAATCCCTTTACATATATTTTTCTTAATAAATTTAAGGAAACTTGGCTAAAATTGGTCACATGTCTTTCTTTTTCAGTTCTAAGTACTTTGTTTAAACATGTTGGCCACAGATGGTGTATAGACTGAATAGATCCATGGAATTCAGAAACAGACATTGTAATACATGTTTTTAGTCATGGACCTGGGTCAAAACTATGTCAATCATGTCTGTTCTCTTGTTTCATAAATTATCTTACCTGCTCAACCCATATGTTGAACTTCTCCCAGCTTTATTCTTCGCTTTTCAGATAACTACTGTTGAATCCACAAAACCGCGGTGTTGAGATACAAAGGGCCAGGGTCATAAGCACATGAACCACAACTCATCAATCCTCCAGACAACTACCAAGTATGACTATTCCGAGGCCTAATTGTAACTTTAAGTGGATGAATCTTCAAATGAATGGGAAACTTACTGAAAATGTAGTAGCAGTTTTTAGCATGCAGTATTTTGTCCATGGCCACACGTTTTATGGATTAGATGGGCAATATGTAGAATTGTGGATGGCTATTTACAGAAACAACAATTTTCTTGTGAACATACCTTATTAAATGCTGCACTCTTTTCTCTCATTGATCAAACTTAGGCTTTATAAACGTCACTTATAATAATTTCTCCACATTTACTTTCACAAAATGCACACATAAGGCACTCGTATTTTATGTTTTAAGACCAACAACACCTCCAACACTCAAATGCACAAACACTAATGCAGTGTTTGCATGGTTTTGAAATGTATATCATGCCTTTCCGAATATTTTAAAGCTTTGGGGACCATATACCTTGCAAATGCACTTGCAAAATGTCTGCACTCCCCTCTCATTGGACATGCATTACAGTTTGGCTTGCTTTTTGTGCAGAATACCTGTATAAGATGCATCCATGTGTTGTCAATTGTTCACTGTATCTCCTTATGAAGTAGAAACAACTTAAGTAATTTCCACAAGAATGAGAGTTTACCTTTCCAAATGTGATCATCTGATAATGTAGCTCATACCTATTTCATCAATAATGTGCATAAGAGTTGTATCAGTAGAAGTATGATTTTTCTTTGAAGGTGGCAATGCCACAATCCATTAAAACACACACACACACACAAATAAGCGAGGTTCTCCAACGTATCAAGCTGATAGCTGGAGTAAGGGAAACTTAAAAACTTAAAAACTTAGAATACATCAGAAGAGAAGTTCAACTAAAGACCAAAAGGGGGGAAAACAGAGAAAATCAAGGAATCCTTATATTATCTATGAAGATAACACTAGCAAGATGCTTTCTACATTAGAATCAGGTTAACATGATTATGGCAATGATATATTCAGTGAAGATTCAGAGGTTACAATGTTCGTTGATCCAGAGTACATAGTCGAGGCCAAAGATACTTCTGAATAGTTTCCAACATAGGATACCTAATAAAATAATAAAAAATATAAAGTTAATTCACCAATCAAGTTCTTTCTTGTAACTAGTAATAAACAATATGCATGAGAACTTACAGCTCTAGGAGATGCAATTGAAGGGACTCAGGCAAAGGCTGAAGTGGTACCCATCCTAGTCTTACACAAATTCGACCAACGTTTGTGTCGACCTTAATAGTGTCACAAAGAGATGGAACAACATTATAGATCTAATTGATAGGTGGTAAATTTTATATGAAAAACCTGTGTAGTGAAAAAAATCTTACCGGGAAAGCAAGGTGATGAAGTGTCAAAAGACGAACACATTCGACACTTTTCAGTCCCAATCCTTTTATGCTCAAGAGGAAATCCCTGGAACCATCATAACTTCTAGTTTTCAAATTTTGTTTAGTATATGCATTTCTTACATTCTTATGGTATGCATAGGTTGATGGATAAATAATGGTATGAACATATATGTGTGTGTGCATGTGCGCAGGTGTTTGCGCGTGCGTGCATACTCAGATGAACTCATGGGATCATTATGGAGACGACAATGCAGTAGGCATATAAATCAAACATAAAGTTTACCCTAAAAACACAAACATTTGTTTTGTTGGACTTGTCCTTTAGAATGACCAATGTTAGACTATAAGATGGATTACATTACACAGATGATTGCTCACCAAAGCAGGTGAACTTACTTTGTTTTGTCAGGTGGAACATCCCTCAGCCATTCAAGGTCAATGCTTCCATGTTCTTTCATCAAGCGATCAAGGAGGCCCTGCACAAACATTTCACCATAAGCCTTCGTTTACTTTGCAAAAGTCAGATTATTCATGAAACAACCACTTTGATTTTAGTTGATAATCTACCAGAATTAGTTAAGCATACATTTGATACCACCATTGAGGACGACGATAAAATTTAGCCTTGATTAAAATCAAGAATCTGCAATTTATTAACATCAAAAGGATGATTCTCCCCTAAAAGCAACATAGATACTCCCAGATATTGAACTAACATAGTGCCAATCATCACCTAGCCAAATAGTTGTTGAATCCACAAAACCGCGGTGTTGAGATACAAGGGCCCAGGGTCATAAGCACATGAACCACAACTCATTTAACCAATACGGGACTATTGCCCAGGGACTATGCCCAAATTCCAACGCTCCCCCTCACGGCCAAGATGGGCCGTGGACATTAATTGGGTGGAGGTGGTAAGAGGAGTTGGGTCATTTGGCCTGCTCTGATACCATGTTGAATCCACAAAACCGCGGTGTTGAGATACAAGGGCCCAGGGTCATACGTATATGAACCACAACTCATTTAACCAATACGGGACTATTGCCCAGGGACTATGCCCAAATTCCAACAATAGTAAAAGCTGAAGTACACTTCTGGTTGGCATTTCACATAGGTTGCCCATCCAAAGGAATGTACAGACATATGTTTACTTCCACAGTCCACACAACTTGCCTCAGAGGAAAACGATTTCTATGCTTTCGGTTTTCAGTTGACTAGTGGCCCAAGCTGCTTGCCATTTCCAGGCCAAAGTGTGGGACAGAGATGGAAGCAGAACAACCAGGCAGCATTTTGATGATCTTTCTTTCCCATTTCATTTTTCCATCTTGGGAGGGAGGGTGTTAATAGGGATGAGAAGACATTTTTTCTACTTCACATAACATTATGACAGGTCCAGATACTAATCTTTATAAAAGTGGATTTACTTCGCAACTTCCAGTCATAAGACCATAAAATATGATGTTCACTACTTGAAGCATGTTTTGCATGCCATGTATATAATTTATGGACTGATGTCGTTTACCATGTGATCTCAGGAGGAAATATGTAACATGAGGAAGCAGTTGCAAACATGAAGAACCTGGAACCACCTGGGTAATATTTCCTTCTTTTAAAACTGTGGTAGAATTTAACGCAATCTTTTGTATTAATATTCTTCAGATTACCTTGATTCGCTCTGCAAGCTTGTTGTTCATTCCACGTTCTCGAATGGTACTAGAAATTTCATTTACATCTGCATCCCTTACTGCCTCCCAATCCAAAGAGTCCATGGTGTCACTACTTCTTTCCTTTCTGGCACCATTCTCACATACCTGCCTCCTCAAATCATCCCAGTCAATGAACTTTTTTTCTTTTTCAAGCTTTCCTCTCTTTCCTCTTGGTGCATTACTTGCTGATCCCACTGTGTCCTTGTTGGAGCTGCAAGTTTCATCTGTTGAAGCTAATTCAGCTCCCTCATTCACTACACCTTTGCTCTTGTCTACCATAGTAAAGCATTCCACAACGTCAGGTCTCTGCTTTGGAGGTGAGCCTGAATAGAATTGATGACCTCTGAAGTTCTGTGTCTGAGACAATGCTTCAGAAGCAATCTGAACATTGATAGAATGGGACTCTGCTCTTCTTTGTTTTGGCGGGACCTCTGTTGACATGCCCTCTTGTAATCCTGAGTAATTGTGGAAACTATTATTAGTTGGCCCCACAGTTGTGATACTGGAGATTCCATCAAAGTAGCACGAATGCTTTCCATAGTCAGCTTTTATGCTTGATGCATGTAAACTTTGAGCTGCCAGATCACCTGTGAATGCTTGCAAGTCACCTGAAGGTGAACTTTGAGATGCCAATGTAGAATTCTGATGATTGGACACTGTTGCATTTGCTGAGTGAAAGCCTTCAGTGCCTGAAACTTTGATCTCACTGATAGGGTTGATTCGAGAAGCAATAGATGATGGGAAATATAGTCTTTCTTTGCCTGATGGCAATCTATATTCCTGATTATCTGTGGATGGGCTGTCAAAATTTTCTGTCTCACAGGACTTAAAATTTTCTGTCTTGGAGGATTCTCTATTTCCAAGTTTGTGTAGATCGTGGAAACTGCCATTTTCTGCCATTTCTAAAAGCTCCATGCATGAAGTCTTAGATTCCAAGCTGCATTGCTTGCCAGTTATCAGATATTCAGCCTCAGAGTTTGCTTCTGAACTTGAACCAATTTGATCAATTGTCAGGAAAGGGTCACCTGAAGAATTCTGAGATGAAACAACAGAATTTTGTGATGAATGTACACATTCAAATGGTTCCATTTCATTTGCTTTGATCATATTCCTATCCCCTGCTACTATTAGTGGGTTGTCAACTGAATCTTTGTCTTTTGAATATGAGAACATGTCACCTCCAACATTATTTCCAGACGGATGTATAGCCTTTTCACCCATCTGTTCAGCTCCATTATCGACTCCTGAGTTCTGATCAGAAACTGACTTATCAGAACACTTGCCAGCCACATGAACTGCAGTGAATGATGCGTCCTGCTCTGTAGATGTACTTGCTTCTCCACTTTTTTCTCTTGACCGAGGAGGAAACCTTGCAGCAAGGGACATGAAGGCAGAGCTGTGGAAATAGACAGTAAATATTAAAACAGCATAATAAGTTTCATTTCACATGTCATCCCTACTTCTCATTGTATCTTTAAGGAGATAGATACGTGAGATTACCTTGAAAGATGGTCAGCGACATTCTGAGTAAGAAATACTCCGATTACGGAATCCAGAACAGATCCTTTCCACGGAGAAAACCGTCTATCCCCTGCACCAACAGTTTTTCAGGAGGAAAAAGTTTATTATAATTTTCCTTAGAAATGGAAAAGGATAGGACAATATGCTTTTTGAATTTGTAAATCCAGATTGGATACCTCCATCAGAATTGCAGTTATTCAGAGAAAAATTTGTTGGACCAAGCCTTTTGGAATAAAACCAAAAGAGCTTAAAATTAGTTCATTCAGATCCTTGTTTGTTTCCAATTATAATGCCTAGTACTGAACAAGAGATGAAAGGAGGCTATATAGGAAGGTCTAACTTTGTAGTATTGGTTGGTAAGTTCACTTCCCACTGTTCACAAGGAGATGACACTATGCGTTTAGATCAAGGGGGCCAGAGAGTTTAGAAATCCGGGTCAAGATATTGCTTCATTTCACAAATAGTTGATTTTCCTTGTTCTAGATTTAGAAAACAACACTTAAATACGCTGAAAACTAATACAAATAGAATTGCCTTCACCTTGAACGAGATGCATTCTGGCAATGAAAGAATCTGCCCTCCCATGAAAAACTCCCCTTTCTTCTTTCCACCACTTTTCTTTATCTGCTGCAGTTCCTTCAACCCCATTATTACTTTCCTTCCCCATCAGGAGGTTCCATACCCTGTTTGTTTCCTCATCCAGAACTATCTTGGCTCGGTGGCGCAGCTTCTTTATAGGGTAAAACTGTCCCTCAAACGGGACAATCATTCCATGTGCACCAAAAGGAACCAGAGCAGTTTGTTCCTGAATTACTTTATTCCCCTGGTCCTCATTGATATTTAAATATTTCATTTTCTGGACAATAATGTCAAGAGAATGAAGTGTTTCATTTCCATGAGAATGGGGCAACATAGCATCAGAGAAGCAGCAAGCTCTACACATTGCATGGGAGCTTGTGACATTATTACAAAATCGAACAGAACTGACTTGGACAGGTAGTAGATCTTTTGGTTCAGAGTTACTTGCTGAGGATGAAATTGATTCACCAGATTTTTGTCTTAAACTGCATATAGTGGAATCCTGTTCTTGCAGGCCCAGTTGGTTTGTATGTGAAGGCTTGACACTGGCTACTTGAGTTTGTTCCTTCTTTCTATTTCTTTTGGTTCTTACTTTTGCATGGGTGTCTGCTGCTAGAGCTTCAACACAGCCTTGTGGCCCTCGTATAATGCCATTTTCAAGTCTTTGATCATGCATGTTTGGATTATGCAGAGCTGTAGGTAATTTCATGTTGTCCCTCAGAGATGCCAGGTTGCAGGCTCTAATAGGTGCTTCCAAACTCTTCATTAACTTTATTTGTCTGTGACCAAATGTCTGCTTACCCTCCTCCATATCTAGCACCCTTTCAAGATCTAGTAGTCTCTGAGCATTGGCAAAAGAAGCCACCTCATTGAATGCAAGTTCATTGTGCCCTTTCCCTGTCCTCCTCTTCTTTTGCCTTTCAGGAAGATAAGCAAGACTGTTAATTCTGCCTCTTAGGGACCCATACATCTCATCGTAGTTGCAGGCCTTCTCATGGATAAAATCCACTTGGACTATATTCTCATTGTAGAGTTGCATGCCATCTACGAGGAGATTGTTATCCATCTTCCTTGCACTCATCATAGTTTCATCCGTTGACAGCAAATTGGAGGCACTAGTTGAGACAGAACCTTCAGGAGTCAATCGGCGGTCAGTTTGCATTTCAGAATGGTTAATGCCACTATGGCTTTGAACGTCTTGACTATCCCTTAGGCGAGCAAGTTTCTTCAAATTTTCTCTTATCAACTCTCTTCTTGAAGGTTGCAGATGCAAGGATGGAATATCCAATGAATTTAAAGATGTTTCAAGGATTTGACTGTTGGAAGGATTCAGGAGAGGTGCTATTCCCGCTGATGAGTTCACTGGCACTTTCTGTCCTTCGATGAACATGCCAGTGGATTTACCATCATTTTTGTCATTCCCAGTAGCATAGTTACTGCTACTCCCTTGTAATGATTCTACTTGCTCCGGGGATCCACTGTTGGTGTTGCGCTGCAATGTCTCTGCTGCTTTGTCATCTCCTGTGGAGAAATCCAGGCGCCGCTTTGCAGGACCTCTCTTTTTCCTCTTATCGAGTTCAACATTTTGTTCAGCTACCTCACTTGAGGGAGCTTCCAAGGGAGAGTTTATGCCCTTCCTTCGAACATATTTCCTCTTAGTTGACATATTTTTTCCATTCGTTGCTGGATTAGGTGTTGCTGGTTTGGGAGTTGATGACTTTGGAGTTCTGGAAGGTTTCCCTTCCTGTACAACCTTAGGCCTATGTTTCTTTCTCCGGGGCTTCTGCTGTGGTGTTTTGTTAAGGTCTATTCCCTGCTTCTCTGCTTCCTCTATAATCTTATTTTCCTGCAGCTGAGAAGGTAGACCCTGTGCCACAAAATCTGCTTCTTCTGAGGCTCCTTTATCAAAACACAGTTGAACGGGGCCTTTCTCTTTTGGGACAAGGTCCACTCTAATCTCACTTTCCTGCAGCTGAGAAGGAAGCCCTTCTGCTGCTGCCACAAAATCTGCTCGTTCCGATGCCCCATTGTCAAAACACAGCTGAATGGGGCCCTTCCCTTTTGGGACAAAGGTCGGCAGAATGCTAGCCATGCAGAGCCCTTCTCTAACTGTTTTGCTCTCATCGTCTGAGCATGCACTCCCAGGATGACCAACATCTTGTGCCACCTTCTGTTTTTCTGGCGTCACTGGTGCAAATGGAGGAACCACAGCCCCAGATGCCACTGGTCCAGCTGCATTTTTTTTCAGCAAACAATTTAGAATGCAGTTTGATTGATGAACAACAAGAAATCTATCCAGAGATATTATGTAAGAAATAGTGAGGACATTCAACAATTAGAACTCTTGAAGAAGTTCAAAGTTGAATAAATCGAATGTAACTTAATATAAACAACAAGGAACCTATGCCACTACAATTAGGCAAGGTATTAATTAGGATATTCAAAGGACAATTTGGTGAATAATTAACCGTGCACCTTCACATGCAACAAGAAACCAATCTTCTGTCGGCAAGCAGGCAACAATCAGAGACATGCAAAAGCGAAGTGAAAACTTCTCGGATGAAGAATTAAGCATGCAGTTTGACAAACAACAAGACACCATTTTTTTCCCCTCGGCCAACAAGCAACAACAATCAAAGACGCCTAAAGTGAAGTGAAAAATTACAGGGATGGAGAATTTTCAGAATAAACCTTGACAGACAACAGGAAGCCCATGTCCAGGAGGCCAAACTGGGTAGACGGGATGATTGAAATTACTCACTCTCAGTGTCACGCAGAACGTCACTGCTCAACATGACCGTCCCGTTCAACGGTAACTGACTGCTAGATGTCCCTTCTCCATGCATGGGGCTTCCATGGAAGAACATGGGAAGAGAGGCCACCACACTGCTCGAAGCGGTGGCCGGATTCGTAGGCACCACGCGGTCGGTGTACCGGACCTGACTCCATTCCTGAATGGTTTCCCCCATGGGCTGCGCCCTCATAGCTACATTGTTACTGCAGCTGGGTGAACAGCTCTCCATTGCCACCACTGCCGCCTCGCCGCCACTGAGGCCAACGGCCCGTTCCTCAAAGCCCCTCAGCCCGGCATGCCCATCGGAGGAGGCTGTTGCCGACCTGAACCAGCTCAAAACCGTGGAATTGCTCTCCTGGCCGCTAGCCGCAGCAGCAAGCCTCTTCAAAACGGGCTTCGCCGGGGTGCCGGGGACCCAAGAACCCTGGAGCCGAGGATCGCTCTCCTCCGGCAGCACCATTCCACCACGCAGCTCCACCCAAGAATAGAAACCCAAGAAGGATGGGGAGCAAAGGAGCAAGAAAAAGGGTGGTGGGTCTCCGTTCCTCTTCTGTTCCCACACCTCCCCGGCTCCTAATTGCAGGTGGGAAGGAAAGAAAAGTGCGTTTTTAATGGACCAAATCCGCTACATGCTGGAGAAAATTCGATTGATTGTAGAACCTCCCAGCACTAACTCACCCACAGATCTGAACACCCAGAGCCCAGCTATCACCTGGGAGACTCGTAATCCTATTGCTCTCCCTGCCTCACCAATCCGAACAAGAGAGAAGTTTTCTTTGGCAGGTTGGGCAAGAGAGAGAGAGAGAGAATAACAACTGTAGAAGTTTATGAGCGAAGGGAGGAAACCCGGATGGGCAAAAAAAAAAAAATCGATCGGAATGCATCCAATGCCCGTTAACTACGCGAATCTGAAGGGTTAGAGAAAGCAAATGAAAAAAGCATACAAAGTGCTCAGGACTGCCACCATGTGGCCAGACTCTTTTAGCTGCTGTTTAAGAGCACACAGAAGTGGAGAAACCAGAGCAAGAGGAGAGAGGAGATGGGGGAGAAGAGAGAGGGAGAAGCATTATCTCGTTCACTTCTGAAATCCCGGGATCAGAGAGAGAGAGAGAGAGAGAGCCCCAACGAGGGAGGTCTCTCTCTACTAGATCACCTCCTAGAGGAAGACCCCCCACCCCAACCACCACTGTAGCATTTCTTTTAAATTTTTTTACTTGAAATCTGGATGTTTTTAACGGCCCAAGAAATCTGTACGTGTGAAAATCACCGTAAAAGATTTTACATTTATAAAACATTATGTTATAATTTTTTAATCCCACTTTGTTCCAGTCTTATCTCAAGATTAACTCATTTTTATTTCAAAGTTAACACATTTTACTTTGATTTGATAAGAGTAGATTCAGTAAATTCACTTAAAAATAAGTTAATCAAGATTAATTAAGATTATCTTATTCCACCTCCAAAGATTAGATAACTTAAGTGGTGCATAAAAATACACACTTTTTCTCCCTCACTCGTATTTTCTCTACCCCTCCCTCACTTTTTGTGGGGGTTAACTTAAAATATGTCAAATCATGTGAGATATCACCGGATTAATCTTTAAGAGATCTCAAAGGAGTAATTAACCCACTTGTTATCACAATAAACTAAGATAGAAGTGAGTTAAATTACCCCCACTTATCTTAGTTTGGGTTTAACTTAATCCTCCATTAAAGAGGTGCTTAGGGTTTAATTAATCACCTCTCTTCTTGTGAGTCTAGTAGGTACTTGCCCAATGCCCATGCACGTAATATATCAGAGGCCGCTTCCATCAATGAAGAATTTTGGAGTACGATTACTATGATCATTTTAGTAGCCTCTTAGCCTTTGTTAATATATGTGATATTGTGAGAGTGACATAGTTGGTCGACTCGTATCATATTGATGGGAGTTAGTCGACTCGTGTTACATTTGAGAGAACCCAACTTGGTCCAGATCAATCGAGTCATGTCATCAAAGTTTTTATTGAACAATTGATCCGAGTTAAACCTACTCATATCATGTCAAGATAGAATCCAGTTGATCCACTTATGACCAACCTTGGCAAGTGGTCAATCACCTCTCTATTTAAGACAATAAAATTACATCCATCTTAATATGGATAAGACATCTAATTTTAAGTCATTAGTAGATGGGATATGAGACATTTCATTTTGGTTAGTTTTTCTTTCAAAAAAAAAAAGGTTTTATCGTGCATCAGTTGTCCAACTTATTTTTTGCTGACGTCACAGGCGGATATTTCCAACCTTGCCGTCTGATAAATCTCTTGGCATGGCATTTAATAGATGACCATTCCATTCTATCCACCTCTTTTAAAAGAGCATAAAGAAGATCTCACACATCTTATTCTTTCACGAAAAGAGGCTTTTTTCACAAATATGAGAAATACCAGGCCTTCCATTTATACCTGTCGGCTCGTTGGGAGGGAAAAGGAGGAATGTAAAAGAGGTTTACGTGGAGGCGGCAATCTAACCGTCGTGAGGTGAAGGGGAGAAGCCCCGTCCGACGTGGCATCGTACGGTGGGCGACGCGTCGCACGGTGGGCGGTGCAGTACACCAAGGAAAACGCACGGCACAGTTCGAACAAGATTTTGTTTGACAACTGTTTGACAGCAGATTTGGTGGCTGTGGTTTCTTTTGTCATTTATATCACGTGGGGGCACACGTACCACGTGATTCACGTGCATTTGAAATAGAGGTGACAATGAGTCGGATTGAGTGATCAGAGTTAAATAGTGTGACTCGTTAATTTGACTGAACTTGATACGGGATCATAACATTATAACTTATATCTTCACTCCGAGTCAAAGTGGATCAAAGTCAAATTATGGTAGAATATAGTCAGATAGTAAGAACTAGCTAGAATAAGTCCAGATTGAATCAAGTCGGTTTTTTTTTACCTATAACACACACGTTAATAGAAATCTGGATCAAAATAATTTGATCTAAAAATTGACCCAATTTGACCCAATCTCTAGAACTTATTATGATCTTGACTCATTTTCTTGAGAAGCAGGTTGGGTCAACTGATAGTCACATAATATTTTGCTAGATCTAATTTGAATTTTTTTAACACTTAAAAAATAATTTAAAATATGTGTTTCTAATTTTTATTTTCAATTGGAATAAAACTTGAATATATATATATATATATATTATTCATTTTGTGTTAAGAAGTGTGCACCTATATGCATCATTTGTTGAAATATCAAAAATTTAGCAAACAATGGACTCATATTGGATGTTTGACATCTATTAGAAATATAATAAATTTAAGAGAAGTTTCCAAATATGATTCTAAAAAAAATTAAAATGGATTATAAAATTAAGACCTTTTTTATCACGTCCCGCTAAAGTGGAAACACGAGACACGACGTATTAACAAAACGTACTTGAGAGTAGTAACATCTTGAACATTCCACACATAAAATACTCATCATTACGTATGCATTGTGAAGAGAATATACATAAGAATTATTTTTTATTCATAATCCATAGTTAATTATGAAATTGTCATAGTACAAAATCTCACACGGATAACAAAAATCAATAGAACTAAAAGTAGAATCGTAGCTAACCTCCAATCACGGCTCCACGCCTGCAATCTGGTTCTCCTCACAGTGCTGCTCTGATTAGAGTTGGACAATTATGATGCGGTCAAAACAGAGACCAAACAAGCCTATGCAATAGGGTTTGCGCTCGATTCATGTTTAAAAATTCTACCTTAACAGAAGTTTGTTTTAGATCTCCTGCCCTCTTCCTTCAAGTTACTTGTCCTCCCCTCTCACTGGTTAGTCTTAGGATAAAAGGTAGGAAGAATTTAAAGCCAAATTTCAAAGGAAATGGAAAAGGCTGAAAGGGGACTTACGAAGTTTATCAAGGACCAACCTTTCTGAGACGACAAAGTCCTCCCAAGAAAGTTTTAGGGAGTATAGGAAGCTTAGATAATGGGCAGGAGAGAGTAAGAGAAGGAAAATGACGAAAAATTTATCTCTCTCTCTCTCTCTCTCTCTCTCTCTGTGTGTGTGTCTTGAGTTATGGTATGCCCCGACACCCCCGCATGCGAGATTTGATTGCCAAACCACTCCCTTCATCAGACCTACTCCATGCTCAGGCATTTTATTCTATTCTATTCCATTCGTCTAGTCACGTCGTCCCATATCTTATAGAAGAATCTGGCTAAGTCAGATCCCCTCAGCGTTCGAATCTAAGAAAGATCTAATATTGTAGACCTCATTATTATTTAAGTTTAGGGAAAGCCCAGCACAGTTAATGTTCTAACCCTTCTGTCATTTCCTAGGTGTCGTTACTCTCACCATCTAGTTTGACTCTTAGTTGTATAGTCTAATTAAGCTTGTCTTATTTTCTATTTGTTTATCATTTATGTCATCAAACTTTATCAGATCTTCTAATAAACTATTTAACTCTCCGTCGTAGCACTTACTCATTTAATATATTGTCACTATCTCACTTATCATTTCATTATTTCTTTTATATTACCAATATATCACTTATTTCGTCAATATATCACTTGATCCCTTCAATATCTCACCTAGTCCTTCAATATATTACATAATGCCTCATTATATCGTTTATTCCTTTAGGCCCAATTTGGTAACCGGGTAGGGCAGCATATTCACCAGTGCCCTCCCGTTCCCACCTTGTTCGCCGGTTTTCATAAAAAGTGACTTTGGCAAGTGAAGGTTAAATCCAGGATCATATGAAGGCAATTGACTGTTTTGGTGAATAAGTTATTCGAAGGATGGGCGGCGGTCTTCTTATGCTAACCGATTATCAAAGACCCCCTTATTGTACTACATATTCCTTTATTATATCGTCTATCTTGAAAATGACAAAACAACTATCTAATGTGCCACTTCGTCTAACGCTCCTAACTTAGACGCTACATCGTCTATCCTACCATCATCTATTATTCCCTTTTCCACGTCATCGTCTAACGTCCATCCGCTTAGACTCGTCTATCGCCTATCCACTTAGATAGCACGTCGTCTAACTCTCACTGTTTAGATGAAACATCATCTAACTCCTCTCCATGTCATCATCTAACGCTCTCTCTATTTTAATGGAACATCATCTAACACTCTCCCTTTAGACGGAACATCGCCTAACGTCTTATTATGTCATAGTCTAACGCTCTTCTCACTTAGACAGATTATCGTCTATCCACCCATCTCCTAGATAAAACATCGTCTATCCTCCTCTTCATCTTAGAAGAAATATTGTCTAACCCCTCTTCACTTAGACGAATCATCGTCTATCTTTGTCCTTCCGTCTAACTTATATTAGGTCAATCTATCGTCTAGTAGGCCAGGAAAAATCAAAACTCGTGATGATCAGAAATAGATAGATAAATGCACAATTGATTCTTAGACTTCTTAATCATAAATATCTAATAAAATTTAATCGTATAGTTTTTAGAGTATGACACGTTTCAATAGTTCTAATTTACATGTTACATCTTTTATGTTATAACGCAGTACATCTAGCCATTAAAAAAACGCCACAATTTATATATGCATCATAAAATTTGAAAAAGGGATCATTTCTACCAACATGGTAGTAGTACATGCTATCAATAAAAACTGCGGAATTCCACATTTTGTTATATTAGATAAGAGCTAGATCTTCTATATTATGACGCAGTAGGTTTCCTCAATAAAAAAGTGTCACAACTTATATAGTTAAAATCTTGTACACATTAGCTGTCACTAAGAACAATATCATCTACACTCGGTATACTTTTAGTCTAATCAAGAGAAAGTTGTCAAATCTAACGTCTCATGTACATATCACACAAAGATTAAGGTATTCTGTGTCATGGTGCAACATGTCTGGTCCATGAAAAGACATCGCACCATCATTTAACATCATAACCAATTTTTGACATAATGTGGATATCGATGGGACCGTATTTGTATTGACATGATACGGTACGGTCGGTATCACATCATATCGTAATCTAGCCGTTGCTGTGTCGCTGCGAAATTAACATGCCGTCGTTGAAAGTCTATCTCTCTATCGCTTGCGTCTCACGTCTCGTTCGTGTCAGTCTCTGATTAGTATGATCCGATATTTACAATTCGTAACGTATTGAATTGATAAGTCAAACATTGACCGGAACAAAAAAGATTTTCTTTGTATCAATATCTCTGTTAAAAATGAAAATTTACTAGAATATATCTCAAAATTCACATTTACATATGCGGAGAATCGCTTATGTTCTTGTGATAAAATTTCGACAAAATATTTATAGAATACTCTTACTTTTTCTTCGTCACTTGTTTTGTTGGAAGATTTTAATGGTTTGATATCACATGGTGACGACAAGGACATGCATCCCGCTTCATTCGCATGCCAACAATGTGCATATAAATGTAAATTTAACAGATCTTCGCGGGATCTTATTTTAACGGAGTATTGATGCGAAGAACCCTAACAAGAAAGGTAGCACTTCTCCACAAGTTAGGGCACATTGTGCCATCGCACGGGGAATTTCAGCACGTCTGTGTAGGGGCGATACCGACTTCTCCTTTCCGTGCGATGGGATTTAGTTGTACGATCGTTTCATGCGACAAGCCAAGCATGGGACCACGCCCACGGGCGGAGACGGAAGCGGCTACGGCTTCTAGACTGAGCCGAGCCGAGCCGAGCCGGCCGGCCGGCTAAGACGCGATAAATTGGCTGACGCCGTCGCCACCAAGAGAACGACCACAGCATCCCGTCCAACGGTTCCCGCGGAAACTGGAAAGTGGAAACCGACGACAGCTTACAGTTTATTCGTGCTTTTTCTCGTACGTAGCGATGTTAAAAATAAATTTACGTGAAAATCCAGTCCATATTTATATTTACATATATCTCTTCCTTGAGAGAATTTAATATCATGCATGTCCCTTTTCTAAATTTCGGTCCAGATATCTATATAATACCCATAGAATATTATGTCATCTTGTTCATCAATACTCAGTAAATCTTAACATTTTTATATAATACCCGTAGAATATTCTGTCATCTTATTCATCGCTACTAAAGAAATCTTAACATTTTCTAACAAAAAGGTGATCGATGATAAGGATATGTGTGACATTAAATTCACATGAAGATATTCATACAAATGTAAATGTAGAATAGATGTTAGTGCAAATTCATTTGTAAAAAAAACATACATGCAAAAAAAACTCTTTTACTTATCAACATCCGCCAATCATTGTGCGCCAGGTCAGCATGCCCCGGTGGTTTTCGCATCGTGGCGACTCGTGCATGGATTTGCACGCGTAGCTCTTTGTCGTACAGGGGAGAAAGTCTGCTGCGGCCCGTTTGTTTGACAGAGCGGGTCAACCCGAGTTCGAACTGATCGTCCCACAATTTATTACCGTCAGAAGCTTACAGCCCCGTTAATGCGAAAATTAAGGGGAAATGATGTTTTATTAGAATGGTTAGAGAGAGAGTTTGTGTGAGAGTGTGTTAATACATATTAATAAAATGATTATAAAATAGCATAAAGGAAATCATAACTACTATGTTTTTTTTTAAAATGATGTTGCCATAACATTAATTTTTATTTGTATCACCCAAATTGATTTTCGGGATTTTTCCTTCTATTCCCTCTTAAATTACAAAAATAATATGCATTAACAGACGCTATTGATTATGCTATTAATTACTGACAATAAACTTATATTTGTTTCGATTAAAATGATTATAAATAAAATAAAAGGGTACTTACAAGCATTATCACCATAACTGAAACTAATTATATAGGTGATTCAATAAATGTTTCTCATATTTTCCTTGAGTAATTTAAGATGCGTGGAATGCATGTGATAGAAACGTTATGTATTGTCGTGAAGGGATACTTCCAAGCATGCCGTACTAACAATATTATTGCATGTCTATAATACGGTGTATATATACTTAAATAAAAGTTTTATGCAATGAACAAACATCCACTTACAAGGGATGGCTTAGTTTAAAGTCCCAAATAAAAATTGTCGTAAACGTTATATATTGTCGTTCAAACTGATCATTCAATTGAATATTTTTTCTTAAAAAGATATTTCCGGATGATGTACTTTTTCATGTATCTTTTCTCTTTATAATTAACCATGTTTAGTTGGGAAAAAAAAGGTCATTTAATCAGGGATCTGATGGATCGTAGTGAGCATACAAAATGCATGTGGTATTATATAACTCTACTATTATATCCTCTGCACGTCATTTAAATGGAGAATAAGTAATTAAGGGACACATTATATGTACGTTGTCGTGGAGGGAATATATATTCTCTCATCCATCTATATATGAAGATATTTATAAGATTTTCCCATCTTCACGTCTAACATGTCTAAATTATTTTATAAACTAGTAACCATAGGGTAATCAATTAAACTCTTTATGGTTAATGAGCCACTAGGTCCTAGAGAAGAACCACTCTGGCCTGTTCTTTCTTCTCTTACGAGCCCCACCTGTCCTAAGCATGATTTGTCATATAGTATGGCCGACTCGGTACAAGACAATCCGAGTCTTTTTGAGTTAGGCTCGAATCTATACGAGTTTGACTAACTATATCGTATGGTATCTGGGTAAGACTGACTCGATACGAATCGTCCATATGACGAATCTTAGTCCTAAATACTCTTAAGCATGATCATCTAATGTTTGTTTTTTTCCTGAAATCAGATGGTCACCCCACTGGTTACAGTATGCAAAATGGGCACATAAGCAGAGCTGATGATCTTGCAAGGGGGAGACGGGTGAGTTTCAAGTACTTCTTTCATCCTTGCCATCGATCGCCTTCTTTCATCGTTTGCAAGTAAACAAACTTGTGTGAAAGCTGTACCGTTGTTTGCTATTTCGATCCACCTTATTATTAGGACTCTCTGGCGCTTTTTTAGGTAGAATGTATCTTTGGTTAGTTTTTCACATTATTCAACATAAATAAAAAACTATTTATAAGTGACTTTTAGGTATAGTTGCACTAGTTAAACCTGTTGGAGGGCCAAGCCAAGCCTTTCCTAACTGCTCATATCATTTTCAAAACGTACACTTTCCTAACTTAATTAAGGGTATAAAAGGGATCACATGCAAGTAAATATTTAATTAGAAACATAAGCTATATATGATCGGGTATACAATTCCATGTTACAACACCACACAGCCGTAAGAACATTTTCAATATACCATTGCTATACAGCTATTTGCATCTTTTGATCATGATCAAGCCTGCTTCCTTTGCTCCTCCTCCTCGTTTCCTTCGTGCATGCTCTCCTCTTATTGACCACAAAATGGACAGTTGCCCAACTCACAGATGACAATTGTCCAGAGAATGCAACGTGGGCCGAGCTTGCCACAGGCTTCATAATCCTAAACCCATTGGGCCATTCCTAGGTCGGCAGTCCCTCTTCAAATTGTGGCCCAGGCCGAGCCTCCGGGAGAATCCAAACCCGGATTGGGTTCATTTGGTCCTTCCTTGACAGAAGATACCCACTTAAGTATTAAATAGAGTTTTTTTTTAAAACATGTAGACCCCGTAGTCTTTGGTTTTTTTCATAGTTCATATACGGGCCCAAGTGCCCAACACGGTGGTCTAATAGCGGATTTGGTAATTAACGGGTCCCCCATGGATAGTCTATCTCCACCGTACAGTGCACTGACATGGGGCCGATTGTCGTGAAGCCGGAATCCCCCCGATATCCTTCTCCCCGGCTTTGAAGGATTCGGGAGGGAAGATGAGTCATGTGCCTGCGAATCTTTCTCCTCCGAGATTTTTTTTCCAGCATTGGATGATGCCAAGACGTGTGGGAGAAGTTTGATAATGTTGAAATATTGTCGGAGATTCTAATGATTAGAATCTATGCCCAACGTATTACCAAACGCGCGTCCTAAACCCAATTGTAAGCAATTGAATCCTTCCAAGCTGAAGGGCCAATCCACTGATCCACCCCCTCCTCAGCCATTTATGCTTAGACACTTGGGGACAACACAAACCTACCCCACCACACATCAAGAGTGTGGGCACAAGATGTTAATCGGTTCCAAAGAACTCATTAATTAGATGCATTAGCAAACCAACAAACAAGAGAAAAAGGCAATCCCACGTTTTTGAAGACGTCAACGAAGCAACATTTCTATGATCTACTTAATTAGTAATCCATCTTCATCTTGTCCATCTTGTCTTGGGTGATAACAGTAGATGTACAAAAAGAAAGGAAAACATCTAATCTAACCCAAGCTAACATGCAGCTGGGATGGTGTTTGCCAGGGCAAACATGTCCTCCTCTTCAAGGTTCCATTCACAGTGCCTACATCTGCACTGCTCCCGGTGAGGTGCTCTCCGGCCGGCCCTCTCCGGCTTCTCCGAGAGCCGAATCTTCATCCCGACGAGCATGGCCGGCGGCTTCTGATCGCCGGGCACCCTCCTTCCCGTGTCAACCGTGATCCACCTTTCGGTTGACATGTCCGCCTCCTTCCATGCAACCGAAGCCCTTCCCACGAGCTTGGACCTCGAGAAAAGTGGGAGGAGAGATGCCGCCACCTTCCTCTTCCTCCGGCGCAGGTCGAACACGACCCCGTGCTCCTCCAGCAGCTTGCTCATGTGAGCGGCGTCTCCTTGGGTTTCTATCACCGCAAGCGGACTCTGACATGGGCTGCAACAAGAAGAGGGGATCTCCCGGCTGTCAACCCGTACACACCTGCCACCTCCGACGGAAACGTAACATCTGATGAAGAGTCCGGGGAAGTACTCAGGGTCGAGGTTTCTCACGCTGAGCACGTCCAGCTCGCATTTGAGATGGCAGGATTTGTTGCTTGAAGACATATATGGCGAAGATCACAGTAGACGAGAGAAAGAGAGAGAGAGAGAGACGGAGCACAGAGATAGTAGAGGATATATAGAGAGAGGGATGTATACACTTGGGGCATGCAGCAAGGGGCAGGAGGTGCTATGCTTATATAGGAAGTGGAGTACTGTTAAAGACATCAGTGGATCAGTGGCCTGCCATGTCTACTGATTGGAGCCTACCACCCCCAAACCTGCTGGACATGTTTTCGGGTGGTTTTGGTTTTCCTTAGACAGGACTATGTAGACCCCTGGGCACTTCCAAGGGCCAAATGGCCTCTCTCTCTCTCTCTCTCTCTCTCTCTCTCTCTCTCTCTCTCTCTCATTCATGGTATCGTGGGAGACCATTGACCACAACCATTGGGCATGGAGAGAGATAGATAGTGGCATATGTTTCGGAGAGCAAATTAATCTTCCACCTTAATTATTATAATAGATACTACCATCATCCACAAGAATCCCAACACTCACCAAGCTAAATTAAAGATGGGACATCCACTTACCCCCACCACTTGCCCTTCTCTTTTCCCTCATCTCAATCTCTTCCTTCCTTTGAACTTCTCGGTCATTCCTATGAGTGAATCCCAAGGTCGGAGTAATTTATGGAACAGATCTGAGTTTAATGGGCAAATGGGTTTTTAGTACTCTGTGGTATATGGGGGAGGCACAACACAACGGGCCGGAAGGCTTATTATATTTGAGCGGAGAAGAAACCCCTGTGTGGGTGCTACACGGCTGGATTAATGGGATTATTTTAAGTCAATAATGACGAGCAAAAGGCAGCGCGCGATCTGTGTGGGCAACACGTTAGACTCTGAAAGGGAAGCCTACATGCATGCAATTGCAGTCCCTTGCCACGGAGCCTGTAATTCTAAACATGATTGGGCTCCCTCAGTGCAAAGAGAGAGAAAGACTAAACGTTACTGACCCCTAAAGTTGTCTGAGTCATTCAGATCTCAGTCTTGATCGGCGGATTTTGGCAGATCCCCAGCAAGGACATGTCGGCAAGGCTCCGCGTCAGGCGGGTTCGATGCAACTTCCTAATGGAAGTACTATAACACCTTCCTTTTTTTAGACTTACATTACAAACAGCTGATCAATTATTGCTTTGAGAAATTAATTAAAGAACATCAGACCCGGCCCTAATCAAAGGTTGTTCATATATGTGGCCTATTTGGGGGGGGGGGGGGACAATATTAATATAAAATTAGCAGCTGGTTTAGTTAATCAGGTACGTACTAAAGTTAACCATGTTTTCTACCCTCATCCACTAATTTTCATGTTAATTATATATATATATATATATACGAGTGGAGCCTAGGAAAATAACTTCCTTCTACAAGTTTTACCGATCGAGTATGTGATCTTTTGGGTTGCTCATGGGTATGGCTTTTCATCTGAATTGAAAGCGGCCTTCACCTTACAAATTATGCAATTAAACTCCAGTAGGATTTCTTCGACGGCCTGAGGAGATCATGAACGCATGCACTGGGTACCACTGGAACTGGTTGGCCCTCTGAAATCATTTGTTCTTGGGCGTTTGCAAGAGCTCTAATTTTGGTGGCTGAAGGCTTGCTGGTTTGAATCAAGGACCAAGAAGGGCTCCTGTTAATTTCCTCGATCTGAGAAAACTAAATGCTCAAAGTCTGATCAAAAACTGGAAAAATCCTTCCACTTAAAGGCCTTATAATTTTACAAAGGCCGGCGCAGGCCTGGCCCGTGGACCACGGGGGAAAAAAAAAACTGCTCGGCGAGACTCCACATGCATGGCCTCCCACGGCGAAGCTCCCAGGTAATGCTGCTAGATGGGCGAGGACACGAATTAAAGGGGGGATGTGTCACTATTGTGTGGGTGGGTGGGGGTGCACCTTCCCCGTTCCTGCTGTTGCCACTGGTGTACACAGCAGAAGAATAAGACAGCGGGGCGGGCTAGTTTGAGAAACGAGTAATAAGGTGTTTGGGAGCACTTTTTTTAAAGAAATTATTTCTACCTATGTCTCTGTCTCAATTGGATAGGGAGTTTGATTAAGAGTGGGATAGCTCAACCCGCTTAACATAGTTTGGAGTTAAACTTATTTTTAGTTTGATAGGAGTAAAGTTAATTTGTAAGCGTACCTGATTCCATCAGATCTTTCAAATTTACACGGCGAAGAATGTTCTTAGAGATGCGGTCTACGCGAGACCGATGAACACGAGGTCTTCTCTCTCCCACTTCTCCCTGTAATCCTTTTGATAGATGAGAACTCAAAAGACTTGTACATGGAGAGAGAGAGACCAAGGCTCTCATATTAATATAAATCCCCATTAGGAGCGGTTACTCCCATGAAGAGTTGTCTCCCTTACCAAGGGGGAGACCTTATTGGAGTAAAACTAATTCCATCTAATTTGGGCCCGGAGATAAATAACCTTAATAACTGATTTCTTTAATATAATACAAAGATCGAAGTTAATTAGGCCACTTTACGGATAAATGCTAACATTCTCCCACTTGGCCTAAATATAAAATAATAATAATAATTGTTATAAAATATGATCTTTGAATTAAGTTTGAAAAACTAGATGGGTGCACTCATTTCGAAAATATAACTAGTTAGTTTATCTCCAAGTCAACTTTTCTACTTAGATTAAGAAAAATTTATCAATACAGATCATGGCGATCATATGTTGCAAACGACACACTCCCTTCCATGCATCATGATATTAATAAATATTCTCAACTAAGTCATTAACGATGGAAGAGCAACTATTATGCCGATACTTACGGTCCCACCTTAATGTCATATAGACTTATTCTTCTATTTTCTTTATTCAACCATAATTGTTAACAAATATATTCATAATGAAAATGGAAGAAAACAATCATCTAACCATTAAGAGATCTCAAAGTGTCTAATTACATAATCAACTTTCCCATGAAATAAGACCCATTTTCTTTACATGTCCTGTAAAAAATTTAGGTGCTAGAGCCTTGGTCATGGGATCAGCTAACATGTTGGCACTACCAACAAAATCAATAGACACCTGATGATTGTGGATCCTTTCTTGTACGGAAAGGTACTTAATATCAATGTGCTTATTCGCACTTGTAGACTTGCTATACTTGGAGAAAGAAACCGCAGCAGAATTGTCACAACAAAGTCTCAGGGGTCTGGAAATTGAGTCCACCACTTTAAGCCCTAAGATAAACTTCTTTACCATAAGGCATGTGAAGAAGCTTCATGACAGTCAATAAATTCAGCTTCCATAGTTGAAGTAGCCACAATGTGTTGTTTGACACTTTTCCATGAAACGGCTCCATCAGTCAATAAGAATACAAAACCTAATGTGGATTTTCTACTATCCAAACAACCAGCAAAATCTGCATATGTATAACCAATCACTTCCAAATGATCAGTCATTCGATATGTGAGCTTGTAATCCTTAGTACCTTGAAGATACCGCATTACTTTCTTTGTTGCTTTCCAATGCTCCATACCCGGATTGCTTTGGTATCTCCCAAGCATTCCCATAGCATAGCTAATATCAGGACGAGTACAAACTTGAGCATACATCATGCTTCCAAGAGCAGCAGCATATGGAATGGACTTCATTTCATTCTTCTCAATTTCATTCCTAAGACACTGATGCAAACTGAATCTATGACCTTTAAAGATTGGCACATCACAAGATGAACAGCTAGACATTTTAAATCTTTCTAAGACCTTACAAATATAAGCCTTTTGAGATAACCCAAGCATCCTTTTAGATCTATCACGATGAATCTCAATTCCTATCACACATGATGCATTACCCATATCTTTCATATCAAATTGATCAGAGAGAAATTCTTTCGTTTCATACAAGAGACTTAAATCACTACTAGCAAGTAATATGTCATCCACGTATAGAATCAAAAATATAAACTTGCTCCCACTAACCTTTAGATATAAACATTGATCAGCAATGTTTTCTACAAATCCAAAGGATGTAACAACCTTATTGCATTTAAGGTACCATTGACGGGAAGCTTGTTTAAGTCCATATATAGATTTCTTTAATTTGCATACTAGTGTTCCACTCCCTTGTACTTCAAATCCCTCTGATTGCATCATGTATACCTCTTCTTCGAGATTCCCATTTAAAAAGGTGGTTTTAACGTCCATCTGTTGTAATTCTAAATTAAAATGAGCCACTAGTGCCATGATAATTCTGAACGAATCCTTTCTCGAGACAGGAGCAAATGTCTCTTTGTAATCTATGCCTTCTCTTTGACTGAATCCTTTTGCAACAAGTCAGGCTTTGTATCTTTTCACATTGTCTTTAGGATCACGTTTGGTTTTGAAAATCCACCTACAACCAATAGCCTTGAATCCCTTAGGTAATGTAACAAGATCTCATACTTCATTCTTATGCATGGATTCAATCTCATCTTTCATAGCATTCATCCATAATTCAGAATTATCACTTTTCATGGCTTCCTTAAATGAGAATGGATTATCTTTAATACCAATATCAAAATCACACTCTTACAAATATATAATGTAGTCATCTGAAATAGCATATCTTCTAACTCTTTGAGATCTTCTCAATTCATTGGTAAGAACTACATCATTGTCATCATTAGTGTCATTTTGAACTGGAATAGGTTCAATAATAATCTCTTCAGTGGGTAACAAAATGTCAGCTAGCTGATGATCTTTTTGATCATGACCAACAGGCTCAACTCTACTGTTAATTTGAATATTTCCAGGAAATGGATCCCTAATCTCTTCAAATTCTACACTTCGAGATTTTGAGCTCCCACTATTGTTATCATTATCAATGAACCTAGCATTTCCAGTCTCAATTATTTTAATGGTGTGTGATGGACTATAGAATCTATACCCTTTTGACCATTTTGGATACCCAATGAAAAAGCAACTAATGGTCCTTGGGTCCAGTTTCTTTTCTTCTGGATTATACAATCTAGCCTCTGCTTGACATCCCCAAATATGCATATGTTTTAGACTAGGTTTCCTACATGTCCATAACTCAAAAGGAGTTTTTGGAATAGCTTTACTAGGAACCCTATTCAAAATATACATAGCAGTTTTCAAGGCTTCACTCCAAAGAAATAAGGGTAAAGATGAATTGCTAATCATACTCCTTACCATATCCATGAGGGTACGATTTCGTCTCTCAGCCACACCATTTTGCTGGGGAGTTCCAGGCATTGTATATTGAGGTGTGATGCCATTCTCTTCTAAGAATCTAGCAAATAGTCCAGGAATACGACCTAACTGACCATGTCTTCCATAAAATTCTCCACCTCGGTCAGATCTCACAACTTTGATTTTACTATTAAATTTATTTTCCACCTGATCTTTAAAAATTTTGAAAGTATTTAAAGATTCAGACTTTTCATGTAATAGGAAAACAAAACCATAACGTGAGAAATCATCAATGAATGTGATGAAATATTTTTCACCTCCAATGCAAGGAGGAAGGGGACCACAAATATCAGTATGAGTCAATTCTAAGAGTCTATCACTTCTCGTGACATGTTTCTTGTGAACTCTTATTTGTTTTCCTTTTATACAATCGATACATATACTACAATCAGTGAAATCTAGAGTAGGTAAGACTCCATCTTTCACCAATCTTAATATTCTTTCCTTCGATATGTGTCCTAATCTTTTATGCCACAATATAGAAGATTTTTCATTGATCATACTACGTTTAATACCAACATTCGCATTCGAGGTGGAAAAACATTGAGGGCATGAACTATTCAAATTTATTTTATATAGACCATCACATAACATCCCAGTACCTACTAAAATAGAATTTTTAAACAACCTAAACACAGAGTTTCCAAAACTAAATGAATAACCTTCTACATCAAGTTTTGGTAAAGAAATCAAATTTTTAGATGTTGAAGGAACATAAAAGACATCTTGAAGATTTAAATGATGTCTAGTGTCAAGACGAAACCTGCAGGTCCCCACAGCCTTGACCTTCGACTTTGATAAATTTCCCATCAAGATGGACAGCTCATTCTGGCTTGGCTTTCGGCTTGAAAGGAATACCTGTAAAGAGTTTGCAACATGAATTGCAGCTCCAGAGTCAATCCACCATGTATTAGAGGAGATATTAATGAAATTGGTTTCAAAGCAAACAAATGATTGAGGATTACCTCTTTTTTCAAACCAATTTCGACGTTTTGGGCAGTCTACCTTAAAGTGCCCTTTCCTTCTACAGAAGTGACATTTATCATCCTACCTTACTTTGTTGTCCTCTTGTCCTTTCTTTGGTGGGATTTTCTTTCCTTTTCCCTTTTGTGACTTTCTCCCCTTTGATGTCGATGCATAGTTGATGATCGGAGTCCTTTCCTGCTTTGATCTCTCTTCTTCTTGCACACACATGGATATGAGTTCATTCATAGTCCATGTTTCCTTATGTGTGTTGTAAGATATTTTAAAATGAGAGAACTGTGATGGAAGAGAATTAAGCACAAACATAACTAGAAAAGAATCAGAGTGGTGGGGACACCGGGCCCACTACTCAGCGCCAACGCCACACCGCCCCGACTGCACTGAGTTTATGGCTCGGAGAAGACGCGACGTCCTGAGTACGTATCCGTACGTATGTGTGTATGTGTGTATTTGGTGGTATTTGTATTTTAACCACCATAATATTTTATTTGAGTCAAAGTATTATATTTTAAATTGCTATAAACCCCAAGTCAACAAAGGTTGTTGGATGGTGGGTGAGGTTCTTGTTTTATTAGGCTAGGATATAGCTACAAATTATGAAAGTGTGAGGATATGTATGTTAAAGCCTTCCCTATAAATAGGGGGCTAAGGGTGTTGTTACGAGATATCATATGAATGAAAGAAAAGTTGTTTTGAAACAAGTGTTAAGAGATTCCTCTCTTGCATTTTCCTTCTTTCCCTTCTCTTTGTGAGATTCGAGAGTCGTCCGGTGTGAGACCGTCCGGCGTGAGGCCGAGCTGCGCGAGGTAACAAGATATCTGTTCCATCCGTGCCGACAAGAGCCGCCGTCGATCCGTTCCCCGACGTCCGTCCGCGTCAAATTTGGTATCAGAGCCCAACAACGGCGTCTCCGATGATCCGACGTCACCGACGTCGTCTCTCTTTCTCTCTCTAGATTACTAGACGTGAAAAAAAAAGAAACAAAAAAAACAGCAAAAAAAATGGAGTTACTTGAGAGGAGAAGAGTGAAGAACTTCTATCGGCAGAAAAGAAATTGAGAGAAAAAAAAAGTGAAAATTTTTTTTCCCTCCTCCCGTGTTAATCTCTCTCCATCTCTCTGTTTCTATCTCTCTCTCTTTCTCTCTCCCGGATTCTCTCTCTCCCGTACTCTCTCTCTCTCCCGGATTCTCTCTCCCGCGATCTCTCTCTCTCTCTCTCTCTCTCTCTCTCTGCACCCGCGGCGGACAGCACTCCCCCTCGTCTTCTCCAACTCCGGCTGCCTCCACCGTCGCGTCCGCAGCACCCCGCCTGCCGCGCCCGGCCGCGCCTCCACCGGCGCACCTGGCCCACGCCCGCGCCCGTCCGGCCCGAGCCCCGCGCCCGCCCGGTGCGTGCCCCGCGCCCGTCCGGCCAGTGCCCCGCGCCCACCCGGCCTTCGCGCCTGCGCCTGCCCCGCCGGCCCGGGCGCTCCCCGCCTGCGCCTGAGAGTCACCCTGTGCGCAGACGCACCCGAGCGCGCCCTGCCAGCGCCCCAGCGCGCCCCGCCTCCGCCTGTGCGCCCGCCTGAGCGCCCCAGTACACCTGCCTGCAGCAGCCCCGGACCTGCTCGCGCCCAGCCGCCCAGCCGCCCGCCGGCCCCGCGCCCCTGCGCGCCCGCCGTGCGCCCGGGCCCACGCCCTGTGCGCCCGACCTCCCGCGTGCACGCAGGCACCTGCGCCGGCCGCACCTGCAACGCCCCCGCGCCCGCACGACCGTGTGAGTCCCCGCCCGCGCCCGCACCGACTCACCCAACCACGCGCCCGCGTGCACCTGCTCGCCACCCACCCCGCCAGCCGTCGCTGACTGCCCAGCCGCGTGAGGAACGGCGGGTTTGAAAAAAAAAAGAAAGAAAGAAAGAAGAAAACGTGTGAAGAAAAAAAAAAGTGTGGAAAAAAAAAGAGAGTATGACAAGTCAAAAAAATTAGGTGAAATTTGAAAAGAGAAAGAAAGGTTTGAAAAAAAAAATGAAAGAGTTTGAAAGTCATAAAAGGAGGTTTGAAAAAAAAAAGTTAGATATATAATATATATATATTTGAGATATATATAATCTTATATATATATATATATATATTTATATTTATATCTTTTTGACTTATCGTTCGTGGCATCCGAAGTCCGCAACAACGGTTGTCCGGTACTTGAGTCGTCAGGTAACTGACACACAGGCCGTAATTTGCGGGACGAGGGTACATCTGAGTCTCTCTGCGCGGAGAATTTGGACTGATTTGTTCCCCTGCGCGGGAAAATTTAAGCAATTTGTAATAATTTAATCCTCCCTGCGTGGAATGAATGCTTTGTAACCGCTCAAGCTTCGTCGACGCCGTGCGGGCCCGCACGTCTCCGCTCGCCCTCGTCTCCGGTCGGAGCTAGACTTTTCAGTCAGCTAGGTGCGTGTTCCAAACTTGCTCATTTAGTATCTTTTTAATTGCCGCGCGACGAAGTAAGAGAGAGCCCGATCCATGCAGCCAGTCTTCTGAGTGCATCGCTGTGGACGGTGAGAGAGTGCTTGCTTGCACCTATCCTTTAGGCTCTAGACTGTCACATTAGGGCACCCTAATTGTCAGGAGGTAGTTCCACAACTACTTCGCCTACGGGCGAGCAACTCCCCCTGACCGGTCCCTTCAAATTGGCCCTTTGCCAATTAGCCAACAAAATTTGGGTCATAGCTTGCTAATTATCGGTCCCAGGACTGCATCATCTAGGCACGAGGTCGTGCATGCCACGTTGGTCTAGGAATTCATCTGGCCGTCTAGAGCGCCGTTCAACACTACAACCAACGATGGATCAGAAGAGCCTGAGTGCTATGTTGGCTCAGCTCGAGCATAACCTTCTAACCCATTTTGAAGAATCCATAGGCCAACTACGAGCAGAGTTAGATGAGATGATCCGAGCCTTAGAGGATCGACTAAAGGGAGAGGAAGGACGAGTGAATGGCCACGGCAATCCCGTAGCCAATTCTAGGGAGGATAGAGAGCAAGCCCGCCCGAATCAGGCACCCCAAGGTAGAGAACAAGAGGATCGTACACCTCGAAGGAGGGACTACGATGATGAGGAGATCATCCTACGGAACGTCAAAATTGACGCTCCCAGTTTCGATGGGTCCCTCACTCCAGCCAAATACCTTGAGTGGGAGGCCGGGATGGATCAATATTTTGATTGGCATCACCGCATGGCCCCTGCCACTAGGGTGAGGTTTGCCAAAATGAAACTCTTGGGTCAAGCCAAAACCTACTGGTGTAATGTGGAGAATCTCCTAGCCAGGAGACGAGAGAAGCCCATAAATACATGGGAAGAAATGAAGGAGAAACTGAGGGAGAAATATCTGCCACCCTCCTACCATCAGCGTCTTCTAGACCAGTGGCAGAAACTCACCCAAGATGGAAAGTCCGTGGACGAGTACATTGCCAAATTCGATGACTTCTTCCTTCGGAGCCAAGTCATGGAAGACGCCTCTGTAACCCTCTCTCGATTTAGGGCTGGCCTACACGAGAGCATCCAACGGGAGCTTTTCTTGCGAGAGGTCAACACCCTCGAGCACGCCTACCAGGTTGCCCGAGATGTTGAGCGATTTCAAAGAGTGGCCCCTCCTCGGGTTCCCACCTATCGTCAACCTGAGTCTCGGAACCCCATGGTCCGTTACACCGAGAGAGTTGGCCCCTCCACTTCTTATGCCCCTGCGGCTACCCCGCTACGGGTCGTTGCCCCTACCGTTCCTTTCACAAGGAACCCCTTACCTACACCTGCTGCATTGCCCAGGCTGGAGTATACTCCACCGATTGATAAAAGGGATGACAAAGGAAAGGGACCCGCCCCTGGCACTTCCCAACCAGCCCCTATCTCAGGAGTCCGTTGCTTTAGGTGCCACAACCTAGGGCACATTGCCACCAACTGCCCCACCCGAGCCTTGGTCATCACCGACCCTCAGCCTATGGAGCCTCCACCTCAGGAAGGAGAAGACACTGAGAGATATATGGCCGATCCTGACCTCATAGCCCAGTTTGAGGAAATGGATGCATGGTTTGATGAAACGCATGTCGAATACATGCAAGTGGGAGATATTACCGAGAGCTCTAGCCAGGGTAGACTAGGTGTAGTTCGCTGCATCCTAACACACCCCCAGGAGGACGACTGGCGTCGAAGCTCCATCTTCCAAACCTACATCATGGTGAAAACCCAACCCTGCAAGGTGATCTTTGACAATGGGAGTTGTATCAATGCGGTCTCTTCAGACTTTGTCTCCCGTCTAGGTCTACCTACACACCCTCATCTTAGGCCCTACAACGTGGCGTGGGTTGACGACACTTCGATCCCAGTCACCACTACATGTGTCATTCCCATACAATTTCAGTCCTACCAAGGATAGATTTTGTGCAATGTAGTGCCTATGAAGGTCGGAAGCATCATCCTAGGACGACCGTGGATCTATGATGTAGACCTCACAACTTTCGGTCGATCCAACCAATGTTCCTTCTCCCACAATGGGAAGAAGATCCAGTTGTACCCGACACCCCCAAAGGTGACCTCGGGTAAGAGTCCCACTTCTACTCCGGGTAAGAGCTCCACCTCCTCCACCCCCACCGGGACCCCCAAGGTTCCGGAGAGTCCCCAAACTCCCAATGAAGGGAAACTTCTCATTCCCCATTCCCCTACACCTATCACGCCCGTTCCTAAGGCCCCCAAGGTTAGTCATGACCCTGTTAGGCGCCTTAGCTTCATAGGTGTCCGTGAGCTGAATAGAGAGGTTGCCGAGGGTGCCCCTGTTTGGGCTGTTGTCATCACCATCACACCTGAGGAGTCCCGAGTCTCAGTTCCACCCGAAGTCCAGACAGTCTTGCAGGACTTCGAAGATATTTTCCCCGAGGACTTGCCCTCTAAACTCCCACCCATGCGTGATGTACAAAACGCTATCGACCTTGTCCCCGGGTCCACCCTCCCCAACCTCCCCCATTACCGGTTGAACCCCAGGGAGCATGCTGAGCTCCAAAGGATTGTCGAGGACCTTATCCAAAAGGGTTTCCTCAGGGTGAGCAAGAGCCCGTGTGCTGTCCCTGCTTTGCTCACACCCAAGAAAGATGGTACCTGGCGAATGTGTGTTGACAGCCGCGCCATCAACAAGATCACTGTCAAGTATAGGTTTCCCATTCCTCGCCTAGATGACATGCTTGACATGATGAGTGGGGCCACCATCTTTTCCAAGATTGACTTGAAAAGTGGCTACCACCAGGTCCGAATCTGACCAGGGGATGAGTGGAAGACGGCCTTCAAAACAAAAGAAGGTCTGTATGAATGGCTCGTCATGCCGTTCGGGCTATCCAATGCCCCCAGCACTTTCATGAGACTTATGACAGAACCCCTTCGTCCCCTTATTGGTCGCTTTGTTGTCGTCTACTTTGACGACATTCTCATCTATAGCCATAACCCTCAGGACCACATCCATCATTTGAGGGAAGTCTGCCAAACTTTGAGGAGAGAAACCCTGTATGTCAACCTTAGGAAATGTGAATTCATGACCGACCGGGTTAGTTTCCTCGGATTTGTGGTTTCGAGTCACAGAGTATCTGTGGACCAATCCAAGGTCCAAGCTATGGTCGACTGGCCTGAGCCCCAAAACGTCCACGACGTTCGAAGTTTTCATGGGCTAGCCACCTTTTACAGACGCTTCATAAAGAGTTTTAGCACCATTATGGCACCCATTACAGACTGCATCTGTAAAGGGAATTTTGAGTGGACCCAAGCCGCCTCACATGCTTTTCTTGCCATAAAGGAGCTTATGACCAAAGCCCCTGTCCTCCGCCTGTCAGACTTTTCCAAAGTCTTCGAGATATCCTGTGATGCATCGGGCGTAGGAATAGGAGGAGTACTTAGCCAGGAAAGCCACCCTGTGGCTTATTTCAGTGAGAAGCTTTCTGATGCAAAGCTTCGATACTCCACATATGATAAGGAGTTCTATGCCGTGGTCCAAGCCCTCAAACACTGGAGACACTATCTCTTACCTCAAGAGTTTGTCTTATATTCGGACCACGAGACTCTGAAATTCCTTAGCTCTCGGAAGAGCTTAAACCCAAGGCATGGTCGGTGGGTAGAATTTCTCCAGTCTTTCACATTTGTCCTAAAATATAAGGCTGGAAAAGAAAATAAGGTGGCCGACGCCTTGAGTCGAAGGGTCTCCCTTCTTTCCACTATTCGGGTAGAGGTCACTGGATTCGACCGCATGAAGGAGCTCTATGGAGAGTGTCCTGATTTTGGCCCTGCCCACTCTGCCTTATCTGTTGGACCCTCGACAGCCTTTTCTGACTATCTACTCCATGATGGTTTTCTATTTCGAGGGCAGCAACTCTGTGTCCCCAGGACTTCTGTTCGGGACTTTTTGATTTGGGAAATACATGCTGGAGGTCTTGCTGGTCACTTTGGCCGCAACAAGACCATCCATTCTGTGGAGGAGCATTTTTATTGGCCTGACCTGAAGAAGGATATGACCAAGATTGTAGCCCAGTGTCGGACATGCACTATGGCCAAACAGGTCAAACAAAACACTGGTCTCTACACTCCTTTCCCCATTCCTGATAGACCTTGGGTTGACATCAGCATGGACTTCATCCTTGGCCTACCTCGTACCGCTCATAAACATGACTCCATCTTTGTGGTAGTTGATCGGTTCTCTAAGATGGCCCACTTCATTGCATGTTCCAAAACATCTGATGCATCTAGAGTAGCCCACTTATTCTTCGATGAAGTCGTCCGTCTGCATGGTCTTCCCCAAACCATAGTGTCTGACCGGGATGTCCGGTTCACTAGTTATTTCTGGAAGACACTTTGGCACCTCGTTGGCACTAAGCTGAAATTTTCCACTGCCTATCACCCTCAAACTGATGGGCAAACCGAGGTCGTCAATAGGAGTTTAGGGAATCTCTTGAGGTGTCTCGTAGGGGATCATTCTGGCACTTGGGACCTTCTTTTGCCCAGGGCCGAGTTTGCATATAATAGCTCGGTCAATAGGTCCATCGGTATGAGTCCATTTGAGGTTGTGCATGGATACAAACCTAGGAAACCTGTGGATCTCATTCCCCTTCCCCTCGAGTCTAGATCGTCCAAGTCAGCTGAGGAGTTTGCACAGCATGTCAAAAGTCTGCATGAGTCAATTAGCAAGAAAATAAACCTTAGTAATGAGACTTATAAAAAATTGGCTGATTCGCATAAGCGTCACCATGAATTTCAAGAAGGTGACTTGGTTATGGTACGGGTCCGACCCGAACGACTCCCCTCGGGAGCCGTTAAAAAGTTGCAAGCCCGTAGTGATGGACCCTTCCCAATTCTACGGAAGATTGGCTCCAATGCTTATGTTGTGGACTTACCTCCCGCATATGGGATTAGCTCGACCTTTAATGTGGCAGACCTAGTGGCCTACAAGGAACCCACAGCGATTCCTAGTGACCCTTTCGAGTCTTCTCCTCCCATTGAGAGTGAGCCCACCCCTGTGCGTCCCACAGCTTCGAGAGTACCGCGCGAGCACATTGAGAGGATACTGGATGAGCAGGTGACCACTACACGGAGCAGGATGTACCAGCGCTACCTTGTCCGCTGGCAGGACCGACCGCCTTCTGATGATTCCTGGATCAGTTGGGAAGATCTCCAGCGCCTCGATCCAGATCTGCTGGAGCACTACCACAGCAGTGTTCCCCCTTACTCGACGGAGTCGAGTTCCAACCGCCCCGGGAGGGTTGGTGGGGACACCGGGCCCACTACTCAACGCCAACGCCACACCGCCCCGACTGCACTGAGTTTATGGCTCGGAGAAGACGCGACGTCCTGAGTATGTATCCGTACGTATGTGTGTATGTGTGTATTTGGTGGTATTTGTATTTTAACCACCATAATATTTTATTTGAGTCAAAGTATTATATTTTAAATTGCTATAAACCCCAAGTCAATAAAGGTTGTTGGATGGTAGGTGAGGTTCTTGTTTTATTAGGCTAGGATATAGCTACAAATTATGAAAGTGTGAGGATATGTATGTTAAAGCCTTCCCTATAAATAGGGGGCTAAGGGTGTTGTTACGAGATGTCATATGAATGAAAGAAAAGTTGTTTTGAAACAAGTGTTAAGAGATTCCTCTCTTGCATTTCCCTTCTTTCCCTTCTCTTTGTGAGATTCGAGAGTCGCCCGGTGTGAAACCGTCCGGCGTGAGGCCGAGCTGCGCGAGGTAGCAAGATATCTGTTCCATCCGTGCCGACAAGAGCCGCCGTCGATCCGTTCCCCGACGTCCGTCCGTGTCACAGAGATTGCCATCCCTAATGCCTTAAGCTTTCCAGCCATGTCACACATTTCCATAATATACTTGTGCACTCCACTTATGCCATCATATTTCATTGAAGTTAATTTGTTAGTGAGCATTCCAGCCATTGCCTTATCTGATCCGCTGAACTGTTCTTCAACAGAATTGAGATATTCTTTGGCACTTTCCTTATCAGGGATAGATCCTCTGATAGTTTTTGCGATTGTACTCTTAACAATCATGAGTGACAATCTATTAGAACGCTCTCATTTCTCAAATTGAGCCTTTTGATCATCAGTACTTGTCTCATTCAATGGATTGGGTTTCTCAATGCGAAGAGCTAAGTCTAAGTCTAAGCATCCTAAAGTAATTAAAAGTTGCTCGTGCCAATCACTATAATTAGATCCATTCAGTGTTGGAATGTTGGACAGATGTGAATGAAGTGAAGCAGGAGTCATTGCTTCAAAATTATGATCAAACTCACATTACTACCATGATGCATATTACTATTAAGATAATTCCAATTTAACACTAATCATTCATAAGTAATTATTACAGCAATAATATCATGCAAAAACAAGTGCATAATAATCAGTAATAAAATACTATGACCTTCCGATTAGTTCAAAATGATTAGCTAAGAATGCATAAAGGCAAAGATATTTCCACCTTCGGATGAATAATTCTTCGTGTTTAAGTAGTTCTAGTTAATTATTTATCTTTTAATTTATTATTAAATTATAGACACCTTCGGGTGAACTATAACTCAATAATTTTAATGTAATTCCATAATAAGATAGGATGAGTTTATTCTCTCTAGGATTAAATTATTTTAAATTCTTAAGCATAATCCAGACCCTTCGGGGTTACACGAAATATGTTAGAAATTTAAAATAATTAAACTTGAATTACTGATGGAATCATTTAAAACATAATTTTAAAATACAATAATACCATGCTTGAAAATAAAATTTCATCATTACATATATTAATGAGCACGAACAATCTATCAGTACATTTAAATGCTCAAAATCTTGATGGGCTTCGAAACAGTAGAATGAAAATGAACATATATGCATGCTTGTTACATAATTTCTAATTCTATCTGCAGTAATATCCTTTAGATGATTAAATACATGTAACTTTAATAAATGCATCTAATATGTGTATGTTACATGAAATTGAATAGAAAGGACATATGAATTAAGGGCCAGAGTACATTGACAGATTGACTCATGTAATATTATAATCCCGTGACTTATTTACTTTGCTTACATTAACTTCGTGAAGTCAAGAGATGGGTCACGGTTGGCCTTTAATTAGTAGAAGAGGGATATCAAGAAAAATAGATAAAACCATGGGGTAAAACTTCAAAGCCATGACATCTTTTCAACTTTCCCTATCACGAAGAAGTCCGTCAATGTAAACAAATTATATGACCCACGAGATGGGTGCTCTATAATTAGCAGGAAAGGGAATGAATAAAATAGGTGACATTGATGGGTAAATAGTCAAAGCTTTCATCTTCTTCACTTAACCCTTCCGTGAAGAAACGAGAAACAAAACAGAGGCGCCGCAGCCAACAGGGGAAGCACCCATCGGCCATCTCCCCGATCGCCGTCAATCTCGCCGGCGGTGTCGTTCGCCAGGAAGGCAGCGCCCCGTCACCATTTGTAATATATATATATTATTTCCCTGACCCAAAACGTTGTGGGGAGAGAGCGGCCAACGCCCGGCGGGCTTGTGCGTCCCCTCCGCCGCAACGTCGTGACGGAGATCAACTTCTGAGACCAACGTTGTAAGAGAGCCATTGGATGCCAAAAGGCTGTATGATGCCGTCAGTGTTATTCTGTCATCAATGAAAGAAGAATTTCCGAAGGAGCATGGCCCTTTTCAACTGCAGATGACAGATGGCTAATTTTTGATTGCACGGCAGAAGGATTAAAGGCTTCACTTCTATCACGGCTATTGGCTGATTTGAAGAAGTTGGAGAAATAAGTTTTATTCCTTGAAATCGTTCAATCGTCACACATAAGCCTCGTCGGACAGGGTGCGAGGGCGACAGAGCAAAAAAACACGGAAAATCCGTAAAGAAAAAATATACATATATTTCGTGGTGCATCTCCTCAAGTCAAAATCGATCAAACGGATTCTCAGGGATTAGAACATATCAAATGTAAACGTACCAGATTCCATCAGATCTTTCAAGTTTACATAGCGAAGAATGTTCCTCGAGATGTAGTCTACGCGAGACCGGTGAACACGAGGTCTTCTCTCTCCCACTTCTCCCTGTAATCCTTTTGATAGATGAGAACTCAAAAGACTTATACATGGAAAGAGAGGGACCAAGGCTCTCATATTAATATAAATCCCCGTTAAGAGCGATTACTCCCATGAAGAGTTATCTCTCTTACCGAGGGTTGTCTCTCCCGTCAAGAGTCCTTATTGGAGTAAAACTAATTACATCTAATTTGGGCCTGGAGATAAATAACCTTAATAATTGATTTCTTTAATATAATACAAAGATCGAAGTTAATTAGGCCACTTACAGATAAATGCTAACATAATTAACCTTGAAGTAAGGAGGTAGGTTTACCAACTTTTAATCTAACGTGATTTGATAGATAGTGAGTTAACCTAATACTATTGACATTTAAAATGTCATATTTGCCCCTCTTTTTTTATTTTTTTATCTATGGACATGTGTTCATTTTAAACATTTTTATTTTATTTCATTTTTAAAATAATTTAATTTATAATATAACTTAAATATAATATAAAAATAAAAATTTGGATAAATAACATAATTAATCTCACTATTTAATATTTAAAAGTCAGAAACATCATAAATTATAGGTTTAGGTTATTGTTCATCTTAAAAACATATTTTACTTGAATTTTTTATATATATTTAATATATTCTATAAATTAATAATATCATGTAAATAAATTTTTCTTGATAAATAACATCCTTAATCTCACTAATTAAAATTTAAAAGAAAAGGTGTCATTAATTATGGATTAGATTACTATTTATATTAAAAAAATAATTTAAAAATATTTTTAAAAATCTATAGGATAATTATATCATTATAAAAATAAAGCTTTTGATAAAAAATTATCATTCATATTGTTAATTAAATATTTAAAGAATATAAAAGTTATAATAATTTATTGTTAAATATATTTTAACTGATAAATAAGAGAGAGAGAGAGAGAGAGAGAGACTCCATTATGCCTTACACTTATTATTTTTGCTTCAACATTTAATTAGTGAACAGGAGAGAGTGAAAGTGCGAGAGAGAACACAGCACATTTAATGACTGGGATAAGATTTAAACTCATCGGTGAAGGTGGGTTTCGAAACCCGGGGATAATCCATGATTAGCCCACATGTGAACCCGAGTACACTACATCCTTGATCAAAACACAAAAGTGATTAATTTTGGGTTAACTTTGGGCTAGCCAGGGATAATCAAAGAGGGCCTAAAAGATTATGCTATGTCAATTTTTAACTTAATTTTTGAAATTGACAAAATCAGATACCTATATGTTTGGCAAAAATGTCATAATTTGTAAATTTTGTATGGACTTGTTTGGTAGAACAATCTGGAAGTGTGAACACCCTGAAAGCTAATGGCCTTGGATGTAACGACCCAAGATCCGGATAATGGAAAGTAACCGGTGCAACCAGAATCCCGACCCACCACCCACGAGCTATAGAGCTCGATCGGAAGGGTTATATTGTGGATGTGGGTGTACACAAGAATCTAAAATAACTGTAAAAATTAAAGTGCTGAATTTAAAATTTACATTTATTATGAAATTTAAATGTTAATTATTAACATAATTAAATAATCAACAGTCCAGAGTCCAAGTATAGTATGACAGAAAAGAAAGAACCTTGTCAAGGGGTATACCCTGATATTGGCAGGCTGGCAACTAAGGACCACCACTGGTGTCGCGCTAAGCGCCCAAACCTCCACCTGAAAGAAAAAGGGGTTAGCTTCGTCTCATCGGCTCAGTAGAGGTCTCGCGGATCTCCACTACACAACAACAAGTAACGACAGCAAGTAACAACGATAACAGCAGCGGGTAACAAGTGGAAGGGAGCAAGCACAACTAAACTACCTGCAAACCACATAATATCTCGAACTCCAAGGAAACCACACTACTCGGTGAATCACCCACACACACCGAATACCTCGACCACCATGGTCGGAAGAAGCCCAACATCACTATCGGGAAAAACCTCAGCCTTAATCAATAAAGAATCACAACACCTCTGTCGTGTAGGCCCGTCCTTGCCAATGGAAGCCACAGTCCAGACTACATGGTCTGGGGGTAAAGTCACGATCTTGCTATCTAGATATCAAAACCTAGAGTAGAGAGAGTCACGTCTCATGCGATGGGAGAACCTACCCACTAGAATCAAGGTCAGATGCGTCCACTGACGACTTGGCCCGTAGTCTCAAGTGTCACCCACTCGTCTCAACACGGTAATTGTGACACCATACACAAGTAACCACAGAACACGGGTCTAGTTAGGGTCGTGCTCGTCAGCATGCGTCCACAGCCCCCAACCACATGTGCACACACTGATTGACTGCGCTACATCAGGCCCTCTAGCTAGTTTTCCTCCTGGCCCAGACTCAAGTTGCCACAGTGGGAGGCCCTACAGAAACTAACCTAAAATTGTCTCTCCGGGTCTAGCTCTCCACCACTCCTAGGTGGGTCGGCACCCGCGTGCCCAGGCAAGCTACGACTAGTAGGGAAAGTCACTGGACATGGGAACTCTCAGTAGAGAGAAAACTGTCGAAATACTGTCGGCTACGCACACACCTATCGTATGTTTCTCAAAATGCAGGGCGGCTCGATATCATTGACTCAAATACAACTACCTAGACCGCTAAACCATCGACTGTCGGTCAAATAACCCAAGCGGGAATAACCCTCTACAACACTATGGTAACCATGACAACTCGGGGAAATTATTCCCCTTTATCTATACAACAACTATTTCCAAGAAAATATTTGATAGTTCCATTGACTTCATCCCATGACTTGGAGAGCGGGAATCACGTCACGTCTTACTCATCTCGAGAGAGAGTGAGAGCAGGTATGGGTAAAACCCGGGAAAGTCATTCTCCGCCCACTTCACCCTTATTAAATCAACGATTAATTAAATGAAAATATAATGAATCGGACATCGGAATAAGACGGACAGAATCCTGGCCTTGGAGGTTCTAAACCACGCCCCATCGCTGCTTTGCAATAGGAAAAACATTGGGGAACTCTTTCCCCTATGTACGAGACAAAAAATGGAGAGAACCTCGACAGTGAGGGTTTTAAACCACGCCCTATCGCTACTCTGCGATAGAAAAAACATGGGGAGCTTCTCCCCTACAATCATGCCATCACATTCACATCACGGAACAAAATCAACAATGGGGAATCGTTCCCCTCCAACTACACCACGAGTAGGCATTAATTAAATTAAATTAACTAAATTAAACTAAATTAGAAATCTCGGCCCTCTAACATGGAATCAACCCTAGTGCAAGAAATAAATCCCGTTCGACCCTTTAATCGGAGAAAATTAAACGACAAGGAATTTAGGGTTCCGTCCCCCTACCTCCGAGGGTGAGAACCCCCATCGGATCACCGCCCCACGCAGTCGACCCCATCCACTCGCACGCTCTCGTGAAGCCACCGCCGAGCTCTCCTCTGCAAAGCCCACCGGGACACCAATGTCGCCGGCCACCACCGCGGCCGTATCCACTTCCACTGGGGCTTCTCCAGCCACTACCCCGCTGTTCTCCCACCGCCGTTCGCCAGCACCGCCATGAATGAGACTCACTGTCGCAGCCGAAGCTCACCGCCGTCACCGCACGCTCCTCCCTCGCCAGGTTCACCCTTGCCGCCGCTGTTCACCACTGCTCTCCCTCTCTCCCGTCGCTGACGTGTGCCCTCGCAGCGGCTGCTGCCTCCGTTTGTCCCTCGCAGGCATCGCTGTGCAGCTCCACCGCGGCCACCCTCACTGACGCCATCACGTCGCCCTACTCGCCCGCCGCAGCCACCTTTCGACGTCATCGACCGCCAGAGACGAGAGGGAGAAAGGGGGAGGGAGGAGAGAGATCGTGAGAGAGAGGAGAGGGAGATCGAGAGAGGAAGAGAGGGGGTTACAGGAGGAAGGAGGAGGAGAAGAGGGGGTAGGGCACGGGGCCCAACCCCAATTTTTTTCTTTGTTTTCCATTCTCTCTCTTATTTTTTTCATTTCCATTCTATCTTCTTTTTCTCTTTTTTTCTTTTCATTTCTATTTATAATTTATTATATATATTTTTTAAAATTAGATAAAATCACAATTAATCTAAAAATATCACTAACTCTAAAAATAATTTATTATTTATTATTTGGGGATCCGAAGATCTAATATTCACATATCCGAACACGCGGATACCCGATCCAAAATTTTGGGATGTTACACTGGACACCCTGAAGGAGGAGGACAGTTAGGGACCTGGAGAGGTCGGAGAGTTCAGGGGGGATCGTGCCGATGAGGCGATTGCCGGAGAGTCAAGGGAGACGAGCTCAGGGAGCTGGTCGAGCAAGGGGGAGACGGAGCCTGCGAGGAAGGGAGGAGAAGGAGAGGTTGAGGAAGACCGGCGAGCAGGTCAAGCGAGGGGGAGGAGAAGGAGGTTGAGGGAGATGAATCCGGAGAGCATGCCGAGTGAGGGGGAGACGGAGCTCGTGAGGGAGAGAGAAGGAGAGGTTGAGGGCAACGAGCCGGCGAGGGAGGGAGGAGAAGGAGAAGTTAAGGGAGACGAGTTGGCGAGGGAGACGGAGCCGGTGAGCAGGTCGAGCGAGGGGGAGGAGAAGGAGAAGTTGAGGGAGATGAGTTGGTGAGGGAGGGAGGAGAAGGAGAGGTTGAGGGAGACGAGTCGACGAGGGAGACACAGCCGGCGAGCAAGCCAAGTGAGGGGAAGAAAGATGACGAGGAAGAGAAGGGGAAGGTGGGTGGGAGAAGGAACTCGTGTGAGCTTCTCTAAAAAAAAATGGTTGGAGGCTGTTTTTTATTTTGATGAAAATTAAAGAAGAGACGAGCAACTCTCTAAAAATTAAGAAAGGTGTTACTAAACATCGATAAGACTCCGACATCTCTTTATTTTTTATTTTATAAGAGAAATCACTCAAAAAAGTGCATCCAAACATCCCATAAAGTAAAAAAAATGTTTAAGACCCCGTTTGGAAAATTGAGGATGAGAGATTTTCAAGAAGAGAGACTAGAGATTTTCAAGAATCGCATTAACCATACAGGGTCCGATAAGGGGGGATTTTTCTTTTTCCAAAATTTAAGTCTCATTTGGTTGACCGTTGTCACAATTATTTCGAATCTTGGTGGCGGTGGACCTCAAATGATCGTTCTACCTTTTTTTACCCATTCTTCTCCTCAGACTGAATAGTATTTTTACTATTCCCATGAGATTTCAATGTTCGCCCCATCGCGTGAATAGTACCAAACAATACCATCTCACTCGCTTCATCTCCTCGTCATTGAAGGTAGTGGCATTAGTAAAGTGTTGGATCTCATGCTTTAAATTTTTAAAGTTTGAGTTCTTGTATTATTTTATCTTACATTGAAAGATGACCAAAGTTTTCATCTACTTTTAGTTTGGACCCTTTCCCTTACTTATGTACTCTTTTGGGGAGACTATAGTAGTTAGATTATTTGAACTAATAGGTTTTTTGGGCCTTATCCTCCTTCTCCACGCACGCGAATTACCTTACCTTGTCTTCGATTCTCATCATTTATTTTCTTTTATTTTTGACAGTTTGTCTGAGTCTCTCTTTGATTGTCTTCGTGTCTCCTCGGATTCCAATATTTGAGCGGATAGGTGTGACTTAGTCAAGGATCGCTTCCCAAGGAGATATTTGAGGAGAGTCAATTGTATATAAGAGAAATGGCTTAGGATTTTCTCTCACCCAACGGCTATATCTCTTGAGCCTCTCTCTCTCAATCGGTTTCTTCCTCTTACAAGAGCCTACAGTCACAATGACATTCGCCTCCGGCAACACGAGTTAGAGTGCACCTTCACGTCGCCATCAAATTGGGTCGTCGTATCTTGAAGGAAGTTTCATCGTGTGGCATATTTACACCGGAGTAGGGGCGAAACGACTTTAAAGAAAACGACTACGCCCTTCGACCTGAGTTTATTTTTTTTGATAGTTTGATTCCTGTTAGTTTTCGTGCTTTGATCTAATAGAATATGTCCACCCGTGCAAAGTTTTCCAACACTGAGGACTCCGGAGGAGCTTCATGGGGAGGCCGCAGGTGGAGGTGGCGGCCTCCAACTAGAGAAGGGATCGAGGAGCGACCGAGGGTGGTCTCAATTCTATTGTCCTCGAATGCCATGATGAGCGCCCTCAAGGAGGTGATGGAGAGGAGGAAGAAGAAGAACGTAAGAATTATACCATTTAGGATCCCTTATCAGGCCGTGGAAGCATCCCTCGTCGAGCTTCCAGTGCCTTTGGGAGATGGGGAGTGTTGAGTCTGCATCTCTCTCCTCGGATAATCTGTCGTGCACACAAGTCGGAGCCTCCACATTGTCATTTAAAAATTTAGTTAGATTGTCGAGAGATTCTAATGATTGAAATATGTTCCGACAACATTTTCAAAGATGACCTAGTACTTTGTTGCACATCATGTCTATATCCATCTTAAAATTTCCACCATGATTGGCTAGATGATGTGACTTGAGAGATAAAGAAGATTTTTCAGCATAAAAATCAAAGAAAATATAGCCATCACGTCTCTCTAATAGATTTTTTTCTTGTATCGTCCAAATTTCATCATCCCATGTGATCCACTTATAGGTAGATTTATAAAATGACTAAACAAATTGCACCCTATGATATGCATCAAATATTGCTCATGTGATATTCGCACACCGTCCTCCAACTGGCCTACATGAGATTAATAGTACTTGGATTGCTGTCCACGTGGATCAAGATTGGCCGTTTATCTATTTGATCCACATGACCTCAGGAAAGGTCGAACCGGGAACTGGGCTTTTTGGAGGACTTCGAGGACTGAGCCATTCCCAAAATTACGAGTGGAATACCAGAATACTATTGGGGCCTCTTTGATAACCTGGTAGGACAACCTACCCGATTTTAAGATAGGGTAACATATCCGATTGGAAACTCCACCGCGCTTTGATAACCGGTAGCGTGAATGCGTTGAAAAGCCCCACGCTATTCAGGTTACTTTGTTAACAATCCGGGGGTAAGAGGGGCTTGACGTAATTGAATTACCAAATGTGCCCCTCATTTCATTACTTCAGGCCAAGCCCATTCCCTCCCTTTTAACGATAACAAAATGATATTGTATAAGTCGGACGTATAGAAAGTAAATTCTATATATCAAATTGAGCCCCACTCCCTCCCTTTTAACGATAACAAAATGATATTGTATAAGTCGGACGTATAGAAAGTAAATTCTATATATCAAATTGAGGCCTTTTTAAAAATTACCTGGCATTCATTATTGAAATAAATATACCCTACTGAAGCAATGGGCCAATTTTTTTGTACATATAAACATTTCTACCAACTATTCTCCCCGTAATCGCCATGTTCAAAAAAACATGACGATGGCTTTGCAGAATTGACATGTGGGTCGTAATTTGGGTAATAACTGTTGGGGATAGAATCGGAGTACCCAGACGAGGAGGACAACCAGCAGAGGAGGAAGAAGAAGAGAAGAAGAATCACACAAGATGCAAGATGTCTTCCTACATCCACGGCCGCAACAGGATTCCACTAAGATAATCACAGACAGGTTACAATACAAGGAGAGAGCCCATCCTTTTATACTAGGAGATTAGGGCGCCATTAGTCAGGGTATTAAAGATAATAATATCCCGGTTAAATAGAAACCCTCTTCCGGGATACATCAGTCGCGCATGCTCGTCTATCCCCCCGGATGCTCTCTTGGGACCGAGTATGCCCTCCAGCGACTGCAGATGCTCCCCCACCATCAGACAGATCAAAGCATTGCCAAGGCAAGGTCGACGCATTGCCAAGACAAGGTCGACGCATCCCAAGTGATATCAACTTGCCTTGAACCCGCAATACATGCTTCCCTGATGCCAGTGATGCTCTCCTGGGACAATGAATGCCCTCCAGAGACAGCATGTGCTTCCCTGCTAGACCCGGACAGCATATGCTCCCCTGGAGTAACGAATGCTTCCCTGGCACTGAAAGATGCTCCCCTGGAGCAGCGAATGCTCCCCTGGAGATGCGATATGCTCGCCATACTCCCCTGAGCTGAGGATGCTCCCCTGGAGCAGTGGATGCTCCCATGGGACAGCGATTGCTTCCCTAGAGCAGCGAATGCTCCCCTGGAGATGGCATAAGCTCGCCATGCTTCTCTGATGCTGTGAATGCTCCCCTGGAGCAGTGGATGCGCTCCTGAGGCAGAGTGTGATCCCGTGCAGAGGCGCATGAATGAAAGAGTTCTGACTCCACACTCTAACAATAACAATGCATATGAACTACCAACATCTACACATTGCATATGAACTTAGGCCTTACAATCTTCGTACAAATTGTACACATGTGACAATCCACAATACAATTCTTCATTGAAAAAATTTCTGAATGAAATCCGAAATTTATATGCTGTCTATGTAAACAATATGCACGTCATATATACGTACATCCCTGAGGATTACAAATTATTACAAATCCTCGGTTACATTTGAACATTACAAAACACGATTACATAAAACTAATAAATACATTCGAACATTATGTTGTCATGATGACTGAAGTTGACTACATGCTTGTCGTGGTACTTAACATATTCTCGCTTGAAATGGACTCGTTTCTACATTTTATATTGTCGTCGAACAGATGCTATATCCCTTGCGCTGCTATGAATTGTCACGGCACTGCTCTCAGAGCAATAACTGCTGTTCTCAGAGCAACCACAGTTGGTCTCAAAGCAACCTATTGAGCTTGGTGAACTGCAAAAATCCAACGTCTGGGTGTCATATTATGAGTGCCCTCTTCATGAACTGAACATAACTGACAATCCATAAACTCAGAACTTCTGCCGATTTGCTTCAGTTTCACATGTTTGTGTCACTGAATGCCATATTTTTTGTGAACCTGTTCTGCAATTAAAACTTGACATGTATATATATGTGTACAGCATTAAAACTAGAAATCATCAAGACCAGCAATGACTCATTCTATTTCACCAACATGTTTGGTAATGAGAGAACCGATAACCTTTTCACATGCAGATGACTAATTCAAAGACTACATAGAACTATTAATGGCAATCCACGTCCAAAAAAATACAGAAGCAAAAAGATGACCCGGGGGCCATCATAAGGCAGCATGGGGCGCCAGATTTACTGAAGGCATTTAAGAAACACATGTGGAGGCATAGTTTGTTCGTAAGGAGGACTGCAATTAAAATAATAAGTCACTACATACATATGAGAAGGGATAGCAATGGATAAATTGGTTGTATGGCATACTGCTCATGAAGAAACTATCTTGGCACACCAAATGCAAGCTGTACAGCACATACCTTCACATGGCCGGATCCACTGTCAGGCTAACCCCAAGAATTGTATCATTGTTAAGGCGGGCTCAGAAACAAAAAATTTCATCCTTCACAGTGGGAGGGGTTGCCTTGAATTGCAGGGCATCCAACCATCCCTCAGAAAATCACTAGTTCATCATTGCCCTAATACTTACATGGCCAACACAATACACCGGGTTGACAGGAGGCCTGCAATTCAAGAACTAAGTCAGTCCATATTGGTCGGTGCATAACAATTCATAAAATGGATCCATGATTTATCTCAGTATGAACAAACTACCTTGGCACACCCAACCAAAGCTGTACATCATATTACCAACAATTATATCAGTGTTAAGGCGGGCTCAGAAACTGAATATTTTATCCTTCACAGTGGGAGGGGTTGCCTTAAATTGCAGGGCATCCAACCATCCCTCAAAAAATCACTAGTTCATCATTGCCCTAATACTTACCTGGCCAACACAATACACCGGGTTGACAGGAGGCCTGCAATTCAAGAACAAAGTCAGGCCATACTAGTCAGTGGATAGCAATTCAGAAAATGGATCCAAACTGTACACTTATGAACAAACTATCTTGGCACACCCAACCAAAGCTGTACTGAAAATTACCAACAATTGTATCAATGTTAAGGCGGGCTCAGGAACTGAAAATTTTATCCTTCACAGTGGGAGGGGTTGCCTTAAATTGCAGGGCATCCAACCATCCCTCAGAAAATCACTAGTTCATCATTGCCCTAATACTTACTTAGCCAACACAGTACACCAGGTTGACCGGAGGCCTGCAATTCAATTTAAATAAGTCAGTCCATACTAGTCAGTGGATAGCAATTCAGAAAATGGATCCAAACTGTACATCTCCGAACAAACTATCTTCGCACACCCAACCAAAGACTACACGTACATATTGACCGAGTCCTTCCCAGAAAAATACAGAAGCATAAATAAAGCCCGGGGACCTTCAGGATGCAGCAAGAGGCACAAGATTGCTTCTACCGCATCGTAAATATAACATGGGGGAATATAGCACTGTTCAAATACAAATACAGGGGAGGATGACATATTTCATTACACAAACATGAAACCACCAACCTAACCGCACACATTAGACCCAACAGTTTCATCCCATCAACGTTGGGCCCAAATGTCATCAGCAATATGGTTCCTCAACACTTCCCCCGCTGCCACATCCAAGTTGTTGACATGAATGTGGTTGGGAATGTCATCGTCTCCAACATCGTCAACCCCTATGTCATCTGAACCAACCCTATTAAAATACCAATCAAAACCCTGCTGACGTCGAATAAAGTTTTGGACCACACAACATGCAAGGACTATCTTCTTTTGTACAGGCCATGGATAATTATTTCCCTCTCGTAGGGTTTGGAACCTCATCTTCAAGACGCCAAATGATCGTTCGACCACATTGCGTAGCTGAGCATGACGATGATTGAATTTCTCTTTCTTGTTGGCATATGGCATATGTGATCGACCCCGAAAGGTTGCAAGATGGTATCGTTGCCCTCGATATGGTGCGAGGAAGGAGCTTGTGTTTGCATATCCAGCATCCACTAGGTAGTATTTGCCATTTTGTACAGTGAAGCCTCCATCCTCCAATGCCCATTTTAGCACCCTCATGTCCGCAGCTGAACCTTCCCAGCCTACACAAAGATATTGAAATAGCATGTCGAACCCTACAACAGCCATTACATTCTGGGTTATACATTGCTTTCGATTGCGAAAGCGTCCTTGGTCTTCTATAGGTACAGTTGCGGGGACGTGGGTTCCATCAATTGCTCCAAGTGCATCCTACAGATAACATAGCCATTCCACACTTATGTTAGACAAAATGGTTATAATAGTGAAAGGGTGAAAGAGAGGATTGTAGGGTGCAATTACCTTAAAGAAAGGGTAGAATCTTTCTTTACCACGTATGAAGGGGTGACATTCACTGACTTGTGTGGGTAGCTGTATGAATTCAGACATTAGGGAAGCCAATGCGTCAATAACACGATTAACGTAATAACTAATTGTCTGGGAAGAGTGTTGAAAATGTTCGCAGAGACTTCCTGTCGCGACCCCATGCCCGGTGGCATAGAGGAACATCGCTAGTTGTTCATTTGCGGAGACATATCGTGAGTCTTTCAGTAGACCCTTGTTTACCAGCATATCCCTCAGTTGTGTGAACATTGTAGGATGAACACGGAATACATTGTAGCACCTTTGTTCGTGGCCACTCAAAATGTCATTAATCCATACATGGCCAGCATCAAGAGATGAGTGCATACGGCGTCTAGGAACCACAGGGACTTCTTCTTCTTCTATTTGCTGCAATATCGCCTCTTCGATGTCATTATACATCTCCTCTTCTTCCTCAATGAAGTCCAAGAGTATTTGGGTAAAAGCTACATCACATTTCACATTTCCAGATAACTATTAATATAGATATAAAAACACATGCATTGTCCAACTACTCTTAAATCATGTCAACCCAAAAAAAAATTATACATTTTGTACATAAACTATGTTTAAAGTAAGGGATGGATCCTAATGATGAAGTACAAGCATGACAAAGAGTCCTACTAAAATTAGAAATAGTAGAAAAACACATAGCATCAGTAGAACAATGATGAGGTATGACATCGACATCATTTCCGTAGGTAACTTCTTATTTAGCATTGGAGGAGTGACATCCATTGACATCGAGGGTTGTAGTGCACTAGGAGCACTCATTGTGGTAGAAATTTCATCGCGAGTGGTGAGGACACCGTAGAAAGCCTCTTGTGCCTCCTCCATGGAGAAGAATCCCTTATAGCGGGCTCCTGGATACCCATTTACCTGAGCGTAACATTCTGGCCATGTGGAATATATGCCAGGTGATCGACCAACCCACACTACATAACACTTATATTTTCCCATTGAAGAAGTTTTCAAAACCCTGCATATAAAATTTGTATATTGTAACGCATCATCAACTGATAACCATAATATGTAAAGCAAGGACATAATTATCATTACACTACAATAAGAAGGGAATAGAACGATATTTCTCAACATAATGCTAAAAGATTGCATGAGTAGTAAGTCCATCATAATACACAACAAACATGTCACCTACAAGAAAGTCCTCCAACATAAGCGAACGATGAACACGATGTCCATCTGAATACATAATAAACTGAAAACATACAAATGGAAAATAGCATAAGACAAGCCACCATCCCATCTGACAGACCTAACCTTGGATGGCAAATGAGGGACCTAACATATCAAACCAACTTAACTAGAATTTTGTGTGAGCCTGAATCCAATCAATCCTGTCATCCCCGCATAGGATCATCAAAAGTGATCTATTAGCTGGCTCTTTGATTAAATCAAGCGCTGCGATGAAGAGCTCTCTTGGTAAGTTATCCATAGCTTTCAAGTTGTCAATGCATTCCTTCATACTTGGGATGACTTCCGACAGATCACAGTCAACGTCAATGCACTCCATGTTGGCAACAGTTGATGCAGATGCAAGACGGTCCCGACGAAGACATTTAACCAGATCCATCCTCTCCCTACTAGCAGTCACAAATTGATTTAGAGACTCATCCCCAATCTTCTTACGCCGTCCCTTCGACGATGAAGCAATGGAACGCTTGTCCTTTACCGGAGACCTTGAAGAGTCATCCTTAATTTGCACAATTTCGTTGGCAGTTGCATTTTCTCCTTGATTTGCATTCGGGATGCCAATTGATAATTCCATGCTCTCGGGACCTACACCAATGCCTAAGGCACTTAAGAATTCAACAACATGTCGGCTAGAGGATTGAGTTTGCATGTTCAGGATGGTCCCTACAGCGTCATCCCCTCTTGCAATGTTGCTTTCACAAAGATGCTCCATTTGTCTTAGGTACATGAAAGATTTACCCTTTATGACCCGATATTTTGGGAATTTCTGGAGAAGTTTTTAAGAACGCAAATTGTTATTGCAGCAAGAGGATAGTCTAATTTGCAAAGATGAAGTAACATATGTAGGTCAGTTTTCACAATATACCTCTAGTACATCATCCCATGCACCGGTGTAACCTGGGACCGGCATGTGGGTCATTTCATCCCACCCCCAACCACTCTTACGCATCAACTGTGCATACAGCAAATATAACTTCTTCAGGGTCTTCCAGCGATTATATAATTGATGTCTGTCGTAGTTCAGGCTGCAGGTCTTGTTAAATTCTGCTACCATGTAATTCCATGCTTGAGTCTTGAATGTACCGCTAGTGCACATATTCTTATCGAACTGCTCTACTAGTAATGAAACGAGCACCCCATCTTGCTCATTAGACCAATTGGGTGCACGGCCCTTCCCCCCCCCGCTCGAGGACCCACCTCTCTTGGCATTATTTTCTAAAAGCAAACAAGACATTGCCATTTCAGGGGAATAGATATGTAGCTAGGAACACAGAACTAAATATTAAAATACCAATACAGAGAAATAATAATTCATGCAAACTACTTATCAACTTTTTCGAAAAAAATGAAATGTAATTGTTATGATTTTATTGTAAACAACTAGGTTGGATATTAAAGTCCCCACTGTCAATATATCATATCATACAATTTGCAATCCATGATGTTCAGCCATTACATTACAAATCCCAATTCATAAACTTTCTATCTTTTTTTTACTACACATGACCCTTCAATGACAACAGATGTATTGAGTTTATAGATCAAATTATAACTAATGAACTATGGACGAGAATAAACCCAATCGCTAATAACAAGGTAATGATAAAACTGAAACCCAAACTGTACAGTAGTGTTAGACACAAATAGCAAAAGTAACTTTTCTGCTTACCGGCTGAAGACATGATGCACCTCCTCGTCCTCCTCAACCTCCTCACACTTTGTATATGTAAATTGTGTCAGAGGAACAAAATGTAAGTAGCGGATTAGCAATGGAAGAAAATGTAAAGAGATGCAATTATAATCCCATTGTTAAAAAACTCAATCAACTAATCCTATAAAATTAGTAATGAAGTAAACTTACAAAATCAAGGATGTAAACAGTGGTAATTTTGTCTTCCTCTCCCCTCCCACCCTCCCACCCCATTAGAAAGAAGTCATGATACATTACACATAACGGTAAACCAAACAAGAGCGTAGTCGGACGTATACATGTGGAAGCGAAACTGAACATTACAAAAGTGTATGGTATCTTTCTATGCCGGTCACGGATCAACCACGTGGGATCAGAGGTAGGTGTAGAATGCACAAAACCACCCGGTATGTAATATAGAGTCAAGGATTCATGAATATAAATGACAGACCCAATCAATGCGAAAGGAAACCCTACAAAATAGATCATGCAGAATGAAAAAAGACTCTGTAACATAGTGAAAGGGGAAAAGGGTTTATGTTCATGGCGGTCACGGATCGACCACGTGTAGAATGAGGTAGGTACAGAATGCATCCAACCATCGGTTATGTAATATACCATCCATGGAAGGCGGAATAAACTAGACAGAGCCCAGAAATGTGAAAGAAAACCATAGAAAATAGAACATGTGCAATGGAAAAATGGTGATAAACAAACTGCACAAACTGACTGTAAGAAGATTGAAAGGGGAATAGGGTTTATCTAAATGGCGGTCACGGATCAACAATGAGGTAAAAGCAAAATGCCCAATACCAGTGAAAATGGGGCTTGTTTGAGGCCACCGATGACTCAATAGATGCCGTCGAACCCACCGGTGAAGGAGCTTGCACAGAGGAAGGATGGCAGGTAAATGAAGAGCCACGACTGGAAGCAACTATCGATTGCCTTCAAATAGACGAACCCTGGAGGTGGGATTCCTTCTGCTTGCTGGCAACCATCAACCGGTCTCGTCTCGTCGAAGAACGCCTTGAAAGCTCTTCGTCGCGTCTCATCGGGAGCCTGCCTCCATGGTGGCGTAGTTGTGCAGGGAGGCCGGCGTGCAGCTCTGGAGGTCGGGTCCTTTCACCTGCAACCCTAGCCGATGGGAGGCAACTGTGAGAGAGAGCACCCGATGAGCGCCACCCGTGAACCCTAGCCACAGGGGAGACAGAGGACGATGCGAAAGGGGAAAAGAGATTCGAAGGGGACAAATGACTGCCTCTGCCCTTCTTCTCCTCTCCCAATCCGACCCCCATCCCCGTATTCGACCTCCCAGCGAGAACAGCTTGCTCGGGTCAAAATGGCGGCCATCCCGATTTTCTCTTGCGTATCCTAGCCCCGTTGTCAAAGCAAACACGGGATGCGCCGCCGGAGTAAGAGGGGCTATTCGCCCCGAAATCGGTTATCAAAGGTGCCCTTGGGGTTTTTCATCTTTGAGTTTGGCTTGTTGGACAGTTCAGGTGTGATGTGTTTTTTATTTTTTAAAAAAATGAAATAGACTCTAAAATATCTTAACTTAGAGTGTAATTCACTTAGAGTGTAAATTACGTTAACATTTAAATATCTAAAAAATACAAATACAAATACAAATGGAACCCGAGTCATTCCGATATCCCGACCCGATTCCCATTTTGAAAATCAGATTTGGACACATAAAACGATACCAATTAATCTTTCCGCCAGATAGCGTGGTGACCCAATCCCATTCTTTCTCGGTAGCTTCCCGCTCTTTGTCTCTGTCTTCCCCCCTAAAAAAAAAGCCTCCATGCCCTTCCCACCCTCCCCCCGCCCGAGAGATAGAAAGAACCATCCATCCTTCATTGGAGAATGATGTTGGGAGGAAGGCAACTCTTGTGATCCTATAATCCCTATCTTATTTTCTGATTTTTGATATTTTTAATGTGAATTTTTTTTTCGACCCTTAAGATGCAAATGATCTGGTGGATGGTATCTCACACATACAAAGAGGTTACAAGAGACACAAGCCTAGTTCTTTCCCAACCCCACCCATCCGTGAGCAGGCTCAGTCAAGGCCGCAGTCCCCCATCGCACCCATCCACACCCCCCCCCCCAATCACCGCCGGCCATCCCCATCGCGCGGCCAGTCACTCGCCGCTGGCCACCCCCAATCTTTAAGCTTAGCCCCAATCACTGCTGCCAGCAACCCCTTCACAAGCAGCTATCGATGTCTGCCACCGCCCAGCCGCCGACCATCCCATCACCAGCAACCATTGCAGCCAGCCACCCCATCGCAAGTAGGAGTTGTCATTGCCGCCGGCTGGCCGCCCCCCATCACAGGTGCCCCCGTTGCCACCGGCCATCCCTTCGTGGCCACCCTGTGGCCGTTTGAATTAGATGCCAATTTCGGTAAATAAACTGGAATCAGAACAAAATAAAAAACAATGTGTGCCAACATTAACGGAATCGGAAACAAAAAAACCCTTCATTACTATCAGAACCAAAATCGTGATCTCCTGTTTTCAGATACATCACCGACCGCGTTGCAGCCCTGGTCAAGGCACAGAGGCTCAGAGGATCACCAGGAATCCCTCGATACCCAAGTACCAACAGAGTGATTGAAGAAGATTGCCAACCAGAAGCACGAAATGGCCATTCCCACGAGTAATGCATTTCCGTCAACTTAGTTTCAAATCATATTACTTCTACCAAATCATATTACTTCTACCGGCAGCCAAATCCATATATAAAATCCATGCATTAGTCAAATACTGATGCCCATAGCTGGAATTTGTCAAAGATGAGAGAGCGCGTCTAGAATCCGTACACAGTAATACTCGACAACCGAGCTGGGTAAATCAACAAAATCCTTACGAAAATCCTGGAAAGCAAGCTACAGAGTTCTTACAGCAACCATTCCGATGTCAGTATCGATATGGGGGAGGGGCAGCAGCATGATAACCCGACGGCAAAGTCAGTGAGTAACGAGCCTCGTTGTATGGAGCAGGTTCCCTGTGCAAGCCGTATGGATCATTGTGTACAACATGGTCCAGCGGCAGTCGCCCCTCCGGATCGATGACCCCGTAGCCATGCGCCTCCGTCGGCAGTTCTCTGCGGTAGTAGTTGACATCTATGGGCCTCTCATACACATAGCCTGGTGGAGGAGGGGGGAGAGTAGAAAGCCGAGGTGGAGATGGGTATAGGGGCAACGGAGCCTGCCGTAGCACTGCAGATCCATGTGGAGGAAAAAGAACTTGCAGGGGTACTTGAGGTGCATAGCTCTCCCTCTCGTATATATCACGGCTTCTAGGAAATGTTCTATCAGCTTCATCTATCGGACGGCGGCTAACTGTGCCCTCGAATCGCCTTCTCTTCGTGTCATGAGAGGTGAAATCCCGAGGCACCCTTTCCCTGGTAGCCCGGCCATTCGTCCTCTTTGACTTTGACGCCTTGGTTGTCTCAGCAAATAGCTTAGATAAATTTTTAACCTGTTGAATGGACAGGTGGCTCTAAAATATTGCATGCTGGAAACCGAAAGCATGATGTGCAAAACAAAGTAGGCATCTTTAGGTAAACCGAAGTTCATGACAGCAACGGTTTTACAGAAACAAGAGATCACTAGTCCTTTTAACTACCGGTGAGTGCAGATTTTTCAGTTTTTTTTTTCGATAGGTAATTTGTATTTGTTTATTTTAAACGGGGAGGGGGGACCTTGTATTGAACCCGGGACCTCCCCCTTGCAACGGGATGTTAAAACTTGAATAAATAAATATATATACACACACAAAAGGAGTGGCACAAGACCGGGTTAAAGATTTTAATCAAAATGAGGGATAAAGATTTCAGAAACTCCTTTTGGAGGTAAACTATTGAGCCTCTTTTTAAAGTAATCCATCATGCTACTTGGGGCGGCGAACATTGAAACAGACCTGCTCGGCAGAAAGTTCCAAACTGAACTTTTTCTTTTGGTAGTAATTTGCTTTGATTGCAGCTTTGAATTTTTCTTCTGGCAAAGGCAAGTAATCCTTGAGAACCTTGAAACGCACCTGCAGAAGCATAAAAAGAGAAATATGAATACAGGTATTATCAAAAGCATCCTAGATGCCTAGAAATAGAATGAACAAGGACAAATAAGATTTAGCTCATGCAAACCAAACAGATGAGAGAGAAAAATAAGACACTCTGGCCCATTTCAAAGCAACTACTACCAACAAATTCTTTGAACCAAAACACTGGCTAGCATACCACAAACTGCAACTCTGCAAGCAATAGCCATAGATGTCAAGGCGGTCACATCTAGCTCGGCCCACCACATAATAGGATCCGACCCGGATCCTATTATTACTTGGTGGATCCTCTATTTTTGTTAATAATTTTCATGTTTCTTCGTTCTAATTATCCTATTTTTATGCTTAAAGTTTAATTACGTCATAAGCTAAATTAATTAACATGTGTACTTACAAAGTCTACAAAGGCCAAACAATTAAATGACATTTAGAAAAACAATCATAGAGAAGGAAGAATATTGTATTGAAGGTTTCCAGAAATGTTTGAAGCTTAAAAAATCACCCCCCATAAAAAAAAATCGGGCTGAGGGGCTCCACCCCACTAGCAACCCCTGACAAGGGTGGGCGTTCCCCACCCCCGACCCACCCATGACTTGACCGCACAGGTCGATCCTCAATACGAGATTAGGTCATAGGTAGATCAGGCTCCACACACTCCTCCAACACCCCTCTCTCTATCGATCATAAGTAGATTTTGCATTCCATGAAGTTTTCCTATTTTTCTAATTTTTCACAATTTTCAATTTTTAAACTCATATTTAAATGTCTAGGGAGAAAATCCCTGAATCGGCCGGTACCGGTTTGTCAACTATTGCTGCATTCAGTCTGCTTATGGTCGCAGGTGTATTGTAATGCAAGTTTAATTGAACCTACATTGGATAAAACTGAGATGTCTCTTATTCATAATTTTAAAAAAGTTTCATGAGAATTCCTTTCTCCCCACAATGTGTAAACTTTGTAAGTCAGCATGTGCATGTCACAGAAAAATGTGTACACACAAAGATACAATAAGAGTAGGTAAATCTTGGAAAAGTATAAAAATAGAGATGACCTAGATATCATGTTGAAATTTTATGAGGTCTGACATGTAAACCTTGAGGTGGGGTGGGGTGGATTGAGTAAATGAACTTGCCGCTTAGGCAAGTGCTTAGGCACCCGGGGGACCCAAGCTCGCTTTGGTCGCTTTGACAACTATGGCAATAACAGAGTAAATTTCAATATGCATGCACATAAAAGTATAGACATGGTGCATTGAAGCATAGCAAGAACAGTATAACCAGAATTTGACATGGTCCACTTGCATAATCCCTAGGACATAAAAAACAAAAGAGTAAGCAATGAAGAATCCCAAACAATTAAATGAAGAATTTGACATGGTGCCGACATAGTTACTGCAGTCAAATGGCTTCAATGCCACCTGCTCCTGGTCCAGTAAGTTCTTTCTTTTTCTCTCTGTCAGAACCATCTTGTTGTCATCCAGGGTCAAGACCAGAAAATCATCCAGTTCCAAAAATCCAGTCTTTGTCCTGATTCCCAAGGAATGTGAATCTTTAAGGCCTATTCGCATAACATCCTTGGGTTTGGCTGATGGATTCTGAACCATTCACTCTCCTTCTCACAAGACTATTCTATGAACTTGTGGGAGAAAACAAGATGGTTCCATAAAGCGAGTTTCAAGGATCTCCATCTCTCCTTCGAGCCTATTCTCAGACATCCATTCTACCTTTCAGTAAGGCTATTCTAGAAACTTCTGAGGTTGACCATTAAAGTAGTCTCCACTCCAGGGTTCAGGCTTCCCACATACAAATCACATTGGAACATTACCGTTGTTGGCACCGCCTCAAGGGGATTGCAACAAGTCTGAAAAATCTATAACATCCTCCTGATCCTGTTATCAGATCCCATCAAAACACTTGACAGGCCCAAGGTTTGCAATGACACTGGAAATAATGATTAGAAAGAGCAACATGAAGTTTGCATAAGGCAATCAAGGGTGTCATCAATATATGTTGCTCTAACATCTGATTTTGTAGGATTATCTATTTCACTTATTTGATGAGAGTATGTCTCTAAGAATAGCATCAATGTGGTAAAGAGTGAAGAGTGAAGGAGATGAAAGATAAACCAAGAACTACAAGATGATGCAAACCCTCCATTTGATGTCATTGCCAAACACTACAATTTACCAAAAGAAGCTGTAACAGTTTTTTTTAAGTGGATAGTACCACTAATGTATAAAATGAAAAGAGAATGTATATGTATCGGCTGTGAGAACCCCAAAAAAGCCAACCCCAAAAACTATACAACAAAAGGTCACACTCAAGAAGTGCGGAACACCCTAATCCCCCAAACAGCCAAAAAGAGGCGAGCTAAGGGAATTCACATTATAAAAAGTTAGCCTCTACCTTCCCTAAGACCACCGTAGAAATCCTAAAGAGGCCTCTAAAGTTTTCCTTGAACCTGAAAATAATAAAAAATAGATGAAGTGGGAAAGTCTCAATATACTTTTGCGAAGGTGATTCAAAGAAAGTTTGGGGGTAGCTGGGCAACAAGCAGAAAACTCTCTATTGTCGATTCATGAGGGTGGCTATTCACAGCAAGGTATCAGCACATTCACTGCAAAAAGATGTACCTGTCTAGTTGTTAGGTTTAGTGGAAGCTCCTTGACTTGAACCATTACATACTGCTACCACCACCAAGCATGAACATGGAATGTGCATGTAATGTTTTAAAATCCACCTAGATGGGGTAAGGCTGTGGTTCTCCTTACTGCCTAGGCAGACTGTCTAAATGCCTAGGGGGTGTCTCATACCACTATGACCACCCCCAAAAATTAACACCAAAGAGGAGACATGATTATTTTCAGGAAGCCAAAGTGACGCTAGGCAATGCCTAGACAAAGGCAAGGTGACCAAGGCACTTAGATGAGCATGAACAGAAGGTGATCTCCTTGGCACACCTAGGTGTGCCTTCGTGCATCACTTGGCGCCATGGCCACCTTGAATAGATAAGCAGGCATCATTTTCAACAATTCTTCTGTAACTCATTATGTAGTCAGAGGCGAGAGACGATCAAGGCGACCAAGGGGTGTCACCTCATGCCTCAAACGCCTAAGCGATGGCCTAGGTGTTTGAGGCGTTTGAGATGATATTTTATTAAAATAACATATAATTCAATAATGTTGTCTAAATATCACAAAATTGCATACATAAAATCAATAAACTTTCTAAATTCATTCATTCCTAACATCAAACAAATGTAAATAAAATTACAAACAAATCTAAACAATTTTTTTAAAAAAGTCAAACGGGCCAGGACGTGCGTGTTAAAGAGTGGAGGTTGAACTCAGTTGGAAGACCAAGTTAGAAGGTTTCAATTTGAGAGTTCACACACCGCGGAACGACTTGTGGCCCTCGGGAAGAAAAAAAAACTATTTAAGGATGTTACTGTAATTAGTGATTAGTGGTGCCCTAAGGGTATTGTTGTACTTGTTGAGGCAAAGGTCGTGAAAAAGGGTCGCATTCTCAACAATGCGGAGGTGCGCCGGGCCCACGAAGCCAGATTGAGGTGATTGAGGCAGAGGTGAGGCGACTTGTGGCTGCCTCGCCTCGCCTCGCCTCCTCGCCTAGGTGATCGCTTTCATCACAAGGTGGATCTTCAAACTATCATTAGCTAGTAAATGAGTTACCTATGTTATGAAAGGCGATCGCCTAGGCGAGGTGGCGAGGCGGCCACAAAATACGTAAAGAGTGAGAGGAAAACAAAACAATTTTTCCCACTTCGTTTGCTCTTGTTATTTTGATTTGTATTCTTAATGAAGTAAATTCATTATCAAGTTTTCATTCCTTCGGCTAGTCTCCCTTTTCTCTCACCTTCCCAAGTGAAGGAAGATTCTAAAATGACACTAGCACCAAAAAGACATAGTATCATGACCTGCTAATTTAAAATAAAGATATATAGGCCCATATGTTAACATCATGTGAAAAGGAACTAAAAATATCCCCTCACATGTTCCAAAAGTCACTTCAAAGCAATTGCAAATCAGCATTTTCAGTCCATCTACTTAACCTTTCTACTAAAGAAAAGAATATAAAAAAGTATGCACAGTAAACAACAACTACCAGTCAACCAAATAATCAATAAGAATTAAGCACTATACAAGGTATGTGGTATCCATGAAAATATAATACCTAAGCTTTACCTGGATGCCTTGTCTTGTCGCCCAAACAACAAGCTGATCACTTTAACAACTATAATCTCATGATCTCAAATATGGTTGGGAATAGGTAAATGTACACCATGTCAGTACAAAATATTATCCAAAACTTATTAATTAAAAAGGGTAGACTAACTATCTATTAGACTCTAAATTCACTTAATGAATACTTCACGTCCTACTAGAAGACAGAGAGCAGCTTTAATCCCAATGTTTTCGACTCTGAAGATGCGGAACAGCAGGACATGGAACTTTGGAGAAATGTCTCACTATATACGGATTTTAAGATTAGTGGTACCAAGAAGAATATGTGATGTGTAATTTTAACATGAAATAAGGAGAAATGAGCATCCTGATCAATTAGAGAATTGAGACACCTTAAAGGGCCTAAGATTAGTAGGGGGGAGGGGGGAGGAGAAATAGCTTCCATTGTGCAAAAAGACGAAAAGAGATCGTACGCCAAATGTTTGTAATTGAGAGATGGTAGTGGCAGCTGTAGTGTGGGATGAGGTCCATGAAAGCCATTTGAGATGGTTTGTACGCGTATCTATTGAGACTTAAGAGACAACATCACTACTTTTGTCATGGTTCCAGAGGATAAAGATATGAAATTAGGCATGTTGAATGCAATTGAATATAAGAAAGTAAAATGGCAGGACAGCCTTCGTGCAACCACCACCTCCACACATGCACATTATTGGTGAATAGCACCTGAAAGTTTCATAGATGTTCTACTCTTCCTTCCCCGTAACCTTTTGAAACTCGATAAAAAATTAGAGCCAATGTAGCTGCAATCATTTTGACAAAAAAGTGAATTTTTACCATCAGGAGGACTCAATCCCTCCACAAAAATTACAACTTAACGTACTCAGACTGCCAGCAGCCAGCTAGTGCCCTTCCATTATAGGCTCCCATGGTTGTTAAACCTACGACCTTGCTCAGGGAAACAGAGCACCATGCCGACCAGCATATGTAACTTTACTAGCCAAAATTGTAAATTTAAACATTTATATACCTAAACAAAGCATGACATGCATGAAATTTATTGTGCACTTTCCAAGACTTACAAATAGACAAAAAGGCCTCAAACAACATTATGCCATGACACACCATGATGCAAAATGTGCTATTTGCAAGAAAGGCAGTCCATAATGTTCACTAGTATTGCAGGATTATTGATCATATGTTTTTTTATCTTAGCATTAAACAAGACAACCATGTCAAGATGCATGTACAAGGGTACATCATAAATATATTACAGTGTAAACATACTCATCGTGACAAGTTGGGGAACAACATGACATTTAAAAATTTAAGTGAAATGGAGTATTGGAAGTATCTATCTACTACAGAATCCCTTTGCTATGGACCTCGCTAAATCACAACCCAGAAATGGGTGAGTGATACATGATAATATTAAGATAAGAAACATCATACAACTTGTAAACACAACAGATAATTGAAGCAGTATAACGATGCAGTCATACAAAGCACAAATTATCAAAGACCTTGTACAAATGCAATGGTGCAATCATGATGCAGTCATACAAAACATAAACTGTCAAAGACCTTGTACAAATGCAATGGTACACAGGTGCAATCATGCAATAACGTTAGATCCAAATCAGGCTGAAGTACACAATCTCAGAAATCAACCCAACCACGTAGATATAGTTTTATAAGGATATCAAAAAAAAAACACATATAAACAAATTATATAGCAGTTTTCTGCAAAAGTAAATTATATAGTTCCAGTTAGGCCACATTATGCATACACAGATTATTGGTTATGGATTTTATTAAGGGTTTTTTTACCTATATACCCTTGTAATATCTGGCTTTTCATTTATAGCCCTGCTTTGCATGAATTGCCAAAAAATACCCCTGAATAATCAACATAGTTGCAGTTATACCCTCACCGTAACCTGACTGCAGTTTAAATGTTTAAATGAATCAAATGATTAATTTACGCTTAAATGAAGTTTTATAGGGATTTCATGAGATCACATAGCTTTAAGTGTATTTATGGCTTTTTGCACCTACTCACAGGTTTTATAGTATTTATCAAGAAAGGAAGGATCGGGAATCGGGATCAGATCAGCCGGTCCCAACCCGATCCAAGTCGACCGGATCGGCCAATCCGGATCCAATCCCGGTCCAATCCAGGTATTTTTTTAGTTTAGATGTTAACATAATTTTTTTAAGTCATACTATGAAACTTTGGGAAAAAAGTAATCGGCAAACGCATTCGATGTATGACTACTATGTCGGAATATCTATTTGATTTTATACTGAATAGATCTACAACAGAAGCTATCCTCTTACCACGACAGTTAATAGAGAAGTATAAAGAGATGAGAAAAGATTTATATATGATTTTTCTTGATTTGGAGAAGACGTGTGATCGAGTAGTAAGAGATTTGATTTGGTGGACATTAAGAAAGAAAGGAATCTCTCAGGGATATGTTGATTTGATTAAGGACATGTATCAAAGTGCTATTACTAGTGTTAGAATTATTGTCGGGCAGTCTTGTGAATTTCAAGTTACCATAGGTTTGCATCAAGATTTTGCACTAAGTCTGTATCTCTTTGCCTTAGTTATGGATGAAGTAACAAAATAATTGCATAATGATATCTCTTGGTGTATGTTATTTGCAGATGATATTGTCTTAATTGATGAGAGTATTGATGTTTTAAATGCTAAATTAGAGCGCTGGAGACATGCCTTGAAGTCTAAAGGTTTTAAAATTAATAAAAGCAAGTTAGAGTTTATGCACCGTAATTTTAATAATGGGAGTGATACAAGAAGACATGGTTCAAGCTGATGGACAAAACATTCCTAACAGTAGTAACTTTCGATACTTAGGGTCTATCATACAAAAGAATGAGAAGATTTATGACAATATTGCACATAGGATTAAGGCAGGCTGGTTAAAATGGATAAAGCACATCAGGGGTCCTCTGTAATCATCGTATGCCTGTGAAACTAAAAGAAAAAATTTTATACAAGGACTGTGAGACCTACTTTGATGTATGGTACATTAACAAATGTGTGTAGCAGAGATGAAGGTGTTGAGATGGATGTATGACAAGACTTAAGAAAGACAAGATTAAGAATGAACGCATCCGTAAGGACTTGAAGATAGCCCCGATTGATAGTAAAATGAGAGAAAATAGACTCAACTGGTTTGGACATGTGCTTCGTCGCCCAAACATAACACCGGTTAAAAAATGTGACCGAATCTTAATAGATGCTAGTAAAAGACTCGAGGAGGGCCTAGAATGAGATGATGCGATGTTATTAGGAACGACATTAATTTTTTAAGTTTAAATATGAATATAACACTTAATAGAAATCTTGCCAAAACAAAATTCATGTAGCTGACCCCTAATAATTGGGATAAGACTGATGATGTTGATGATGATGATGATTTTTAAAGTCTCTGGATGTACAGGGATTTTTTGAGAACTTACTAATTATACTTGTACAACACTTTTCATTTAATACAAGAGTGGCAAGGTTTTCCATCTCGAATATCAATTCCGTCTAGGAAAGGCGGAAGAGGAGATCTCGATGAGATTTCGAAAAAAATCTCGAGAGATCAAGTTCAGTGATTTTAACAATTTTCTTTATATATATAGTCTATTTCTAAGAAAATGCTAATTTTTACTACTAACCACTCAATTTCACAAACATGTTTTTCTAATTGACAATTCAATTTTAAAAAATAAAATTAATGATAACAATAACAAATCCATTCACGTGCAGCAATATTAATATACATCAAAAGTTACACCAAAAAGATATACATAAAAATATACATAAATCGCAAACTAAAGAATGCATCAAAAATGGTACATGTATCTCTATCTTTCCCTCCTCTTCTATCTCTCTCTCTCAGACAAAGGACAGAGAGAAGGGAGAGACGCAAGAGAGAGAGAGAGAGAGAGAGAGAGAGAGAGAGAGAGAGAGAGAGAGAGAGAGAGAGAGTGTGTCATGGAGGGAGAGACAAGAGTCCGGGGGAGAGAGAGACAGAGAGAGACTGGGGAGAGAGAGCTCAAGGGGGCCGAGGTAGAGAGAGATGGGGAGAGAGGAAGGAGGAAACCGAAGGAGTGGGGGAGAGAAGATCTCGATCTCGGAGACTTCGTTTCTCACGACCTTTGCAGAGGCAGACATCTCGGAGACATCTCGGGCATCTCGTAAGAAATGGCAAACCATAAATAGTGATACCACCCCCTTTAAAAAATATATATGATTTTTTACGGTTTACCAAGTTTTTGTGAAAAAATCTAACCAAATTCCTTCATTGGGAGTCTCAGGGGTCTTTCTTGTTTCTCCCCCCCCCCCGACCCCCACTCCACTGTAGGCCAATCGCGACGGAGGATGAGAAAATGGAGGCACTGGCAGAGGACAAGGAGGCACCAGCAGCTGGTGGCAACAACAGCGGCAACGGGGACAGCAATGACAGACTGCGGTGGAGACGGTGAATTGAGTAGGTAAGTTTTTTCCTCTTCTTCTTCTTCCTCTGAGTACTGTTCATTCCCGGAGGAACACTAAAATTGAGAAACCTTACTTTTATTTCCTTCCAGAGAAATGAACAGTATCATGCACCAGGTACTGTTCCTTTACTTTGTTGTTGTTGATTTACAGGGTGGGAATCACGCCGGATCAGCCGGACCATCCTGGCCGATCCAAGGACAATCCAGGTCGATCCCGACCGTTCTCAGCCGATCTGGTCCATGAATCGGGACCAGACAGATCAGGATCAGATCGGCCCAACCCAAATCCGATTGGATCGGCCCGACCCAAATCCGATTGGCCGATCCAAGCCTTTCTGATCCTTCCATGATATTTATATAGGAATATTCCTTCAAAATTAACAGCACAAGGGCCGAAAGTGTATGAATGCAACTATTTGGATGTATTCAGAGGTACTTTTGATAATTCATGTAAACCGGGGGTATATATGCAAAAAATATAAAGATTACAGGAACATATATATATATATAACCCATTTATGAATGTAGGAATTACAGATGCAATCTCACGATCAAGATAGGTCCAACCAAGCAAAACTGAGGCTTGGTTTCCATATTTTGGATGATAAGAATAAACTTTCAGTGCCAAGAATCGTTGCTCCTACAACAAAATCATTAGCCTGAATGTATTCTCTGCATCTCCTTTCTCCTATAACTTTTGTTATTTTCTTATTCTCATGTGCTTATTTCTAAGTTACCTCCTTACCCTCTATGTATGTTGGGCACAATGACCCAAGTTTTGAAGTGCTGAAGGCATACAAGACTCGTATCTCAGACAAGTAGGTTACTTCTAAAGCACGACATAAATATACACAAACATATTGTTTTGCAACAAATGTATGCAAAAAGAAAACTCAGATGGCCACAACAGAATCAAGCAGTGACATCTAACCTGAGAAGGGAATGCAGATTTGAAGGCTTTAGGTTGAATATTGTAGCCCCCTTTGCTAGTGGCTATATACATACCATATAATAGCTTCAGATCAATGTCATAAAGGAAAAGCTTCATCCCCTTGTAAACCTCTGCCACTGCTTCCTTCTTACCAGCTGGCATCCCAAAAACCTTGTACCTGTAGCAGTCCTTCTTTGTCTCAGTGCTGCACATAAATATCATCCCTGCATGGTCCTTTTCAACAGATAACTTCTTAGCAGCTCCAACTTCAGCAGCCCCAGTCGCTTCTGCTGCAGCTACCCGAGTCTTGTTCCTTTTGTTCCTCTTCTTGTTCTTTTTGTTCAGGGGCCTATCAACTCTCTCTTTATCTGCCATTTCTTCTTTCTTACCGTCATCCTTGGCTGCTTCAGTGGTAACAGCAGCAGAAGCTGCTGCTATAGTCAAATCTGTTGTTTTCATTTCCTGGTTTCCTTTCTTCGCTTCATCTAACACCACTTCCTTATTCCCCTCTTCCTTACTCAGGGCACCTTCTGCCATGTCTGTTTTCTCCTTGTTAGCTTCGGTTGTCTCAGTATCAGCTGAAGCTGCTGTTTTCATTTTTTGTAATCTTTTGGCCTTCTTATTAATGGTATTTGCTTTCCTCTTTTCACCTGGAACCACTTCTTTTTTTCCCTTTTCCTTGCTTATGGTGTTTTCAACTTTATCTACGACAGCAATTTTCTCTTCTTTACTACTGGCTGGATTACTCGAGGCACCTTTCTTCGTTCTTTCATCTACAGCCTCTCCCTCCACCGCCTGTTCCTTGTTATCTCCCATTTCCTTAGTAATCACAGATGATGATTCCTCTGTGACATTCACAGTCACAGTTGCAGATGGCACAGCATTAGAGTCACTGCCACAAGCTTCCTTTATCAGAATACCAGAAGACACCACAGGAGCACTGGCTTCTACTAGAGCTGACTCGGACACATTGGCCTCAAACACTATTGATTCTTCATCAGTACCCTCACTCTTGACTCTGGTTTCCGCTTCTGTCATGCTTCCTGAAGCAGAACAGATGAATGCACAAACAGTTTAAGGATTAAAAAGAGGCCATAGACATTAAGACTCCCCAGAAGAATGGTTCAAAGATTAAAAAGAGGTCATTAACATTAAGAGACTGTCATGAAAAATGGTTCAAAAGTGTAACCAAGAACTAAATTGAGAAATTTTAAATAAGAAGAAACTTGCATATCTTTGAAGAGCCAACAATATCTTGGACGACCATCTGCATGGAGTTGGGGCAAGAGGCAAATGAAGTGATCTCCTAGGCTCCTCTTCAGGTGGGGTGGCACATTCCTGTTCCTCCCTTTAATTTTGAGGTCTTCTTGATAAGAGGTTAGTTTAAAGGTTAGGACCAAGGGAAGCCGACTCCGGCATCAGGATTGGATCAGGGTCCATTTGTGAAGAAGAATTTATTAATTTTGTAAATTTTATTTGTGTTTCTGTCATATTTAACCATATGTTTTTATTTCTGAATTTTCCATTTTGTCAATAAACCGTCGCCTTAAAACACCTAGGCCTAGATGTTTGAGGCTACAGTGACTCCTCAGTCCAGTCACCTCTTGCCTCTAACTACCTAAACATGACCCATACTAAAATCACTTGTATAGAATGATATACAAACCCTTGTTATATTTTAACTGATTTCCAACATTTTTGAATATTTTATTCATGATGTATCCATGATGTAATTGCTTTTTAATCATCTTCAGAAAGGTATGAATAATAAATAAGAATATCATCATGATTAAGTAACATATGCCTCTGTACTAGGGATCTAAGTGGGGTGTAGATGATCTCTACTAAGTTCAATAACATATGGCTCACATTTTTTGTCCAAGTGTTTTTAAGCTCAAGTTTTCCATAATCAATGAAGACAATATAAAGTTCATCACATCCAAATTCCTCATTCAAGTGTGGGCAGTTATTATTTCTTTTGGGATATGCACTTGTTCCTATTTTATCTTAATCTTGCATGACGGACATGCAATGTTCTTTTCCAATTATTAGTTATCATGTTCTAGCAGGGTCGGGCAACCTATGAGAGATCAAAGATAAGATGGATTTCAGTCTTGGCAATGAATCCACCTTCAGTTTTTTGATCCTCCTTACAAGTGGGACCATTATGGTAGGTGTCTCTTGGGGCACATGTTACCGAATACACCACTATTTGCATCAAACCGGTCAAGTTGACATCCTTAATATAGACAATGTAGTGTAGTCAAAGTTCTACATAATGAAGAATTAAATATGGGCAGCTACAACACGTGGAATATTAGCAGATTTGTTATAGGGAGTAGAGAGGTACCGAGATCTCTCTCCATGGAGATCAATATCATTTTACTGTTAGCGGACATGGAAAATCATCTCTCAAGCTCTCTGCCCCCAAATTACCGAGATGGTTTCTCTTCTCTAGGATAGAGGCTAGTCTATAAAATTACATGATCTTGCTGAAATCTTTCTCTTTTGAGCTCCCAAGATGACGCCAAGAAGCAAGATGACAAGCCTTGATGGGAATAGAAGCTATCCACTCTTTTCACAATGAAGGTCCTTAACTAAGCTTCTGATAGGCAACATGTCGGCAACACATGCTCTTGGCATACAGACCTTTATGTATGAAGGCGTGACCTTCTATCTGGCACAAGACTTCCAACACATTTTAAATCCGATATATTTCCCACAGGCACATTTTAACTTTTAGGGTTTTTAGGGGGGTGGAGAAGAACCATCGCAAGAAAAGGTTTTGAAGGCGTCAGACTTCTAACACGTTTTAAATCCGACATATTTGCCACTGACACATTTTAACTTTTATAGGGTTTTTCGGGGGTGGGGGTGGAGGAGAAGCATCCCAAGAAAATGTGCTGAAGGCATGACCTTCTGATCTAGCATAAGACTTCCAACACATTTTAAATCCGACATAGTTCCCACATACAGACTTTTAACTTTTAGGGTTTGGGGGGGGGGAGCATCCCAAGAAAATGTTCTGAAGGCACGACCTTCTATCTGGCATAAGACTTCCAACACATTTTAAATCCAACATATTTCTCACTAATACATTTAAACTTCTAGGGTTTTTAGGACTTTCAAAAAAAAAATCTAGGGTTTTTAGGGGGGGTGGAGGATAAGCATCCCAAGAAAATGTTTTGAAGGCATGACCTTCTGATCTGGCACAAGACTTCCAACACATTTTAAATCCGACACACTTCCCACTGACACATTAACTTTTAGGGTTTTTAGGGGGGCGGAGAAGAAGCATCCCAAGAAAATGTTCTGAAGGCATGACCTTCTGATCTGGCAGAAGAATCCCAACACATTTTAAATCCGACATATTTCCCACTGACACATTTTAACTTTTAATTCGTTTAGCAACATCGCAAGGATACGCTCGCCCTCATCAAATCGAAGAAAAAAATGCGATTCCGGAAGGATACAACACACAAAACTCGGACGCAACCTTCGCTGGTTCCGGATCCCGATTCCGAAACGGCACGGCGAAACTCTTCCTTGGGAGCGGATTCCACAGCTGCCACCCCCCTCCCGGCACAAGACAGACTGAGAACGCGAACCTCTTTTTTTACATCGGGTGAGAAGTAAAATGAAAGCGAGAGCAGGAGCAGGAGCAGGAGCAGGAGCAGTAGCAGGAGCAGGAACAGGAGCGAAGGAAGAGGATGAGAAGGGAGAAGAAGACCCACCGGGGACGCGCAGTGCGTCGATGGCGGCGCAGCAGTGAGATCACTGGGGCTGCGGCGGCGACCCTCCTCTCTCGCTCCTGCGGTGGATCAGAGCGGGTTAGGGTTTGCTCCTGCAGGAAAAGAAGCGCGCTACAAATATCTATCCACACTGGGGACCCCAGCTAGTCCGCTCCCCGCCCGCCCTTAAACACGACAAGCGGGCACGCTCGACCGGCAGTAGAAGCATCTGGAAAATGGATCGGCCCGGGTCCGACGCATACCTGGTCCGAATCCATATGCATGCCTAATTGGGCCTGGCCCCAAAGCGCACTCTCTTCCGTTCTTTTTTAAAAGAATCTGTTCAGGAGAATCCCTACCCAATATCATTGCCACTACTAGCTTATGAACGTAGAAGATTATTGGCATGGGGCTGGGAGATCCTTGAGATCAAGAGAAGAGACTCTGTTACAGATTAAAGCATATCTAGCACACATATGAACCGGCTGATTCTTGACTCTGGGACCAGACATGGTTGCTTCCAGCAAATGTTCCGGCAATCCTACAAGATAGTCTTCGCTTTTCAGGGACTGTGAGGGTTGGATGATGTGCATACAAGCAATTTAGCATTCTCTTCCACTGTAGTACTTTATAGTTGGTAAGCAGCCAACTGAATTCTTTGAAGTGGAGGCAATGCTTTTATCATGCTAGGGTCCTTTCTCCCATCAAAGTCTAGTCTCTGATATGCGAGTAAAGGCCTCGAGTAGCCACTCGAGTCGAGGCCCAAATGGCATATTGGGTCAGCTATTGGCTCTGTTGCGATTAGGTTGCATGGGCCATTTGGCCCATTGCCCCATCACTGCCCCCCCCCTCCAAAAGTAGTTGCGATGACCGAAGAGTAGAGTCAACTTCAGGTGGACGAGTGACAAAAGTGGGTCGGTCTGTCGTCTGTTGAGGATGCCCCACACACATACTAACCCCATTAATGGTGCATCATATCCTATCCGAGCGTAATCTTTTCAAATCTTAGCACCTATCACATCGTGGTACGGGTGGATACTCGGATGATTAAGTGAATTCGTCCAAGTGAAGACTCAATCGATCGAGCACATTTGTTCGAACAAATGCTCAAATGATTAGGTGAATTTGATCGAGTGATTGCTTGGATGAGAGCGAACTTGTCCAAGTGAATGCTCAGATGATTGCGAGTTTGTCTGAAGGAATACTCCCATGAGACCGAACTTTATCCGAGTGAATGCTCGAATGATTGTGAATTTGTCTGAGTGCAGACTCAAATGATTGTGAATTTGTCCGAATGAGTGTTAGGATGATTGCCCGAGTGAACACTTAGATGATTGTGAATTTCACGGCACGTGAAATATGAAGAGATAGCATGTCATGAGATGATTGAAACATTTTCATAAAAGATGGAGGGTTATTTACAAGTAGTACTTTCAAAGGTGTTCTGCATTCCATGCCTTAGGGATCGCTCGGCCCTCAATACCCTCCAATTAGTACTTATCATGGGAGAGGGCTTTAGTTACCCTATAGGATCCTTCCCATGCGTGCAGTGGTTTTTTGATCTCGACAGGTGCGAGACTCATGCGTCACTAGGATGAGGTCTCTGACCTGAAATCAGCACGACTTTACATACCAGTTGTAGTATTGTACCATCCTTTGCCTATAAATCTTGCCTTAGATTTGGGCCTCTGCTCTGAGCTCATCTACCATATCCGGATTTTCTTGCAAGAGCTCACTATTTATGTAAGGTTCGAATAATTACATCTTGAGAGTTGGTATGTTGATTTCAGCTGGGAGGATGACTTCCATACTTTAGGTGAGATTGAATAGTTTCTTGCTTGTTGTAGGCTTGTAGCTCGATGGGTAGTCCTATATGCACACAAGATAGGACAGTTTGTTCGCTCATGTCCCCTTTGCTTGATTGAGACTAGTCTTCAACCTTTGCAAAATGGTGTTGTTAGTTACCTCAGCCTACCCTTTTATTTGTGTGTGGTCCGTCGAGGTAAACCACTACATGATGCCAAGTTCGCCACACTTATTGTAGAAGTTGGCCGAGTCTAATTGCTTTTCGCTATCGATGACTAACGACAGAGGGCCTCATTTTTCACACTTATTGTCACACTCTCTTTCATTCAATCAGCTCAGATGACTCGGGGGCGTAAGCCATGAGGACCAGCTCGAAGTTGATATAGTTCTACACCCTAGTTACAAGCTCCTAAAAAGAGGTAGGGTGCTTCTTTTGGAGTGATGCCAGAGGCCTTGGTCGGTAGTGCCGACTATGACGCCAAGACAGTGATGGAATGCTATAGGTTCAGGATTTGAAGTACCTCGACGTGGAATGTGGCAAAGTATTGCTTGAGGGTCTCACCCTCTTTTTGTAGCACGGTCATCATACATGCTAAGTTCTTATGCTACTTGGCTAAGCTATAGAAGTGGTTGTAGACACGGCGTTTTTGACATTACCGTGAGTAAATCTCATATTACATTATGATACCCCAAGGTTACCTTCACATTTTTAATTACTTTGGTGATTTCTTATTTTTTTTAATTTTTTTACATTTTTTTGAATTTTTTTCGTGAAAAGTTTTAAACGTGTCAAGGACATTAGACGCCTTCTTAAAAATATTTTTTATTATTTTTTTCTCCTTTTTGAAAGTGGCAGGGTAACAGGACGCCTCTTTTAAAGGCGTCTAGGACCCTAGACGCCTTCTTCAGAATCTCGTGCAACGCGCACGCGGCGCCGCTCCGGTCGTTTAGTTTGACGTTTCGAATAAATCCAAACATGAAGACGTCTTTGTTCCTAGACGCGGTTTAGGAGTCACGGGCACGCCGAAATCACTGGCGGTTTCTGGCAGCATTTCGGTGGGCAGAAAGAGGCGCGTTTGGGGACCTGGACGCCTCAATATTGAGGCGTCCAAGAGGTTGGACGCCTCAATGAAGTAAAATTATAAAAAATAATAGAGGCGTCCAGGGCCTTGGACGCCTCAACAAGGAGGCATCCGGGGTCCTGGAAGCCTCAATAAATTTTCCTCTATAAATAGAGGACCCCTCCCTCGAAGGGCGAGAGCTTCAGATCCCACAGAGGAAAGAGAGACTCTGCCGAATCCCTCTCCTAACCCGTGGGCTTTTGCAGGAGGAGGCTCTGCCAGATTTTCGGGTGCCCGCGCTCGCGAGAGGAAGGCTGACTCCGCCCGTCGTTCTTTCACGTCATCCCTACCCTGCCGAAGCTCCGCCGGATCCCGCCATCGGTATCTTCAATAAGTCATTCTCTCCCACTCTCTTTTGTCATTTCCATTGCATACATCAACCCGTCATATGTCATCTCGCTTCATAAGAGAGATCCGTTTATGCACGTTTGCATGATCTTCCATTCATCATAGCATTTTTCTCCTACTCGTGTCTGAGAGGGGTTTAAAAATAACACCAACCAGGTGTGTGTCTCGTCATGATTTTACCATTTTCATCACAATGGACTAATACTACGCTGCCGTTTTTTTGATTCATTTGCCATCTATCTGTTTCCTTTTTTTTACAAGGGTAACCAAGGAAAGCCCTCTCCATCGGTCGGTCGAAGGGAGAGGAAGAAGCAACCTGCCATTTCCCGCTTTTGAGGTAAACGCGATCACTCTTCTTATTTTGGGGTCTCCGGCCCCTAGCGATCACATCATATTCTCGAGGCCGCGGCGAGTCACTTCCCGCTATGGCTGTTTAAATTTCTGTCATTTATATCATGTGTTATTCTCATATCTTCGATATCATCGAAGCCGCGGCGAGTCACTTCCCGTAATGGCCGTTTAAATTTTTGTCATTTATATCCTGTGTTATTCTCATATATTCTCATATATTCGAGGCCGCGGCGAGTCACTTCCCACTATGTCCGTTTAAATTGCCGTCATTTAAATTCTGCACCATTCCCATCCCCCGAGGTCGCGGAGAGTCATTTCCCGCTATGACCGTTTAATCCCCATATCTTGTTTCACTGTATCTATTCTGCAAACCCCGCCGGAGCAATCTCCCGTGGTGGTTCCTCTGCTTCTCTCTCTCTCTTTTTTGTGTCGCAGCAAAATGAGCCCGTGCGCTCCGCTCGCCGCCGCATTCCGCGTGACGTCACTCACATCTTGGCGATCACGGTGGGACATCTTTTACTTTCTCTTGGTTACTCTTGCAATTTCGGTACCATCGTGTGCTCCTCTACCTTTGCGCCCTGGCGCGCTACAGTCGTGCTCACATCATCACTTTCAGTTCTCATCCCTCGTGCACCACGTGCACTTCACCCCTAATCCCTTGTGATTCATTGGGTGTTGATTATATCTTTGTTATCCCTGTTATTTTGTTATGTTCTGTATATCTGTTCGGCACTTTATTGCATACATCCACCCCCTTTTTTTATTATTTTTATTTCTTTTCTAAGGATCACCCTCTCTCGGTGAAGGAAGGACTCTCCGTTCGGGAATTCCTCTCGACGGACTAGGATCTCCTCCACCGGGACCTCCGTAAGCCCCCGACAGCGAAGGATTCCCTCTTCGTTCACTGGGCTGGTTGTACCATTGAAGTTCCCCGGAGTTAGTTGACTCATTCTTAGTGAGAGGAGAGACCCTAGTTGACACGGCGGTGAAACAAAAACTAACTAGGGTCCTTATTTTTGTGTGAACTTCAGATCTGGTTAAAAACACAAAAAAAAATTATCAAAATCAAAACAAAAAACGGGCGTAAAGGCATCCACTTGTTTGATAATCTCTGCTATCTGTTTGTTGGTGCATATTTTTACGTTCCGGAAGAACTTTGAAAATGGCCCACGAGTCTTTTGAGGAGAACCACCCTGGTCGTGGTCAGTCAGTCGAGCCACGTGTCCATGCTATGGACTCGGGCCCTTCCTATGAGCCCTCACGTGAGGTGCAGGTTACCGCAGGGGACACATCCCCACCACAGGACATCTCCTCTTTGCTGGGTGTCCTCGCCAACACGGAGCTCACCTTTGAGCAACTCCGGGCCTTCCAGGCCATTCTGAAAGGGAAATCTATTTCTCCCGCTCCCCAGGAGTCAACTCCAGCCATCGCACCCCTCCAAGAGTCGGTGCAGGCCATCCCATCTCCTTCACCAGTGCAAGTCATCTCTTCTCCCTCACTTCAAGGGCAGGCGAGCCAACAACCACCCTCGTTCCAGTTCCCTTCACAATCTCAAACCCATGTCACTCCTCATACGCCACTGCAGCCAGGGCTAGCTGCCGGCGGCCCGTCAGCTCCCTCCCATTCAGGGTTTCCTCCTCAGGTCTCCGGGACACATCTCCCTCACCAGTGGCAGGTGCCACCTTCACCTCCCGAGGAGCTTGCCCAATCGCTCCTCAACAGGTTCAATAGAATGGACGAAGAGTTTCAGAATTTGAAGAAAATGGTGGACGTAAAATCTACCCCAGAGGTTGCTTTACCAATCCTTCCGGTGATCCATCTTCCTCCCTCCGAAATGCCTACGTACCGCAGGTACAATGGCACTGGCAACCTCTTTATTCACCTCAAGGACTTCTTGTATGAATCATCCTATTGGCAAAATGACCAGAGATCCCTGGCATACCTCTTTCGGAGATCATTGGACGATCCTGCGCTAGAGTGGTTCTATTCTTTGGAGCCCGGCGAGGCCGACAATTTTGATACAGTGCAAAGAAGATTCTTGCAAAAGTATCGGGATAGGGTTGGTCCCTCTCTTTCCATTACCGACCTAGTGGCCGAAAAAATGAGGCCGGACGAAGATTTTATCCGCTATGCTGACAGATGGAGGTCTCTGGCAGAGAGGATAAGAGATATCCTCTTAGAGCCCGAACAAGTGAAAATGATTGTGTCCAATGCAACCCCACAGTTTAGACACGTTCTGGCCATGAACCAGCTTACTACAATGGAAGAACTCTATGAGAGGGCCCGGTATATCCAAACACAGTTAAAAGATTCCCTCATTATGCACATGTTTGAGCCACCAAAGTCCAAGGTGGTCAGAAAGATAGGCACTGGTGTCCCAAGTGAAGCGACAGAAGGGGTCGTAACAAATGAGCAGGTGAGTGCAGTCAACAACGCCAACTATGCAGCCAACCCAAGGTATCCACAAATGCCACGACTTCCCCTCCAGCAAGGTCCTTTCCCCTCTCATCCCACGCCCCAAAATAATCTACCCCACAACAACATGCCTCAACCATTTCACCCCCAGTAACAACCCCGACCCCAGCAACAACAACAACCACCTCAGTACCACCAGGTTCCACCCCTAGGGAATTACGGCCCCCCACAGCAACAAAGGAGGCCGATTGGCCCCAAGAGAGCCCATTACCCACCATTGCCAGAAACTTTGGCAGATATTTTCAGTGCCCTCATGGCTTCAAATACACTCATCCTACCCAGGGAGAAGCTTGTGTGGCCCCCGAATGTTGATACTTTCAGATACTGTGTCTACCACAGGCAGCCAGGACACACACTAGAGAACTGTTTTAACTTTAAGGACTACATCTACGATATGAATGATGAAGACGGGATTGACATGGATGAAATGAGGCGATACATCACCACTCTCAAAACCAGGAGACCTCCTCCTAGACCATAGTTCCAACAACAACAACAGTTACAACAGCAGCCACCGCAACAACCACAGCAGCAACAACAGCCTGAGCAGGTCCAACCACAACAACCCAACATGGGCATAATCTAGAATCCGTTACCGGAGCACCAACAATCCAATCACCAGGTCAACCCGATCTCCTCCTTCTCGGAAGTTGGGAGAGAGCAGGGGTGGCACCCAGAAAGTACCTCCGTTCTTGCTGCCACCAACCCTATCATCAGGCACCCCCCTCACCTTGCCCGGGTACCAAAATGAGGATCCCAAATTGCATGAGCAATGGGCAACGCCACTATTCCTAAACAACTTAACTTGTAGCCGGGCTGTAAACACTTACTCGAAATCTCACTTATATGAGTCCATTGTGGAAGAATCGCCCGGTTAACCGTATTCTGAAACACGGAAAAAAATCATTGGCTTATCAAATTATCTATCGAGCCGTGAAGGCTGGAATGCCAAAAGAGGTCTGTCGCACCTCTCTCTCATCAACCCGCATCGTAACCTATAATACGGCCTTCACCATTTCCACAGCCATTACACCCTCTCATCTTCTCTCATCCCTCCATTCTGCCATCCACCCCTACTACCCCTACACCTATGCCTTCCAAACCTCTTATCATATGTCAACCATACGCGAACCCACCAACCTCCACCGTGCCTCCACTAACACCCGCAAAGCCACTCATCACCCACCATCCATCTCAAGTCTTATCCACTTCCACTTTACCTCCGCCTCCACCTTCCAAACCCCTTACCCTCCACGGCCCACATGAGATCCCCTCTACTTCCACTTTGCCTCCGCCTCTACCTTCCAAGCCCCTTATCCTCCATAGCGCACATGAGATCCCCTCTATCTCCACCATGCATCCACCTAACAAACCCCTCATCAGAATCCCCGCTCCCATCATCACCCCGGCTTCATCAACCATTCCTCCACCACTACCCCTCAAACCCCTGCTAAAACCCACATCTAACCCCATAGAGGTGCAAAAGCCGCAAGCAATGGTGCTCCGGAGTGGAATGATTTTTCACAGGGTTTTTCCCGAGAATAGTCAGGACCCCGAGCAGTCTCAGCCAGAGAAGGACAATGGAGAGCAGCCAGAAAAATCAATCCCTGGGACACATTATGATTTGTTAAAACACCTGGACAAGACGCCTGCTCGGATCTCCATCCTTGAATTGCTTCAGAAATCCACATCCCATCAAGCAGCCTTAATGGAATATCTTCAAAAAGTCATGGTGAATGAGGACCTCCCTATAGAGAAGATTTCGGCCGTTCTGACGCCGATGGACACACAGCCGGCCATTGTGTTCCACAACCACGAGTTCGCCCCCAAGGAAGCTCGAAAGTATGCGTTGTGTGTTTCAGTAAAAATCAATGGAGTGTCCATACACCCGTGTTTGGTGGACACGGGTGCATCCATAAATGTGATCTCCATGAGCACCCTTCAGTTATATGGGGTCGGTGAGGAACAGATAAGACCCTCCTCAATCACAGTCACAACATATGACAATAGCAAAAGGCCACCACAGGGAATGATTATCCTGAAGGCAGAATTAGGCCATGCGTCAGTCTCTACAGAATTCCACGTCCTTGATATGGATCCCACATTTAAGGCTATACTGGGTCGCCCCTATATTGAAGTCATGAATGTTGTACCCTCCACCAACCACCAATGTCTAAAGTTTCCATACAATGAGAGGATTATTAAAGTGATCAGTACACCTGCCCTTCATACAGTGGATGCTATTAATACCTCTCTGCCATCTGTTTGGCTATCTCATCGACCCATATTGTCACTGCTGGATGTATGGGACCCATCCCGCATTCCTCGGACACCAAAGAAGCCACCCTCAGCACCAACGTCACGTCTCCCTTCTCATTCTAAAGGATGGGAAATAATGAGAAATATCGGCAATCAACAGGGCAAAGGCTTGGGCACACAATTATAAGGAAGGCTGAAATTGCCAAAAGAAAAAAGATTGAGCCACAAGTTTGGCCCAGGCTTTGAAGGATCACTCGAGGCAGATGGAAAACCCCTCACGTGGACCCTATCATCTCATTTCAAGAAAGGGCCCGTTGTTCAGATGGGAGATCACACGCAAGAAACACATGGGGGATCGCATGTTGTATACTTGGCTGAAAAATGTTCAAGGGCCGCTAAGAGAGGAAAGATTGATGACTCAGACTGTGAATGGTACAAATGGTTCGATATACATGATATTTCCATTGCACTAGAAAGAATGTTCTCACCCCCGCAGCTGGAATCGCCGCCATTGATCTCTGAAATGCATGGGGATATCACTACTGTTGCCAGAATTCCAAACCATCCTCGTCAAGAGGACTCTGTCACTGGCAGATCTTCATCTGTCATCAACATTGCCATCGACGGCTCATTAGCCGTCATCTTCTCCATTCACTCACCACAGCCCTCGTTGCTGTCTCCTTCCTGGGCCAGACGGTTGTCTGACGATCTCCCCAGGTCCCCTTCTCTACTTACATACCTGCGTAGGTTTCTCGACCCGCGCCAGGTCTTCAATCATGATCTGCTCTATAAGCCTCCCAACCCTTTAGCCATAATCACTTTTCCCCCTCCTCCGATTTCTTTTCATTGCTTTGTCATTAAAAATGAAGATGAAAAAAAAAACGTCGATTTTCAAATCCCTCAACAACACTTTTTCGTTGAAGAAACCTCTTACATTTTCCACGAGTGCGTCCCGACTTACGGGCCACTCATCCAAGGTCATATGAGTGACCTTTTCTACCCTCCTCTGAGGGGTCCTTCCCTATACATTCTTCGGCATCTTCTTTAGCTTCTTCGTCCGTAGGATAGCTCAGTCAACCTAGGAATAATGGGTCCAGGGTAGTACCTGTAGACATGCTATTCCTGACGTCTCCTGAGAAAATCTTATATTACTATACGACGCCCCGCAGAGGCTTTCGCATTTTGAATCGCCTGAGTGCTTCCTATTCTTGAGTCTTCTTCCGCCTTTTCGACATCCGGAAATCGTCTCGTTGCGGCATTTGGACGGCATCAACACCAATCGGACGCACCGGAAGGTTTCAAAACCAGGAAGAATGTCTGGCAGGCGGCTGCCGACGCCTTTTCAGGGGACCCGGGGGGGTCTTCATGGAGGCGTCCAAGCCCCTGGACGCCTCCATGACTTTAATATATATAAAAAGATAAAAAAACACATAAAAATATAATAAATTAATGGAGGTGTCCAGGCCCTTGGATGCCTCCATCAAAATAAAATAATAAATAATAAATAATATTAATAATGATAAAAAAACAAAAACAAAAATAAAATAATAATTTCATAGAGGAGTCCAGGCCCCTGGACGCCTCCATCAACTTGCCCACGGGGCCCCCCCAATCGCCAGTCGGTTTGTCGTGTGAGGAAAAATCTAAATTGTGAAGACGTCCTGCCAACTAGACGCGCCCATTCATGAATCACGGGCGCCGATCAAACCCACGCGTTGTGCCAAACTGCGTGCGGCTTTCGGCGGGAGTTCGATGGGCTTTTATGGAGGCGTCCAGTTGCCTGGACGCCTCCATGAAAATATTCGAAATAAAAAAATAAAATTAGAATAAAATATAATTTTTGCCCTGATGAAGGCGTCCAGGGTCCTGGACGCCTCCATCCTCCGGAGCCCTATAAATAGAGACCCCCCCCTCAGTCCGAGGAGAGCTTCTAAGAGGTCCGACAGGCTGCCGGATCTCATTTTTAACCCGTGGGTCTTTTTGCAGGGGGAGGTTCTGCCGGATTCTCGGGTGCCCGCACTCGCAGGAGGAAGGCCGTCTTCGTCCACCGTGCTTCCACGTCGTCCCTACGCTGCCGAAGCTCCGCCGGATCTTGCCATCTATACATCGAATAAGTCAACTCTCTCATTTTCTTCGTAGTTCTTTTGCATTCATCATCTTCCGTTCTTCGTCTCCCTCCATAAGGGAATCTTATACTTTTGCATAACTCCATTCATCATTACATTTCCCTCCTACTCGTGTCCGAGAGGGGTTTAAAATCACACCAACCAGGTGTGTGCCCTGCTACAATTTCATCACTTCCATTGCAATGGATTGCTACTGCACTGCCATTTTCTAATTCCGTTTATCTACTGTCTGTTGTTTTGCAAGGGTAACTAAAGAAGGCCCTATCCGTCAGTCGGCCGAAGGGGGAGGAAGAAGCAACCCGCCACTTCCTGCTAGTGAGGTAGGCGCGATCATTTCCTTATTTTGGGGTCTTTGGCCCCTGGCGATCACATCATATTCTCGAGGCCGCAGCGAGTCACTTCCCCAATGACCGTTTAAATTCCCGTTCTTATATTCTCTTTATATTCTGTTATATTCTTATCTGCTCATATTCTCGAGGCCACGGCGAGTCACTTCCCCAATGGCCGTTTAAATTCCCGTTCTTATATTCTCTTTATATTCTGTTATATTCTTATCTGCTCATATTCTCGAGGCCGCGGCGAGTCACTTCCCCAATGGCCGTTTAAATTCCCGTTCTTATATTCTCTTTATATTTTGTTATATTCTTATCTGCTCATATCCTCGAGGCCGCGGCGAGCCACTTCCCGCAATGGCCGTTTGAATTCTGTCATTTCTCTTGTATATCTTGAATTACTGCTATATCTGCTATACTCTCGAGGCCGCGGCGAGTCACTTCCCGCAATGGCCGTTTCAATTCTTGCTATTTGATTTCTGCACCATTCCCGTCCCCCCGAGGCCGCGGCGAGTCACTTCCCGCTATGGCCGTTTAACCCCCATATCTTGCTATATTGCATTTGTCCCGCTCGCCCCGTCGGAGTAATCTCCCGTGGTGGCCCCTTCTCTTTTCTCTTATTTCTGTGTTGCAGCAAACAAAACGCGCCCGGGCGCTCCACATTTTCATTTCTCAAACCGCGTGACGTCGCTCACAGATTGGCGATCACGGTGGGACTTCATTGCTTTCTTTTCAGTTACCCTTGTAATTTCTTGTGATTGTCTTTACTATCTCTTGTGTGTTGTTATATCTTGGTTATTTTCTTGTTCTTTTGTGCCCCATATCTCTGTCAGCATTCCATTGCATACATCCACCCCTCTTTTCTTTTCTTTTTTATTTTTTTTCTAAGGATCACCCTCTCTCGGTGAAGGAAGGACTCTCCGTTCGGGAATTCCTCTCGACGGACTAGAATCTCCTCCACTGGGACCTCCGTAAGTCCCCGACATCAAAGAATCTCCTCTTCGTTCACTGGGCCGGTTGTACCATTGAAGTTCCCCGGAGTTAGTCGACCCATTTGTGGTGAGACGTGAGCCCCTAGCTGACACGGTGGTGAAACAAAAATAAACTAGGGTCCCTATTTTGTGTGAACTTCGGATCTGGTTAAAAACACAACAAAAATCATCAAAATCAAAACATAAAAAAAGGCGTAAAGGCATCCACTTGTTTGATAATCTCTGCTATTTGCTTGCTAGTGTATGTTTTTGCGTTCCGGGAAAACTGTGAGCATGGCTCACGAGTCTTTTGAGGAAAACCACCCTGGTCGTGGTGAGTCAGTCGAGCCGCGAGTCCATTCTATGGACGCGGGTCCTTCTTATGAGCCCTCGCATGAGGTGCAGGTTATTGCAGGGGACACGTCCCCACCACAGGACACCTCCTCTTTGCTGGGCGTCCTCGCCAACACGGAGCTTACCTCTGAACAGCTCCGGGCCCTCCAGGCCATTCTGAAGGGGAAATTTGTTTCCTCCACACCCCAAGAATCAACTCCAGCCATCGCACCTCTCCAAGAGTCGGTGCAGGCCATTCCATCTCATTCACTAGCGCAAGCCATCCAGTCTCCGTCGCTTCAAGGGCAAGCGAGCCAACAACCACCCTCGTTCCAGTTCCATTCGCAATCTCAAACCCCCGTTGTCCCCCATGTACCACTCCAGCCGGGGCCAACTGTCGGCGGCCGGTAGCTCCCTCTCATTCGGGGTTTCCCCCTCAAGTCTCTGGGAGACATTTTCCTCCCCAATGGCACGTGCCACCTTCACCTCCCGAGGAGCTCGCCCAATCGTTCCTCAACCGGTTCAATAGAATGGATGAACAGTTTCAGATTTTGAAGAAAATGGTGGACGTAAAATCCACCCCAGAGGTTGCTTTGCCAATCCTTCCGGTCATCCATCTTCCTCCCTCCGAAATACCCACGCACCGCATGTACAATGGCACTGGCAACCCCTTCATTCACCTCAAGGATTTCATGTATGAGTCCTCCTATTGGCAAAATGACCAGAGATCCCTGGCATACCTCTTTCGGAGATCATTGGACGGTCCTGCGCTAGAGTGGTTCTATTCTTTGGAGCCATGCGAGGCCGAGAATTTTGAAGCAGTCCAGAGAAGGTTCTTGCAAAAGTATCGGGATAGGGTCAGTCCCTCTCTTTCCATTACCGACCTAGTGGCCGAGAAGATAAAGTCCGACGAGGATTTTGTCCCCTATGCCGACAGATGGAGGTCCCTGGCAGAAAGAATAAGAGATACCCTCTCAGAGCCTGAACAAGTGAAGATGATTGTATCCAATGCCACCCCGCAGTTCAGACATGTCTTGGTCATGAACAAGCTCACCACCATGGAAGAGCTATATGAAAGAGCCCGGTATATCCAGACCCAGTTAAAACACTCCCCCATTATGAACATGTTTGAGCCGCCGAAGCCCAAGGTGGTCAGAAAGACATGCGCTGGTGTCCCAGGCGGAGCAACAGAAGGGGTCGTAACAAATGAGCAAGTGAGTGCGGTCAACAACGCCAACTATGCAGCCAACCCAAGACTTCCACAAATGCCCCGACTTCCCCTCCAACCAGGTCCTTTCCCCTCTCGTCCTCTACCCCAAAACGATCCACCTCAGAACAACATGCCTCAACTACTTCAACCCCAGCAACAACCTCGACCCCAGCAACAACAACCACCACTTCAGTACAACCAAGTTTCACCCCCAGGAAATTACGGTCCCCCACAGCAACAAAGGAGGCCGATTGGTCCCAAGAGAGCCTATTACCCACCATTGCCAGAAACTCTGGCGGATATTTTCAACGCCCTCATGGCCTCAAACACACTCATCCTACCCAGGGAAAGGCCCGTATGGCCCCCGAATGTTGATACCTCCAGATACTGCGTTTATCACAGGCAGCCAGGACACACAGTGGACAACTACTTTCAGTTTAAAGATTACATCCACGATATGAATGATGAAGGCGGGATTGACTGGGATGAAATGAGGCGATATGTCGCCACTCTCAAAGGTAGGAGACCTCCTCCTAGGCCACAGTTCCAGCAACAACAGCAGCAGTTACAACAGCAGCCACAGCAACAACCACAACAACAACAACAGCCTCAGCAGGCCTAACCACAACAGCCCAACATGGGCATAATACAGAATCCATTACCAGAGCACCAACAACCCAATCACTAGGTCAACCCCATCTCCTCCTTCCCGGAAGTCGGGAGAGAGCAGGTGTGGCACCCAAAAAGTACCTCTATTCTTTCTACCGCCAACCCTATCGTCATGCAACCCCCTCGCCTTACCCACGTAGCACCTCTCTCTCATCAACCCGCATCAGTACCGCCTTCACCATTTCCACTGCCATCACGCCCTCTCATTCGCACCCCAATGACCTATCAGCCAACACCCTTCATTACGCCCTCACACCCTCTCATCTTCTCTCACTCCCCCACTTTACCATCCACCTCTATTGCATTTGCCCCTATACCTCCTAAGCCCCTTATCACCCGTCCACCGTACGTAACCCCGCATGTCTCCACCATAACACCGTCAATGCCTTCAAAACCACTCATCACCCACCATCCATCTCAAAACCATTACCCGCTCCAAACCTTACCCACTTCCACTTTGCCTCCACCTCCACCTTCCAGACCCCTTATCCTTCATAACCCGTGCGATATCCCCTCTACCTCCACCATGCCTCCACCTAACAAACCCCTCATCAGAATCCCTACTCCCATCATCGCCCATGCTTCATCAACCATCCCTCCACCAATACCCCTTAAACCTCTGTTAAAACCCACTGCTACCCTTATAGAGGTACAAAAGCTGCAGGCAATGGAGCTCCGGAGTGGAAGGATTTTCCACAGGGTTTTTCCCCAGAACAGTCAGAATCCCAAGCAGTCTCAGCTAGAGAGGGGCGATGGAGAACAACCGGAAAGATCTATCCCTGGAACACAGTATGATCTGTTGAAACACTTGGACAAGACGCCTGCTCGGATCTCCATCCTGGAGCTGCTTCAGAGATCCACATCCCATCAGACAGCCTTAATGGAGTATCTTCAAAAGGTCAGGGTGAATGAGGACCTCCCTGTAGAAAAGATTTCTACCGTCCTGACCCCAACGGACACGCAACCGGCCATCATGTTCCACAACTACAAGCTCGCTCCCAAGGAAGCTCAGAAATATGCATTATGTGTTTCAATAAAAATTACTGGGGTATCCATAAACCCATGCCTTGTAGACACGGGTGCGTCCATAAATGTGATCTCCATGAGCACCCTTCAGTTGTGTGGGGTCGAACAGGAACAGATAAGACCTTCTTCAATCATAGTCACGGCTTATGACAATAGTAAAAGGCTGCCGCAAGGGATAATTATTCTGAGGGCAGAGCTAGGTCCTATGTCAGTCCCCACGGAATTCCATGTCCTCGACATGGACCCCACATTCAAGGCCATACTGGGTCGCCCTTACATTGAAGCCATAGATGCTGTGCCTTCCACCAACCATTAGTGCTTAAAGTTTCCTTACAATAGAAGAATTATTAAAGTGGTCAGCACACCTGTTGTAAGGCCCGTGCCTTAATGGATCCTTAACGGATTTTGTTCTTGTATTTGTTCTAGAATTTCCGGCTATTTTTCTGGATTTTTAGGAATTTATCTGGTATTTTTTCAGATTTATTTGGAGCTTTGAGGGTTATTAAAAATTAATAAGGTTTTAATATATATAATAATTATATTATATATATATTATTTTTATTTTTTTTCTTTTAATCTCTCACCCTCACCCCCCTCTCTCTCCCTCGTCGATCTCACTCTCCCTCACCCTCTCTCTCTCTAGCCGATCGCCTCTCCCCCTTTCTCTTGGGATTCGGGCGAGTCGACGTCGGTTTGAGGCGTGGTTGGCGCCGTTGGATTCCTCGCGTCGAGAGGAACGCGTGGGTACCCATTTCGGCATGATTCGGTGATCGTGGGAGCGAGGTGGATCATGAAGGCCTCATGGCTCTTCCTCCTTGCATGCGGCCATTTCGTCGGTTTCGGCTCGCAAAAGGTAGGGGGATGGAATCCTGATCTTGCTAGGATCATTTCCTGTAGCTCGTTCTTTCGATTAGAGCCCCGTAGCACGCATAATGTCCATTTTTCCTATTTGTGGGGTTTTAGCTAAATTCTTGAGTTTAATGCTTTTTAGGCATTGCATGTGATGTTTTTAGGTGTTAAATTGTTGTATACGATGTATGGTTTGACAGGTTACAGGTTTCTACGTCGATACCCGACGATTTTTGTCGTCCGGGAGGGCTCCGGTTTTCAATCCGAACCCGCCCGTGTCCCAGGTGGTGTGACAGTCTTGCCAGGAACCGTCACATGCCTGACGGTCCTTAGAGGACGCGTCGTTTCCAAACAACGGCCCGATGAGGGTGCGTTATTTGGAGAGTAACGGTGGGATCCCCATCCGTTACTCGTCTTGCTTTTTGCGTTGACCAGGTCTGGCGGTTAGCCCGACGGCCAGTCGGCCGGCCGTCGCTTCCGTCCGACGCGCCTGAGCGAGCGCGTCGCTTCGCCTCCGACTGATTTTCGAACGTTGTATGTTGGGTTTTGGCCTCGGGTGGATGTAACGGCGGTGACCCAACGCGTTGCATTGATGTAACACACAGGGCCCCTACCGTCACATTCCCTTTTGGGTCTTTTGAGCTGGAACTCAGGCGGAAGTAACGGATGGAGACAGACGCGTCGTTCTTGGTGTAACGCGCTAGTCCCCGACCGTCGCTTTCATGTAGCGCGTGGGCACCCGACCGCCGCTTGCCTGTTGGTTTGAAATAGTTGCCAGCCTTCTCATTATGCGTTCCATTCTATATATATGCCATGTTTACGTTACTGTAGTATTTGATGGCGTATTTCTATATCCCAATAGAATAGCTTTTCTTTCCATGCAATGGAACCACTGTTGTTGCCCTAAGGTCTGTTGAGTGCCGACCCGCTTGAGGATAGCGGAGGGGTGTTTCCCATACACGGTTTGTAAGCTAGTTCCGTGGGCTCCCAGCCAATGGTAGCATCCTACCAAGGGAGAAAACTAGCTAGATGGCCTGGCTCAGGCTAGAGTCAGTGTGTGCACACGTAGTCGGAGACTGTGGACTGACACCGATGGGTGCCACTCCGACTGGTCACTTGGTTTGGTACTATTTACGCGCTCAGCTTGTCGTTTACCGACTGCGAGTGCTTGAGACGCAGTGTAAGTCGTCAGTGGACGCTTCTGGTTTCTGCTCCAGTGGTTGTCCTTCCTTATTGTTTGGATTAGTTAAGGCTTAATCTATTTTGGTAGATTTAGTTTTAGTCGCTTGCATTTATTTAGCTTTGGCATGTGTTAGCTGTTCTACCTGCGTAGTTAGAGTTTACAGCTTTGCTTGAGTAGTTTATTCATGCCATTGCCTGTCATTTTAATTGAATGCATGCTCTAATTGCCTTTATTTAGGTATGAATGCTTGTTTAGTGCGAGGTAGGGATCCGCGTGACCCCTACTGAGTCTGGCTGTGACTCACCCTTCTCCTTTCAGGTGAGCCGCGCCCGTCGTCTCCCGGTGCTTCGTAAGCTATTTTGGAGACCGCGTCTAGATGCCAGCTTTAGTCGAGCCGCCTTTTGAGGCTTTTGTTGTACTTTTGCCGGGGTATGGCCCGTGTAGTTGTACCCTTGTGGACTAGTACTCTTGTTTATATGGACTAGTATATATATATATCACTCTGGTTATTTTGAATTGCTTCCGCACTTGTGTTAATTTTATTACGTAATTGTAATCTACACGTTCCAAATTCCAGTTCGTTATACATTCCCTCGACAAAACCCTACTAACCCTTCAGGGGCCTCATCAGCCTCTTGGGTGACTTCCCCAGTTCTTGGTATCGGTGTATCGATGTTATCGGTATATCGGTATCCTGAACTCTGGGTCGTTACAGTTGGTATTAGAGCTGATGTTTGAGGATTTGTATAAGGAATTGAAATTTGTGTTTGTCCAGAGCTAGTCCTGTGTCGTCTATTGCTGGCTTAGGGTGTTTTCTGTATGATTGATGGATTTTGTTGTTGTTTTATGATCTCGGCAGAGTAATTATGCCGCCTCGTCGAGGAAGACCTCCTCGAGTTCCTCGTGCTCCTCGAGATGCGCCCAGGGAAGATAGCGGTTCTGCACCTCCTCCTGCAGTTCCTGCTGTCCCAATTGTTCCTCCTCCAGCGCCGATTGTTGCTCCTCAGGTTGAAGTGCCTGGCAGTCGAGGCAAGGCTTTGAAGGAATTCCTAATGTTCAATCCGCCTCCTTTCGATGGTCAAGCTGATCCAGAGGTTGCGAGGCAATGGCTGGATGCGATCGAGCGTGTATTTGTTTCGATGGAATGTGCTGAAGATGAGAAGGTTATGCTTACCGCCTTTCAACTCCAGGGTACGGCCATTACGTGGTGGAAAGTCGAGTGGCAGATTGCTTTTCATTCAAGACCTCTTCGGCAGATCACATGGGCAGAGTTCGCAGTTGCTTTCGAGCGTGCCTACACTCCTGCCTGTTTACAAATGGCAAAGATGTATCAATTTATGGAGCTGACTCAAGGCAGTATGACGGTGCTTCAGTATCGGAATAAGTTTATGGAATTGGGTCAGTATGCGCCCCATGTGCTGGCTAGTGAAGCTTTAAAGACACAGCAATTCTTGCGAGGTTTGAGGCCAGAGTTAAAGATGCCTCTGATTGCAAGTCGTGTTGCAGACCTTGATAGTGCGTGCCAGACAGCTGTGGCACTTGAGCTGGAAATGATGAGGTCGGGTGGATATCCTCAGGCAGGGTTAGTTCAGCCCGCAGTACAGTCTCAGCAGGCGTACCGACCACCAGTGCCAGGTGTTCCCTCAATCCAGTCAGAGGTTAGCAGTGCTTCCTCTCCTTCCAAGACCTTGTTTAAGAGGTTCAAGAAGAAGAAGAAGTTTTTCCAGCAGCCGTTTGGTACAGATGTAGTTCAGCAGCCGACAGCACCTTCTACTCAGACTCGTCAGAGCTCAACTGTCAGTTAGCCATGGACGTGTCGGAGATGCGGTGGTCATCACAAGGGCCAGCCGTGTTCTCTTCCCGTTGTTTGCTTTCGGTGTGACCAGCCGGGTCATGTGGTTCGGGATTGCCCGCTGAGGCCGAAACAATTGCAAGCTCCTCAGTTTTCTCAACCTCAGCAGTCGCAATTCAGACCTCCTCCTGCACCGCAAGCTCAACAACAGTTCTTTTCTCAAGCGTCGGTGTCTTCTCAGCAATCCTCAGCTAGATCTAAGAAGCAGAAAGGCAAGGTTTCTCATGTGACTAGAGCTGATGCTGTTGCAGCCCATCTTGTGGAAGGTACGATTATGCTTTATGGTCTTTCAGCTCGTGTCTTATTTGATTCTGGTGCTTCTCACTCTTTTATTTCTGAGGATTTCATGGCATGTATTGAGGAACCGACTTCAGAGATAACTTGTGAGATGTATGTTGAGATGCCTTCGGGAGATTTCATGATTACACCTCTGTGTTTGGAAGAGTCTCCTGTTTTGATCAATAATCACCAGTTGCCGGCGAGATTATATGCATTGTAGTTGGCAGATTATGATGTTATTCTGGGAATGGATTGGTTGGAGCATTATGGAGCTGTGGTTGGCTGCAGATCGAAGAAAGTCTATTTTCAGCCACAGTGGAAATCAGCTTTTCATTTCCAAGGTATTCGATCCCGATCTTCTCGTATGATTATTTCTGCTATTCGAGCCTATAGGTTGCTTAGTGCAGGTTGCCAGGGGTTTCTTGCTTCTGTGGTTGCTGTTGAAAAACCACAGCGGGATGTCTGTGATATTCCTATTGTTTGTGAGTTCCCTGATGTGTTTCCTGACGAGTTGCCAGGCTTGCCTCCAGAGCGAGAGATATGGATGGTGATTGAACTGATTCCAGGTACATGCCCATTAGCAAAGGCACCGTACCGAATTGCTCCAGCTGAATTGAAAGTACTACGAGCACAGCTATTTGAATTACTGGAAAATTGTTATATTCGCCCCAGTTTTTCTCCGTGGAGTGCCCCGGCGCTATTTGTGAAAAAGAAAGATGGGAGCCTGAGGCTTTGTATTGATTACATGCAATTGAATCAGGTGACTATCAAGAATAAGTATCCGCTTCCCAGGATTGATGATTTGTTTGACCAGCTACAGTCTGCTACTGTCTTTTCACGGATTGATCTTCGGTCTGGCTACTTCCAGTTGCGAATCCGGGAATCTGATGTGGAGAAGACAGCTTTCAGCACTCGATATGGTCACTTTGAATTTCTGGTGATGCCGTTTGGTTTGACTAATGCCCCAGTAGCTTTTATGGACCTAATGCAGCGTATCTTTCGTCCATTTCTTGATCAGTTTGTGGTGATCTTTGTTGATGATATTTTGATCTATTCTGCCGCTGATGAAGATCATGTGCAGCATTTGAGGATCGTTCTACAGACTCTAAGAGATCACGAGCTTTATGCGAAGTTCAGTAAATGTGAATTCTGGCTTCGGGAAATTCATTTTCTTGGTCACGTGATTTATGGTGACGGAGTGGCAATGGACCCTGCAAAGATTGATGCTATTTTGAGTTGGCAGAGGCCTAGAACTGTGACAGAAATACGGAGCTTCCTAGGTTTGGCTGGGTACTACCGCAGATTCATCCAAGATTTTACGAAGATTGCAGCCCCGATGACTAGACTGACTCGTAAAGATGTACCTTTTGTCTGGTCGGATCAGTGTGAGGCTAGCTTTGTTGAATTGAAAAGGCTATTGACTTCTTCTCCTGTGTTGACTTTGCCTTCCGACTCGGGTGATTTTCTGGTTTGTACTGATGCTTCTCGAGTAGGTCTGGGTGCAGTGCTGATGCAACATGGTAAAGTTATCGCATATGCATCTCGGCAATTGAAACGACATGAAGAAAATTATCCCACGCATGATCTGGAGCTAGCTGCAGTTATTTTTACCTTAAAGATCTGGAGACATTATCTGTATGGCGAGAAATTTCAGATTCTTACTGATCACCAGAGTTTACAGTATATATTCTCCCAGAAATATCTGAATCTCAGGCAGAGGTGATGGATGGAATTCATGAAAGATTTTGACTTTACACTCTCCTATCAGTCGGGCAAAATGAATGTTGTGGCTGATGCTCTGAGCAGGAAAGTGCAGGTCAGTCATTTGTTGCTTCATGAATGGAAATTGTGGAACTGGCTTTCGAGCGAGGCATTCAGTGCAGAGTTTCCTGCTGATCCGAAGATGGCAGTTTGTGCTAGTTTGATTTTGGGTTCAACTTTATATCAGCAGATTCAAGAGGCCCAGCAAGCTGATTCTGATTTGGCCCGTGTTATATCAAGATATGATGTGGAATTTGATGCTGAGCTAGTTGTCAGTTTCCAGGGCAGATTATATGTTCCTCCTGATGATTTGAGGCATGATATTCTGAATGAAGCCCATGGTTCCCGTTTTGCTATTCATCCAGGTGTCACCAAGATGTATCAGAATTTGAAGAAGCAGTTCTGGTGGCCAGGTATGAAGAAAGACGTGGCTATATTTGTTTCTAAGTGCTTGACTTGTCAGCAGGTTAAAGCCGAACATCAAAAGCCAGGTGGTTTGCTTCAGTCATTAGAGATTCTGATGTGGAAATAGGACCATGTTACTACAGATTTTGTGGTGGGTTTGCCTCGAACTTCTCAAGGTTTTGATGGTATCTGGTTGCTTGTCGACAGATTGACTAAAACTGCCAGATTATTGCCAATTAAGGTTGCCTGGAATGTGCAGAGGTTGGTCGAGCTATATGTGCAGAAGATCGTGCCACTGCATGGAGTTCCTGTTTCACTTGTGTCAGATCGTGACCCACGTTTTACCTCCGGCTTCTGGCGCAGTTTCCAGAAGGCTTTGGGCACTGAGTTAGCTTTCAGTTCAGCGTATCACCCACAGTCAGATGGACAGTCAGAGAGGACTATTCAGACTCTAGAAGACATGTTGAGATTGTGTTGCCTTGATTGGCATGGTTCGTGGTGTCAGCATTTGCCACTTGTTGAATTTACTTATAATAACAGTTTTCACTCCAGTATTGGAATGGCTCCTTATGAAGCACTATATGGTCGTCCATGTCGTACTCCCTTGAACTGGTTTGATGTTGGGGACAGATTGTTGACAGGACCTGAGATGGTGCAGCAGTGTTCGGATGTGGTTCGTCTGATCAGGCAGAGATTGTTGACGGCTCAGAGTCGACAGAAAAGTTATGCAGATCAGCGCAGACGTCCACTACAATTTGAGCTAGGAGATATGGTGTTTGTTAAAATATCTCCGATGAAAGGTGTTTCCAGGTTTGGGAAGCGTGGGAAGCTTAGTCCGCGGTATGTTGGCCCTTTTTCGATCATTGAGGCTATTGGTCAAGTAGCTTATCGTTTGCAACTACCCGCGGCCATGTAAGCTATTCATGATGTGTTCCACGTATCTCAGTTGAGGAAATATGTGCCAGATGCTTCTCATGTTCTCGATGATTCAGTTTGGCCTGAAGTGACCGCTGATTTGTCTGCGCCAGAGTTTCCTCTCAGAATTGAAGACCGTCGTGAGCAGCGGTTGAGAAATAAAGTTATTCCTCTGGTAAGAGTTACTTGGCAGCGTCACTCTGGTAATGAGTTGTAACGACCCGAGAATCCGATTATCGGGAAGACCCGATAACCCGAGACTCGCACCGCCGCCCACGAGCCGGGAGGGCTCGGAAGGGCTAAAAGGAGTGTGGAGGCACAAAGAAATAGGAAATAAAGCAGGACAACCAACAACAACAAGCTGAAAGAAAGAACAACCACAGCTACAACAGAGTCCAGTCTAACAGAAAGTACAGTCTAAAGCAGTAAAGCGTACCACATGCCAAGTGAACACTCGGCCCGACAAGCTGACAATTGAGAACCTCCGCTCCGCACCCTCGAACCACGAGGAAGAACCGCTGCACCTGAAAAGTAGGGAATGAGTCTCCAAAACAGAGACTCAGCAGGGATCCCGCGGAACCCCAACTGGAAACAACGGCGGTAGCGGAAAGGAGAGCTACGACTACAGCAGGAACAGCGAACCGGTGGCCGGTCAAAACTCGGCACTACAGCTACTCCTACTGTATCGGAAGGTACACCTCGATCACGCAGACGAAGCTACCAAACCACGCTAGTACCGCCTACCGAAGTAAAAACACACGGCAACCACGCCGTAGAGGCCTGTCCCCCGGACAGCCAACCTGGACACGCTGTCCAAGGTGCAACCCCGACCATCCGATCACGGGTACCGCACCACAAGACGGAACCTCGGTAAAGCCACTAGCGCTAGACTCACGACGCGAAGACCAACACACGCGCCACGGTAAAACAGCCGAAGGACTCAACGGTCGACACGACCGAAAACCCGAAGGTCAAAAGCCACGAAAACTGGTAGTCTGTCACTCCGTACTCGACAGGAGTACCGCCCACTAGAAGCACAGCCGGTAGCATCCCCTGACGTCTTACACCGCACCGCAGGTGAACCGCCTGACGTGGTAGGTCCTACCCGAGGCGCGAACCCGTACAAGTAACCACAACAAGTGACTAGCTGGGGTCACGCCCGTCGACGTGCGTCCACAGTCCCCAACCACATGTGCACACACAGACCACGCGTCCTAGGTCTGGCCCTCTGACTGGTTTTCCCCCGCAGCTGGACTCTGGCTAAGACGAGGAGCCCGACGATGACCAGTCTAAACCGTCCTCAGGGTAAGCCCGTACACCACTCCCTGGTGCGACCAGCACACGCGTACTGGTAGGCTACGACTAGTGGAGGGTCACTGAAGGAGTAGACTCTCAACGGAAAACAACGTCCGAATCCGACGACGTACGGGGACCACCCCACGTACCGGCCCCGTCTCACGGTGACCACAGTCGGAGAAGAAACGGGACTCACAGTCCACGGCCACGCACGCACCGTGCGCTAGAGTCGAGAAAACTCAAGTGGCGCTAAGCCACTGGACTCTGGACAGTCCTCTAGACACACTACAGCCAACGGTCCTTGAGTCACAAGACTCGGGGTCAAGACCGTTGCACGCAACAGCACAAGGCCGTCGATCTAGCCCAATCTCTAGGTCTAAAACCACGATAGCACGAGTACCGAGACAACACACGAGTCGCCAAGACCATTCCCTTGGGAAGGGAACGCAAGGGACAAAGGCCACTCACACGGGCCACACGAAAAACACAGAAGCACGATTCCCGAGGCAGCACACAAGCCGCCACGAGGATTTCCCATCTTGAAACAAGCGGGGAACCACCAGCCCCAGGCCGGACAACTGGACTCACAGTCCAAGGCTAAACACATGGCCCACACGGGAATCGCCTTCCAAAGGAACCCACGATATGCGGGGGAGACCCCACCGCACACACACCGACACACGGTGACTCGATCGAGCGTAACACAAGAGCCCGGAACACGTGGGGTCACCCGGACCCACCACACCTACGGGCACGCTAATCGAGAAAACACGGTCCCTCCCGACACCCCAGAAACGCGGACACAGAACCCACGGGGTACCCGGGACACTCACAAGGCCAAAGGTCGACCACTGGGTCACAACCGGGTCGACCGGGGACCAACACAACACAATCGGAACACCAGAAGGTCTCACGGACCCTTAAACCGATGGAGACGTTAATCGAGGTAACCCAACCCTCTGGACACCCAAAGACACGGTCACGGAAGTCCACGGGGTGTCCGAGACACACACGGCCTAAGGGGAGCACGAGACAACACGGAGATCGCGCTAGGATCACCTAGCGCGACAAGCCAGAACGCGCTAGGGAACCCTAGCGCAACATGGCAGATCGCGCTAGGATCCCCTAGCGCGACAGGGACCATCGCGCTAGGGCCTCCCAGCGCGACAAGGCAGGTCGCGCTAGGGACCCCTAGCGCGACAATCCAGAACGCGCCATAACCCTATAGCGCGACAGGAACCGCCAAACTGTTCATCTTCTCCGATGAACGCGCTCGGTCGGGGCAGCGCGACTATCAAGAACGCGCTACTGGAGTATAGCGCGTTCTCAGTCCGCGCCCGAAAACGGTAGAAACAGCGGGAAAAGCCATGCCACGCCCCGTTCACCCCCAGGTGAAGGGGAAACAAAAGGGGAAACCTCCCCCAAGCTCCTAGGTATGCATCTGAACCCCTGGATCACCCAAAAACACCATAAAACGGGAGATCCGGCTCACACCCCAAAAATATGCATTTTGCCCAAAACGCCCCGTTTAGCCCGCTCGGCTCACCACGGCCTACGAAACTCGCGGGAAAGGAAGTACACGGGCTGAGGGTCCATCACCCTACCTCCACCGAAGATTACGCGCACCGTGGACGCCGATCCACGAAGAAAACGACGTTGAAGCCTCGCCGTTCCACGAACTCACGGCCGAGCTTCCACGCGCCTCCACCGCCTCGATCCTCATCCATCCTCGCCCGTGCCTCGCCCGCGCCGTCCCCACCTCGCCCATGCTCCGCCCCGTCGGCCGCCGGAGAGAGAGGGAGAGAGGAGAGAGCGTGAGAAGAGAGAGGGAGAGAAATGAGAAATGAGAGGGGGAGAGAGAGAAAAAGCTATTTATAGGAAAATCCAGAAAATCAGAAAAATTCAGAAAAATAGAAAATTACACCCTCGCGATCCTCGGAGCGCACCGATCGCAACGGTACCACTCGCGCCCTGGTGAACGGCCCGGTTCACCCGCAACGAGGTTCCGAAGGGAAAGCCGAAACCCACGCCGGGAATCGAAAAACACACGCGGAAAAGCCGCGGAACGCCTCCGGGCCTCTGAAACGACTCCGGATCGCGCCGATCCGAACACGAAAGACGTCCGAAATGAAATTTCGGACACAACGGAGTCGGACGCTCCGAGAAACCAGATCCGGGACCCACGAACGAGGATCCGAAAAATCCGGGGCATTACATGAGTCCACTTGGGAACGCGAAGATGAGATGCGTCAGCTTTTTCCTTTCTTATTCTAGTAAGGTATATGTCCTTTCTCAGTTTCCTCCTTTTTCCGTTGTAAATTTCGGGGACGAAATTTTTATTAGGAGGGAGGGACTGTAAGGCCCGTGCCTTAATGGATCCTTAACGGATTTTGTTCTTGTATTTGTTCTGGAATTTTCTGGATTTTTAGGAATTTATCTGGTATTTTTCTGGATTTATTTGGAGCTTTGAGAATTATTAGAAATTAATAAGGTTTTAATATATATAATAATTATATTATATATATTTTAATTTTATTTTTTTTCTTTTAATCTCTCACCCTCACCCCCCCTCTCTCTCCCTCGTCGATCTCACTCTCCCTCACGCTCTCTCTCTCTAGCCGATCGCCTCTCCCCCTTTCTCTTGGGATTCGGGCGAGTCGACGTCGGTTTGAGGCGTGGTTGGCGCCGTTGGATTCCTCGCGTCGAGAGGAACGCGTGGGTACCCATTTCGGCATGATTCGGTGATCGTGGGAGCGAGGTGGAGCGTGAAGGCCTCGTGGCTCTTCCTCCTTGCATGCGACCATTTCGTCGGTTTCGGCTCGCAAAAGGTAGGGGGATGGAATCCTGATCTTGCTAGGATCATTTCCTCTAGCTCGTTCTTTCGATTAGAGCCCCATAGCACGCATAATGTCCATTTTTCTTATTTGTGGGGTTTTAGCTAAATTCTTGAGTTTAATGCTTTTTAGGCATTGCATGTGATGTTTTTAGGTGTTAAATTGTTGTATACGATGTATGGTTTGACAGGTTACAGGTTTCTACGTTGATACCCGACGATTTTTATCGTCCGGAAGGGCTCCGATTTTCAAACCGAACCCGCCCGTGTCCCAGGTGGTGTGACGGTCCTGCCAGGAACCGTCACATGCCTGACGGTCCTTAGAGGACGCGTCGTTTCCAAACAACGGCCCGATGAGGGTGCGTTATTTGGAGAGTAACGGTGGGATCCCCATCCGTTACTCGTCTTGCTTTTTGCGTTGACCAGGTCTGGCGGTTAGCCCGACGGCCAGTCGGCCGACCGTCGCTTCCGTCCGACGCGCCTGAGCGAGCGCGTCGCTTCGCCTGCGACTGATTTTCGAACGCTGTATGTTGGGTTTTGGCCTCGGGTGGATGTAACGGCGGTGACCCAACGCGTTGCATTGATGTAACGCACAGGGCCCCTACCGTCACATTCCCTTTTGGGTCTTTTGAGCTGGAACTCAGGCGGAAGTATCGGATGGAGACAGACGCGTCGTTCTTGGTGTAACGCGCCAGTCCTCGATCGTCGCTTTCATGTAGCTCGTGGGCACCCGACCGCTGCTTGCCTGTTGATTTGAAATAGTTGCCAGCCTTCTCGTTATGCATTCCATTCTACATATTTGCCATGTTTACGTTACTGTAGTATTTGATGGCGTATTTCTATATTCCAATAGAATAGCTTTTCTTTCCATGCAATGGAACCACTGTTGTTGCCCTAAGGTCTGTTGAGTGCCGACCCGCTTGAGGATAGCGGAGGGGTGTTTCACATACACGGTTTGTAAGCTAGTTCCGTGGGCTCCCAGCCAATGGTAGCGTCCTACCAAGGGAGAAAACTAGCTAGAGGGCCTGACTCAGGCTAGAGTCAGTGTGTGCACACGTAGTCGGAGACTGTAGACTGACACCGACGGGTGCCACTCCGACTGGTCACTTGGTTTGGTACTGTTTACGCGCTCAGCTTGTCGTTTACCGACTGCGAGTGCTTGAGACGCAGTGTAAGTCGTCAGTGGACGCTTCTGGTTTATGCTCCAGTGGTTGTCCTTCCTTATTGTTTGGATTAGTTAAGGCTTAATCTATTTTGGTAGATTTAGTTTTAGTCGCTTGCATTTATTTAGCTTTGGCATGTGTTAGCTGTTCTACCTGCGTAGTTAGAGTTTACAGCTTTGCTTGAGTAGTTTATTCATGCCATTGCATGTCATTTTAATTGAATGCATGCTCTAATTACCTTTATTTAGGTATGAATGCTTGTTTAGTGCGAGGTAGGGATCCGCGTGACCCCTACTAAGTCTGGCTGTGACTCACCCTTCTCCTTTTAGGTGAGCCGCGCCCGTTGTCTCCCGGTGCTTCGTAAGCTGTTTTGGAGACCGCGTCTAGCTGCCAGCTTTAGTCGAGCCGCCTTTTGAGGCTTTTGTTGTACTTTTGTCAGGGTATGCCCCGTGTAGTTGTACCCTTGTGGACTAGTACTCTTGTTTATCTGGACTAGTATATATATATCACTCTGGTTATTTTGAATTGCTTCCGCACTTGTGTTAATTTTATTACGTAATTGTAATCTACACGTTCCAAATTCCAGTTCGTTATACATTCCCTCGACAAAACCCTACTAACCCTTCAGGGGCCTCATCAGCCTCTTGGGTGGCTTCCCCAGTTCTTGGTATCGGTGTATCGATGTTATCGGTATATCGGTATCCTGAACTCTGGGTCGTTACACCTGTCCTTCACACGGTGGATGCTATCAACACCTCTCTGCCCTCTGTTTGGCCGTCTCATCGGTCCATATTATCATTGCTGGACGTGTTTGATTCATCTCACATTCCGCTAGCATCAAAGAAGCCGATCAAGGCAACAACGCCATATCTCCCTTTTCACTCCAAAGGTTGGGAGATTATGAGGAACATCGGCTATCAACAGGGCAAAGGTCTGGGCGCACAGCTGCAAGGTAGGTTAAGACCACCAAAGGAGATTAGGCCGAACCGCAGGTTTGGCCCAGGCTTCAAAGGACCATTCAAGGTGGATTGGAAGCCCCTCACATGGACCCTATCAAACCACTTCAACAAAGGGCCCGTTGTTTAGATGGGAGATTACCCGCAAGAAGCACATGGGGGATCACATGCTGTATATTCGGCTGAAAAATGGCCAAGGGTCACCAAAAGAGGCAAGATCAAAGGTCCGGAATGCGAATGGGACAAATGGTTCGATATACGGGACATTTCCGTTGCACTGGAAAGGATGTTCTCGTCTCCCCAGCTTGAAGGACCGCCATTGATCTCCGGAATGCATTAGAATGTCACTACTGTTGCCAAGGTTCCAAACTATCCTCGCCCTTGTCAGAAGGACTCTGTCACCGGCGGATCTTTATCTGTCATCAACATTGCCATCGACGGCTCATTAGCCGCCGTCTTCTCCATTCACTAATCTCAGCCTTTGCTGATATCTTCTTCCTGGGCCAGACGGTTGTCTGATGACCTTCCCAGATCCCCCTCTCTACTTACATACCTGCGCGGGTTTCTCAACCCGCGCCAGGTCTTTAATCATGATCTACTCTACGAGCCTCCCAATCCTCTAGCCATAACCACTTTTCTCTCTCCTCCGATCTCCTTTCACTGTTTTGTCATAAAAAATGAAAACGAAAAAAAAAACGTCAATTTCCAAACTCCTCAACAACACATCTTCGTTGAGGAAACCTCCTACATCTCTCACAGGTGCGTCCCGCCCTGTGGACCACCCGTCCAAGGTCCGATGAGCGACCTTTTCTACCCCTCCTCTGAGGGGTCTTTCCCTGTACATTCTTCACCATCCTCTTCATCTTTTTCTTCTTATGTAAATAATGTCAGTCAATCTAGGAATAATAAGTCAAAGGTAGTACCTAGGAAGAAATCCAAGGGTAGGCAGATCCCTCGTCGATTCCTTCTGGACTTAGCCGCCAGGTGTCAGGCCCTTCTTGCCATCCCTCAGTTGCTAGAAAATCCCATCCAGCTACCGGAAATAGAATATGAGGGCAACTGTGCAATTGATGAGGGGTATGGAGTCTACGAGATCACGGGTGAAGAATACCCTACTGAAGATGAGGGTGAGGAATATGAGGATGCGGCTGGCGCATATGCTAGTGGAATAAGGAGATTCGACGAGCCGTCAACCGCCGTAGAAGAGTCCACCAAAGAAGTCAACTTGGGAACTGAGGAAGACCCTAGGATCATCCTCATAAGTGATAACCTACCACCCTCTGAAGAAGAGGCATTAATTGAAGTTCTCAAGGAATATAAGGACACGTTTGCATGAAGCTACGAAGATATGTCGGGTCTGGATTCAACCCTGGTCGAACACCGTTTAACCCTAAAACCAGGGTCCGTCTCGGTAAAATAAAGGTTAAGGCGTTTCCACCCTCAGATGGCTTTGAAAATGAAAGAAGATGTCGATAAGCTCCATAAAGCCAGGTTCATTAGAGTCGTTCTTTATCCTCAATGGGTGGCAAACATTGTCCCGGTCATGAAGAAAGATGGGAAAGTCAGGATTTGCATCGACTTCCGGGACCTTAACTGCGCGTGTCCAAAGGATGATTTTCCCTTGCCTCACATTGATGTGTTAATCGACAACACAGCAGGATATGAGACCCTCTCATTCATGGATGGATTTTCAGGATATAATCAAATTCGTTTGGCAGAAGAGGATCAAGAGAAGACATCATTCACTACACCTTGGGGAACATATTGTTACGTGGTCATGCCATTTGGGTTAAAGAATGCTGGAGCTACTTACCAAAGAGCTATGATGGCCATATTTCACGACATGATGCACATATATCTGGAGGTGAATGTGGATGATCTATTGGTGAAATCAAGGACCAGGATGGAACATCCAAGGGTTTTGGCTAAGGTCTTGCAGAGATCAAGGGAGTTCCAATTGAAAATGAACCCGAAGAAGTGTGTGTTTGGTGTATCATCGGGCAAATTACTGGGCTTCATTGGGAGTAAAAGAGGGATCGAGATAGATCCCGACAAAGCTAAGGCCATTAGGGATATGCCGCCTCCCAAGAATTTGAGGGAAGTCCGAGGTTTAATCGGGAGGTTGCAGTTTATTCGTCGGTTTGTGTCTCAGCACTCACAAAGGTGTAGACCTTTCTATGAGTTGACCAAGCCAGGAGTAGAATTCCACTGGGATTCTAAATGCCAAAAAACTTTTGAAGGGTTAAAGGAATATCTGGCTAGTCCACCCGTTCTCATTCCACCCAAACCAGAAAAACCTCTGATACTCTACATCTCAGTCTTGGACGACTCCGTGGGAGCTGTCCTCGCACAAGCTGATGAAGAAGGCAAGGAACGGGCAACCTATTACTTATCTAAACTTCTCAATCCCTGTGAGCAGAAGTACACAGTCATGGAGAAAACCTGTGCTGCCCTCGTTTGGGTAGTGCAGAAATTGAAGCACTACTTTTTGGCTCATGAGGTCCACTTGATTGCTCGCATGAACCCTATCAAGTTTCTTCTGGAGAAATCCGTCCATACTGATAGGCTAGCACGCTGGCAGAGTTTCTTCTCTCAATTTGACATCACCTATATCCATCAAAAGGCGATTAAAGGCTATGCCATAGCCGAGCATCTCGCCCACCATCCTCTTCCCAAGTTCGATCCTGTCCAATCAGAGTTTCCAGATGAGGAACTAATGTCCGTCACTCAGTCTGACAAGCTAATGTGGACATTATATTTTGATGGAGCTCTAAATTCCCAAGGGAAGGGTATCGGCATTATCCTTCTAACGCCTGAAGGCGTTACCATCCCAGAGGCATTTCAGCTCGTGTTCCCAGTCACCAACAACATCGCTGAATACGAGGCTCTTCTAGCTGGCCTGGAACTAGCCCGTTCTTTCTATATCACTGAGTTGCGAGTCGTGGGTGACAGTCAACTTGTTCTCCGCCAGGTGCTTACCAAATATCGCACCCTCGATCCCAAGCTCAAACCCTATCAGGAGCTGGTCTCCGCCTATGTTAAATTGTTCACCAAGCTGATCTTTGTCCATGTTCCTCGCGAACAGAACATTCTGGCCGATGCCCTCGCCTCCTTGGCGTCATCCTTCAAATTCCCTTTAGGTGCATGGTTTAGATCCATCATTCTCTACAAGCATCTTGTCCCTGCCGTTCAGGACCCTTACCTCTTAAAGATCAAGGAACGAGTCCTACAGAAGATCCAGAAGGGAGAAATTCTTGAGAAGAGGGAGATCAAGCTGGCAGAAGTCGAAGAAGAGCTGGCTGACGAGGAGAAACCATGGTTCTATGAAAATTTCAAATACTGTAAAGATCAGTCTTATCCTGAGGGAGCCACCACAGAAGATAAGAAAGCCATAAGAAGGTTGGCTCAGAAATACACATTGGTTGGAGGTCTACTCTATAGGAGGAGCCTTACTAGCGTTCTGTTAAGGTGTCTTGATGACAATGAGGTTTGGAAATGCGTAGAGGAAGCACACTCGGGTGTGTGCGGTGGCCACGTGAATAGCCAGATGCTCGCCAAGAAGATCATTAGGCAAGGCTTTTACTGGCCCACTATGGAAGAGGATTGTGCCATCTATGTCCGTAGGTGTGTCAAGTGTCAACTTCACGCTGATAAAATACATTCACCCTCTTCCTCACTTCACCCAATATCCTCCCCATGGCCTTTCTCCATGTGGGCATTCGACATCATCGGTCCCCTAGGTAATCCCAATTCCCTCACCAAGCAGAAATCTTTCATCCTTACTGCGACGGAATACTTCACCAAATGGGTCGAAGCCGAAGCTTACGCAGAAATCAAGGCGTCAACAGTCTGCAAATTCATCATGAAGAACATCCTCGCCAGGTTCGGCGTCCCAAGCACAATCGTCACCGACAATGGGCCACAGTTCATTTCTCAGGACCTTCAAGACCTCTGCAAAAGGTACGCAATTGCATTGCATCATTCATCACCTTATTACCCACAAGGTAATGGCCAAGCGGAGGCCACCAATAAAATATTTATCAAAATCATCAAGAAAACCTGCGAGTCCAGTAAGTTTTCAGACTGGCCAGAGAAGCTTATCGAAGCTCTATGGGCCTATCGCACTTCAATCTGTACCCCCACCGGGCAGACTCCGTTTGCCCTTACTTATGGGACGGAAGCGGTAGTCCCGTACGACACTCTGATCCCTTCTCTCAGAGTACAATTGGATGAGGAATTTTCCCTCGACGAACATCCCAATTCACTCCTTGCCCAGTTGGAACTCTTAGACGAGAAGCGGCTGGCCGCTGTCGAGCATGCGCGTGTGTATCAAAATAGACTCGCTCGCTTTTACCAAAAGAAAGTCGTTGAGAGAAAATTCAAAGTCGGTGAGATGGTCGTAAAAAGAATTTTTGTCAAACCTGGAGGGCCGCGTTCTAAGCTCCAACCCAATTGGGAAGGACCATTTGTGATTCAAACCGTGTACCCTGGCAACACCTACAAACTAGTCAACGCCGAAGGGACTGAGTTATCCCACCCTTGGAATGGGCTTTATCTTAAAAAGTACTACCCCTAGCGTAGTGCCAAAACGTCAAAAAAATGATGAAAAGAAAAAAAACTAAAATATTAAAAATCATTAAATATATATAAAATCTTAAAATGCCGATACCTGGTGGTTACCATGTAGTTAAGTCGCTGCATCCAACCTCCAAGTTAGGATAGGGCCCATTAAGGCTTGGTAGGCATCGAGTCTTGGTTTGCCAGAACCGTTGAGATCCCTGTCCGGCCACATCGGCCTATGCACGCTCAAAGGAAGCCAACATGTACTCACTTACGTATTTTATCCAAAAAAAGTTGGTAGCATCACCGACAGTGGGGCCTCACCCAGAAGATCTCCGGAAACTATAATCTTTATTCTTTTCTCTTCGACCAAATGAGACAGTCGGCGCCCTTAAAACGCTGAGCATGAGAAACCAAAACTCAAACCCCTTAAGGTAAGAGTAGGATCCATTTCCTCGAGCATCGATCAGAGCACGAGAAGAGGGCAGTGTCCCCGCAGGCATACAAAAGGGAGCCCACAACGTCAAACTATATCTCCCTCGTAAAAAGAAACACAAAATCAAAATCAAGAGAAAAGCCTGGTCGTGACCGTGCCTGATGCGATAAATGAAATCCCTCAAGGCAAAAAGTCTAAATCCACAAAAGGAGTTATGGAATGTAAATGCTCGAGATTTGGTCCGAAGTTGTCCGAAAGAGGAGAGTTAATGGGCCCTTATTGGCTCGCCGGGTTAACGGTTTTGCCGGTCCTCTCAGGAGGTTTACCCCATACACTCTTCCTTCTTCCTTTGAAGATGAAAGCTAGATGGAGTTTCTGAAGGGTAAAACCCGCCAAGGTCTGCGGCCTTATTTTAATACACACGTATGGTTGCCTACTTTGAAAAGCAAAAGCTATCGCTGCAAAGGAGTCTTTGTGTTTCTGGCCGGTCAAGACCCCTGTTTACCACCTTGATGTCTTCTTATTTAACCTTGGGCTTAGGCCAATGCAAGCGCGTCACGTATTAGTGCGACGGCGTCTGATTCCGGGTCAGGCATCATATACCATCTAGAGTTGTGAGGAAATAGACCCGGGTCGGGCAAATCATTTACCTCAAAAACCTTTTGGGTGAATCCCTGTGGTCGGAAGCGACTGGGAGCCTAAGCATGGCGTGACGGTATTGTCATCAGGGTAAGTCTTAGCCGGCGGGATTATCATTCGAGGGGTCTAGAGGCCCAAATCAACCTAGATGTACACTTAGGATACCTGGGAGGTTAGTAAGAAACCACTGTTCTCGTGTAGGTTAGGTGCCATTTGGGTGCTTGCCAGGCGTTAGCAACAAAAAAAATAAATGAAATGATAAAAACAAAAAAAGAAAAAGAGAAAATGTGCATATTTGCAAACAAAAAAAATTGAATATAACAAAACAACAAAAAAATTCCAAATATAAAAAGAAAAACAAATCAATTTTGCATGATTACATTTGTATGCAGCATTTCATTTTTTAATCTCGCTTGCATTCGTGTGCTTGTCTGTCGCATTCATCATCACCACATCTTTCCCTTGCCTTCGTTAATAAAGGCTTGGCCCCTTGACCCGTTATCAAGGACAGTCAAAGTGACCATCTGCTTATTGAGCAAGGGGCCAAGTCAGAGCAGAAATTCTGATTTGTTGGTTTCAGTGATGTGTGTAGGGATTCGAGGCAACAAGAGCAAAGGTGAAAACCAAATAAAATCGAACCTTTTATTCCATTCCAAAATAAGAAGTTGTACATTAAGTTCCACCTTCTCTCTCTGTATTATTCGTCCCACTACTCTCCGGACAAAACGCTCTCAAGGGTGCTACCCGCTACGAAAAGCGGTACTCCTACCGCTCTGTACTCCTCTTCCCATCACCACACCCCGGTGTTGATCCATGGGAGCAGCAAAGAAGCTACCAACACGAAAGCCACGCTCTCGTGCTGTTCGGTAGCGCTCCTCACCATCTCTCAGTCACTGTTCAGCAAGACCAAGGCTGATTCGGAGTTCGAACAACTGGGCCTCCATGGCTCTTCGTTCCTCCCTTTCAGCCAATCTGTCGGCTCTTTTTCTCTCTCTGTCTCTTTCTCTCACTGCCCGTTCTCTCTCACGGTCTTCCCTCTCCAACTAGAGAGTGATCCTCAGCTCTCTGGCATCCCTAGAAGAGTCGTTATCTGGACGACATCGCAGTTCCTCCTCCAGCTCAACTATTCTAGCCTCCCTCTGTGCAGCTTGGGCAAGTGACTCTTGCGTCTCCTTTTCCTGCCAGATACACCATCTCAGATATGCGGCAAAGCATAAACAAGGAGAACTCAACACTGAGGCTCTTACCTGTATAGAGAGCATTCCTTCTGCCTCTGCGGCACGCTGTGTAGCACGAGCAAGTTGCTCGTGAAGCAAATCAAGTTCTGAGGTAGAGATCCATAAGCTAGAGACACCACCCGCTCCCATCGCTGAGGAGGCCGCGCCAATCTGGGCGCGCTATGGCCACACATGTGATAGTTAGGGGTCGAACACCATGAATCTAGGGTCTTAATTAGGAGTACACCCACCGAGGCACTCAAGGCTTCACGTGTGTCGCCCAATTGTTGCTCCATCTCTGCCAGGCGAGATCGCAAGTTCGCTATCATGGTATCACGAACATCCTGCAGCCATAGGAGTCAGCATTTCCACAAATAAAACCAAAAGAGCAAGAGACAAAAAAGGGAGACCTACCTCCACAAGTCTCCGGGGTTGGAGCCACTCTGCATACATTATCTTATACAGACGCAGGTAATCCTTGCTATCCTGCGCATGCGATTCCACAGTTGTGCCACCCCGTTGCCAGTCTTCATATTGTTCGGGAAACCGCACACGCCAATCAATGCAGGTTGCCGGTCCCCGTGTCTTTCTCCCAATGTGAGGTGGCGCAGTCGTATCCACCCATTCCTGGGCTAACCTTAGAATCCTCATAACCAATCGTAGCAGAAGCGGCTCAATTTCATTCAGGCAATGCATCCAGAGATCCCGTCCAAACCGGGCGCGACTTGTTAAAACCCATGGTTGGTCGGCATCGACCATGCCTGAGTAGGGTCTCCAGTTTACCTAGGTTAGGTTGTACATACCCGTTTAGCTGGTCAAAACCAAAAACAAAAATAACAAAATAAAAGTAAAAAAAATCCCACCATCGCTGCAGGGAACTCCTGAAGCTCCCGCCTTAGCACCATCAGTTGGTAGGTTAGGGGTGCCGCACTCATGATGGGTTCCCACCGCCTGGCTAACAGCACCATCACTGGTCGCCAATGTCGAGCTCTCCCCATCGGGAGGTAATAATAACTCCACAGCTACATTAGCACATGCCATCAGTACCTTAAGTGGACTATTATAAAAAACAAACAAAAAAATATAAAACAAAACAAAATTAAAACAAAAAACAAAAAAATACCTGGATGAATGGTGTGAAACCACTCGCAGTCATCTCACGGTCTACCTCTTGGAACAGACCTGTAAACAAATGTGCCAGCATGGCAGCTCCCTAGGCATAGTGCCCTACTCTTTCGAGGTCTGATAGCAGCTCCAGGAAACGACAATGGATACCGTCCCCTTTCGAGCTCAGTATCAATCTTCCCAGTAAAAAGAGGGGAAATCACCTCAAATCCATGTTGGATCTCTCCCGATTGCCAAAATCTGTGCAATACACAGCACGACATCCTCTTTCCATCCTTTCCATGAATTCTTCTGAGGACTCATCGTCCCGTCGAGGAGTATCAGTGAGCCCTAATGCCTCCATGATAGATGCCCTAGCTACTGACCTGTTCTTCCGACCATGTAGGTCCAAACCCAGTAGCTTCTGGGCACCTTCTCGGTAGTCCGCGTAGGTGACTCCGGTCACTGCCTCACCATCTACCTTGAGGCTCGTGATTCGGACCATATCTTCCAGACTGGACACCATGTGCCCCCAGGGCATCAAGAATGCCCGACTCACTGGGTCCCATCTTTCACGCAAGGCTTGGATCAGGACCAGGTCGAGCCTGATCGGCTCGATTCGCAGGAAGGCACCAAATCCCATCACGTCTAGCCTGGCCTTCTAAAAATCCTGGAGACCCCTGTATGCTGTCGTTACTAACTCCCATGAAATGTGTGATTTCATCACACTCTGCGCGTGCATAAGGAATGGAGAAGGGTGTTGTCAAAAGAAAGGAAGAAAGAAAGGAAGGAAGAAAGAATGAGAAAAGGGCGGGAAAGCTCAGCTTACGAGTTACGATTGGGTCCTTTCACTAAAGTGCCCTTCGAGGTCCGAGAGCTTCCTAGAACTGCTACCGCTGGACCTGCTTCTCTTCGAGGAATGGGAAGATTCGCCCTCCATCCTGATCTTAGAACTCTGAGTTCCTTCTCTTTCGTGAAAATTTGTACTCTTCGAGTTGGCTATCGATGTCCCTTCGATGACGAAAGAGACATGTATTTATAGAAATGGGAGAAGTGCGGGCCAAGATTGTCTCCATCACCTTTAACGACAGCCCTCGCGATAAGATGCCGGCCCTACGGTCCCATGTGTCACTTCACCGCTCGCGCAGGGTGATTGATTGGACAACACCCTCCCTATACCGTTAGGCATGCCCTGTTACGATGTAGAGGTCGTCCGCAAAGGTTGAAAGATCACCCGGGAAGAGGGGCTAGGGCTATCATTGTTGACTTCTGCGGCTGATTTCCGCATGGAAGACGATCAGAGCAAGATACTATTCCCCGTTTCGTACAGGGTCTCGGCAGACACATCACATGGGAACATTGCAAAGAAGAAGAAGTGTAGGGAAGAAGGAACGCACAAGAGAACAAACAAGCAGCAGAAAATCAAATCACTCCATTCATAAGTTTACATAAGCTGTCATAAGCATCACAATCATAGAGAGGAAGCGGGTCCACTGGCTCGCCAACTCTCACCATTATCTGCATGCTCGTCCCTCTAGGCATCCCTCTTCTCTCCCCTGAGGTGAGGGTCCCTCAGAAGCCTTCTGGATCCCTGTGCAACAGCACCCGCCTCGCCTCATGGCGCCTGCCCCACAGCGGTGGCTCGCTGCTCCTCCCCTGGCGTGGCGAAGAAGCCACCAACAGAAAAGCGGCCAGATTGGCGGAGTCGCTCCCCGAACTCTTACGCTCTCTCATAGCGCGTCTCCATCGCTCCTAGCCTCTGCACCACGACCTGAAGGCCTAGCTGGAGCTCCCTCACCTGGGCCTCCAAGGCCTTCCTCTCGGCCTGATCTCGCTGTTGCTCGGCCCTTCTCTCCTCCCTCTCTCTCTCTGCCTCTCTCCTCGTCATCTGGAGAAGGACCCTTAACTCCAGGATGTCTGGAGAAGGCCTCTCCTCACCGCGATGCCGCAGCTCCGCTACAGCTGCCACCTAGGCATCACGCTCCTCTTCCGCCCAGGCCGCACGGGCCACCGCACGGGCGAGTTACTCCCGGAGGGAGGCAATCTCAAGAAAAGGGGCCGACGAGCTGGAAGATACGCCGCCGGCCATTCCCACCATCGCTGTCTGCTGGGCACGCTGGAACAAACAAACAACGGCCGTCAGCTAAGCTCCAAATTTAAACAAAAAAAAATGCAGTACTTAACTTACCAGGATCGACAGTTCCTGTTGAGTGACGGCCAGATGTCGCCTGGCCTCTGCCAGTTGGGCACGCAAGCCGTTGATATCGCGCGCATCCCCGGCTTGGGGAAGTCCCACATAACTCTCTCTCTGCTGCCGCAGGAAATCGGCACTGTCCTGCACCAATACGCTCCCTTGCTGCCCAGGGAGACGTATACGCCAGTCCTCGAGCTTCACCTTGCCGCGACTCTCCTTCCTGACACGGCTCGGCTCGTCTGCACTCGCCCATTCATCGGCCAAACCCAGGGTCCTCGCCATGCCCTGCATCAAGAAAGAAGGGTCTTACGTCAAAACACGAGAACACGTCTCCTGTCAAGGACGCGTCCATCATTTGAGTGCAACACTCGCCGAACCCTTTTCCCTCTCGCGTGGCTCGCTCAAAACTCAAAATAGATCAAAAAGGAGAAGATCGAAGGACATACCGGGCCATGTTCACCTCCCTCCGTACTATCAGGCCCCTGTTGACGCTGAAAATATTTCTAACATTTCTTAAACTTTTTACTTTTGCAAGTATGGAGCCCTGGCCGAAGTACCCCTATGCCGATAGGAAAAGAAAAGAAGGAAAGGAGTGACAGAAGCCGAACAAAGATGAAGAACAAAATAAAAGAGAAGAAAAGAAAAGACGCTCGGCTCCAATGACTCAAGAGCTCGTAGAAGGCTCGAGACCATCCCCGAACAAACAAGATAAAAGCTCGGACAACAAGACGAGTCAGTCGATGGGTTAACCCTCACAAAATGAGAAATGAGCACAGATGGGCCTAAACAAATAAAAATAGGCCAAAAGATGCTAAGAAATGAGCTGAAACCGGCACGGGAGTGAACCGGCACGGGAGTGAACCGGCACGCCACTGAACCGGCACGGAGGTCAACCGGCACGAAATGAAACCGGCGCGGGATCGCAATCGGCACGCAAACACCAATCAGCGCGCCAGTTCCCCTACGCGCCGATGGAAACAGGGCCACACCCTCTATATATATAAACCATGCTTCGAGCACAAGGAAGAGAGCGGTAGAAGCCAGAGAAAAAAAGGCAGTAGAAGCCAATCGAAGAAAAAAGAAAAAGAGGGAAGAGAAAGGTCTGAGCGCCCGCTGAAGAGATCTGAAGAGAGAAAGAGAGTTGCAGAAGCCCGGGGAAGAGGATTCAAGGTGGGGTCGTCTGTCAAATGCCCTAAGGGGCTATATTCTCCCTTTCCCGTCTTTTGTTTGAGTCTGTTTTCTTTCGTTTAGTCTGCTTCGGAGCGCTGTTCTTCTGATGATATCAACTGCCAGTGTAGCCCGGTTGTCAAGGGGCATCCTCTGTATTTAGATTCTCACAGTCTGCTTTTTCCTTCTGTGCTGAATGTATGCATCCTCTGCAATAAAATGAAGTATGAAGTTCTGGAGTTATCTCTCTTTCTCTCTACCTCTCTGCAATCTGCTGTATTCAATAGCCGATGTGAATAGATTTGGTTCTACTGTATGCTTACCCCTCAGGTTATATGAATGATTTCTATTGCATCGTCTCTGTATTTTCAACCTCACGATCACGATGAGAGCCTGAGACAGTCCATCTCATGGCCTCTCATTCGTGAAATGGCAAGGGATATGTTCGTATCAAAGCTCACATGATTCAATCGATAACCTGGCTCCCAGTGAGGCTCTGGAGTGAAAGCCATCTTCTCCTCGGGGTGATTTCTTCCAAAACCATCACTAGTCGCCATCTGAAAGCTCGTGAATAAACCCCCCTAAAGCCCTGAACAAAGCCTCTCAAAACCCCTCAAAACCCTTCCAAACCCCCAGAACCCTCGGCCTCACAAAACCCTCAGAAATCTTCTATCGCCCCCCTTAACGGCCTCCCGGCACGACCTCCCCGGCACGACCCCCTCCCCGGCACGACCCTCTCCCGGCGCGAGTTCCGTGCCGAGAGCTACTCGTGCCGATTGGCCATTCACGTCGAGACCCCCTAAATGCCACCCATCGCGCCGAGGCCAATGCCCCCTTTGTGTTTTCCGTCGCGCCGAAAGCTAACAACGCCGAAACACTACCGTGTCGACGCCCTTAGGAACCCCCGAGCCCTTCAACCACTCAGCATGAAATCCCATCACCCCGGAGAGAAGCAACAGTCTTTCACTCAAGCCCATGGGAACTAAATCAATCGGGTTAACCCCCCTACATTCTACTGCCCCACTGGCCTATGGAGTTATGCCACTGTATGTTCTCCATTGGCTGCACGGGGGATATCAATAAGTCCCACAATAAGTGGACAATGTCCCATAAGATTGAGATCCTTTTTGGATCCAGAGCTACGCCCGCCTCCCTTTTGGCATTCACCCCGACATTCCATGGGCGGATGACCTATACTCCCCTTTTGGCAAAGTCCAAAATAAGGGGAGATGCTGGCAAAATTCGTCCACGAGCTTTACTTATCGTGTAGTGTGACACTTTTACTGAAATTATGAATATAACCCCAACTGTGTGGCAGAGATATGAGCTATACCATCCCATGATCCTCTGCTCACCACCGTCCACCGTTAGAGGGGAATATAACCATCACAGTCACATGGTCTCCTTAGAATTTCTATGGATGAGTGATAAGTGTGTATTTTCCCATCTTAATTCATATTATTTACATTTTTTATGGGCTTTAATAATAATAAATATGCACTTATCACACTTACTTGTAATTTAGCGTCACATAATTAATTTTCTGAAATTAAATAATTTTAATAACTATTTTTACTTATTTATGTAGGCACTCGGTACGAGGGAAGATACAAGAAATAAATATAAAGAAAAAAAAAGAAAATAAAATTATATGTTGTGGGCCAAAAGCCCAAGGAGTTGTTCAAAAAGAAAAGAAAAAAATATAGAAAAAAGGGAATTTATTTGATATTTTTACGGATTTTTAAAGCTATTAATACATAATATATATGTAATAAATATATATATATATATATATATATATATATATATATATATATATAAACCGCAGCGCCCCCCCCCTTCCCGCCTTCGCGGCGGGCACGGGCGACAAGGGGGGGCCCGTCAACGCGCTGGTCAGCGCGAAGGAAGGAAGTGGAGGCGTGTCGGCCGGGCGCAAAGTGCCACGCGGCCGACACGCGACGGACGCGGAGGCGACTGCGCAGCGGCGGCACACGGCCGCGCCTCTCACGCGGCGAGAGAGGGCCCGGCGCACGCGGGCGCACACGGCCAGAAAGAGAGAGAAAGAAGAGAAAAAGGCCAGAAAAATTCCAAACAAATCAGAAAAAAATAGAGAAGTGTGAAGCACATGCTAGCACACAATTTGGAGTCAACAAATGCAGCAATTGGGTATTCACATTGGCAATAGTGTTCACATTTTCTATGGGGTTATTATGTAAACCCTATATAAAGGGCTTCAATTGTAATGAAAGGAAGTTGTGAAGAGAGGAGAGCCAAGTGTTGTAAGCTAGGGATTGATCAAATTTGTAAGTGTTCTTCAAGTTTTTGCTTTGTGGCTTTGGTAGGGATAGATTTTGAGAGCTTTTATATTTAAGTGTTGAAGTTTGTGTTAAGTTTATAGTGAAGAATTTCATTGTACTCTTAGTCATTTCGGCTTTTCATAATCAATTTAAAAGCTTGTGTGATCTTCATTTCAATTTGTTATCTTCATGCAAGTTGTTAATCTTTAAGTGTTCTTCAATTGTTCTTTTTATCATTTCCTTTAATTCCTTCTAGTTTAAAAGTTATTCTCTGTGTTTCTAAGTGATGTCCTGTGTATGTACTGTTCATCCGAAGTGATAGTCTTCACCAATTTACCATTTTGAAGACTTTAAAATCATAATTGCACTCTGAGTTCTTCATAAAAGTTGTTCTTCTCTTATAGATCTAACTTTTGTTATTCTTCCACTTCGTCAAATTCTTCTTAGTTTGAGCTCTAGAATTAATTTTTCACCGGTCTATTTTTCTGTCAGTTACTGTTCACCAGCAGCGATAGATCTTGATATTTTAAATTTTTCACTGTCTTCCTTTCGTTTTATGTTTCTGTATTCTTCATCAAACTTCTTCATCTTTTCATTCTCTATAACTTCATTTATTCCACTTCTTCTAATTGTGTCTGGTTTAAAAGTTATTTATCTTCCTAGTTCACTTTAGTTTCATTATAATTGTCTATTTGTTCTTCTATCGATTCCACCTTTCTAAATTGCATCCCAATCTTTCTAAGGCGGTTTAAATTCAATTCTCTTGATTTTTAAATCTTAAAAACGTAAGGTTTTCAACTTTTAAATCTACTTCTCCCTGTGGATTCGACTCGGTCTCATCACTTAATTATTCCAGTTATTTAATTTGTGGGCCGGATATTTAAATTTGATAGCGGGCGTATTAACGACGTACGTTTTCCGCGCATCAATTTTGGCGCCATTGCCGGGGAGGGTTTGAATTTGAAGTTGATAACTTTGTGTTTTCTTTTGTATATATATTGGTGCCCACTCTTATTTTTGCAGAAAAATAAAAAGATCAACAAAAGTACAAAAAAAGAAAATTTTGAAAATGTCAAAAAAAGTTGTGTCTCTCCGAGGTCAATCTTCTTTATCTTCTACTCTTGTTATTTTTTATTTACCAAATAAAGAACGAGGGAATTTGATTAAGGTTAGTACTCTTACCCTCTTTCCATATATTTAGTTTCTTTATTTTTACTTTCAATATGTAATTTATTTTCATGCTTAGAAATGTTCTTAAAAAAATAAAAAAATAGAAGAAATAAAAAATATGGTGGATTAGCTTAGTTCACTAACAAAAGAATAGAAAAACAAAAGCAAAAAAAAAAGTATAACTTGGTCTCACTATCATCTTCGAAACTGGTGTCTAAGGCTAGAGGTCAACGGCAAACGCTATAAGCGGAAAAGTGGTTACTTAATTAGGACCTTGTGAAAGTAAGGGGAGCCTCCCACTTCCACACCTGTTACCTGGCCAGTGGATAAGTTTGATGGTGAATCTAAGTTAGACTTTAATTGATAATTTGTTTGCATCAAAAAAAAATCAACAAAATAAAATCAACAAAAAATGGTGAGATCATAACTTTCATCTATGGATTGGACACACAACTTAGTTAGGTTTGACCAATTGGCTCATAAATTTGATCAATTTCTAGCCATGGATCAAGACCCCTTCATACCACCTAGTCACCATGATAATGATCACATGTGGGATAACCCGGCCCATTATGTAGGTGGTTGTCCAAATCCACACTCATTTCTCACCCAAAACAATCCGACCTCTTATGACAATCCATACTCATGGTCGGCCCAAAATGAGATCCCGTCACCTATGATATCCGAGTTTCCATCATTTACCCAAGATCAGGCTCAAACCACTCAGTTCTTCCAAGGGGGCCATGATCTACCTTTCACCCCTGAGCAAGGCCAATATGATCAACGGTTTTCTTAGCCCGATTATGAATTATCCTCAGATACCTATAACTCTAGCTGGGAAGGTCACCCAAACATCTCTTGGATGGACCAAGCAAGACAAACCCAAATGCCTCAAGACCTCTCCGCACCTTATTATGACTCATGTCCACACAACTTTAATTCTGGTTGGAGAGATCAACATGATTCTTCTTGGGAGTCTTATCAGGATCAAGGTCAAAGTCCTCAAGAACAAGATTTTTAAAATTGGGTCCCATACCCAAATGATTCTTATGATCAACCCTATTATGGAGGACAACCCATACACTCTCCACCACCTCATTCTCAGACTGAGTGCCCTTCAAACTACTATCCATCACAATCTGACGCTCAGCCCACTTATCTATCTCCTCCATACACAGATTTGCATAAGGAGGAGATGTTTGATCAATTGACACGGCTCTTCCAGACTCAACAACAAGCCTTTCAGGAACAACTACAAAACTTTGAAGCTCATGTGAGTCGGGTTGCTAAAAACATCATAGAAATGAAAGTCGATCCAATGCCTAGCAACTCCACCACAAGTCTTGAGGACCAACTTCTTGGATTTGATGGATGTGATAACGATAAAAGTCCATATGATCAACCTATGATCCCCTAATCTACCACTCATATCACTGTTGATTTTGAGGGAATCATAGAAGAATCTTATGAGGAGGACTTAAAGGAAGAGCAGCCTAAGACGCCTAAATCCAATTCCACTTGTGAAGAGGATTATGATGAGTTTGAGGATTATGATGATCTTGAGTCGTCGGGGGGAGAAGAAGAGAATGATGATTTACCAGTCAATGACCAAATTCCATTACTTGCCATTCCTAAATTTGATGAATCTTCTTTCCGAGTACATGATGATGAAAATATGAGTGTGGAGAGAGAATTGAGTGTGACCATACGCCAATCTTCTTGGATAATTGAGGAACCGGGTCCTCCATTTGAAATTCACTCTAGCCGGGCATCTCCTGATTTAAGGGATGATCTCGATCTTTTACCCATCCCTAACCTTGGTGAATCCATAATCATTCCAAATATTCTGCAACTCACCAACTGGTTAGATCCATATGAGCCTTCTGAGAATTCTTGTGTTGAGGAGCACACTGATTTCATTCCTAATCCTCCATATCTCCTTGACACTGGCCATATGGTAGATTCCCTAAAAATCCATAACACCCTTATCCTCTCTCACCTAAACAATACGCAAGTACATCTTAAAATTGAGGATGAAGGAGAAAAGCTAAGGAAAATTAAGGTCCGCATTGATGTGTTTAATACTTATAAGGACTTTAAACATACATAGGAATATTTTATAATTGAAGATATGATAATTCCTCAACCAATCTTTAACCGAAAGGGTCCGTCCAGATTCCTAGACCTACCTTGGCATGCTTCTAGCCCACATTTATCGAGGCATAATCTTTTCCTCCAATGGTCCAAGGGCTGGAATTTATCGGAGGATAAGATCACTTGGTGGCTCATTCTGAATGCCACCCGTTGGTTAGTGAACTGCATTGCGTCTGGCTGACGACGTTAAACTAAGCGCTTCTTGGGAGGCAACCCAAACCTTTAATAGTTTCGTGTGATAATAAATAGCTTTTTGGGAGACAACCCAAATTTTTATTGTGATTTTATGTTTATTTTGCAGGTTTGAATAAATGATAAGTTGGGGGGAGAGAGCTGATTGCTTACTCAGTTTCTCAGATTTTCAAAGCCAAGTGCCACCTCTCATTCCAGCAAGGATGCCCGTCGAAGTTCACTTCCATCAGGTTGTCCCGTTCCTTTACACATTTCATGTCTACATTATTCTATTAATCCATATTATTCATGTCATTGAGGATAATGTCATTTAAGTTGGGGGGACGGAAATCATATTATCCTATACAACCTTATTTCACCTACAAATTTTTTTCCTAAATCCACAATAACACCCAATTGAGTTTTCTTGATTTATGCTCTCATGAAAAGTAATTCTTGAATAGAAAAGACTAGGAGAAGGATGATGGAACATCTATCTAATCGAGCCATGGAAAACTGATTTAAAAAGTTCTTTAAAGTTCATGTGCACTTTAGAAAAATACAATCACATTGCACGTTAATGCAACACGTAGGACAAGCCTTCTGCTATTTTGAGTATGTTGTCTGATATTCAGCACTTCTTGAAGAAGAGATCTTTTAGAAGCTTTCTGCCATGTTATCTATTGAAAAATAAAATTTTGAGAAAAATACCATGAAAAATGCTCCGATTCTGAGTAACCGGGCCTACTTCACTTAAGACGTGTTGAGGTTCGCGTCAAAAGGAAAATGGAACTTTGATTTGTGTAACCGGGCCTACTTCACCTAAGACGTGTTGAGGTTCGCGTAAAACAGTGAAGGGTAGTGTAGCATCATGTGTGTAAAGAAAAAAGAAAAGAAAAAAAAATATAGATCCCCAAAAGGGACAAAGCAATAAGGCAGATAAAAAGCTAGTGTACTGAACGCTCTAATTAAGAAGTGTAGAATTGAAAGGCATTTGTTCGGAATAGAAACTGGAGGACGCAATTGTCTCTACTGTGAAGTTAGCATTTCACATGTACAAGTGCTACTGAATTTTGATTAGAATTCTTGATTATGTACCTGAATTTCCTAGATAAGACTAGTATGTGATAATAATTCCAGATTCCTAACATTTAGTAGATTCTATGAACGATGATCTGAAAGTGAGGCATGAACTTTGCAAACTCTTGTTAGTCCTAAAATTTTTAATTATGTGCATTGCTAAGGGACTAGTAATGAGTAAGTTGGGGGATGTGATAAGTGTGTATTTTCCCATCTTAATTCATATTATTTATATTTTTTATGGGCTTTAATAATAATAAATATGCACTTATCACACTTACTTGTAATTTAGCGTCACATAATTAATTTTCTAAAATTAAATAATTTTAATAACTATTTTTACTTATTTATACAGGCACTCGGTACGAGAGAAGATAAAAGAAATAAATATAAAGAAAAAAAAAGAAAATAAAATTATATGTTGAACTGGGCCAAAAGTCCAAGGAGTTGTTCAAAAAGAAAAGAAAAAAATATAGAAAAAAAGGGGATTTATTTAATATTTTTACGGATTTTTAAAGCTATTAATGCATAATATATATATATATATATATATATATATATATATATATATATATATATATATATATATATATATATATATATATATATATATATATAAACCGCAGCGCCCCCCCCCCTTCCCGCCTTCGCGGCGGGCACGGGCGACGAGGGGGGGGGCCGTCAACGCGCTGGTCAGCGCGAAGGAAGGAAGAGGAGGCGTGTCGGCCGGGCGCAAAGCGCCACGCGGCCGACACGCGGCGGACGCGGAGGCGATGGCGCAGCGGCGGCGCACGCGGGTGCACACGGCCAGAAAGAGAGAGAAAGAAGAGAAAAAGAAGGAGAAAAAGGCCAGAAAAATTCCAAACAAATCAGAAAAAAATAGAGAAGTGTGAAGCACATGCTAGCACACAATTTGGAGTCAACAAATGCAACAATTGGGTATTCACATTGGCAAGAGTGTTCACATTTCCTAAGGGGTTATTATGTAAACCCTATATAAAGGGCTTCAATTGTAATGAAAGGAGGTTGTGAAGAGAGGAGAGCCAAGTGTTGTAAGCTAGGGATTGATCAAATTTGTAAGTGTTCTTCAAGTTTTTGCTTCGTGGCTTTGGTAGGGATAGATTTTGAGAGCTTTTATGTTTAAGTGTTGAAGTTTGTGTTAAGTTTGTATTGAAGAATTTCATTGTACTCTTAGCCATTTCGGCTTTGCATAATCAATTTACAAGCTTGTGTGATCTTCATTTCAATTTGTTGTCTTCATGAAAGTTGTTCATCATTAAGTGTTCTTCAATTGTTCTTTTTATCATTTCCTTTAATTCCTTCTAGTTTAAAAGTTATTCTCTGTGTTTCTAAGTGCTATCCTGTGTATGTACTGTTCATCTAAAGTGATAGTCTTCACCAATTTACCATTGTGAAGCCTTTACAATCATAATTTTACTCTGAGTTCTTCATAAAAGTTGTTCCTCTCTTATAGATCTAACTTTTGTTCTTCTTTTACTTCGTCAAATTCTTTTTAGTTTGAGCTCTAGAATTAATTTTTCACCGGCCAGTTTTTCTATCAGTTACTGTTCACCAGCAGTGATAGATCTTGATATTTTAAGTTTTTCACTGTCTTCCTTTCGTTTTATGTTTCTGTATTTTTCATCAAACTTCTTCATCTTTTCATTCTCTACAATTGTCATTTATTCCACTTCTTCTAATTGTGTCTGGTTTAAAAGTTATTTCTCTTCCTAGTTCACCTTAGTTTCATTATAATTGTCTATTTGTTCTTCTATCGATTCCACCTTTCTAAATTGCATCCCAATCTTTCTAAGGCGGTTTAAATTCAATTCTCTTGATTTTAAAATCTTAAAAACGTAAGGTTTTCAACTTTTAAATCTACTTCTCCCTGTGGATTCGACTCGGTCTCATCACTTAACTATTCCAGTTATTTAATTTGTGGGCCGGATATTTAAATTTGATAGCGGGCGTATTAACGATGTGCGTTTTCCGCGCATCAATGAGCCTACCCTCACTCTCTATCCTACCCAAATACCACCATGAGCAAACTTATGAAACCCCAATTGAACACAAAGGACCCCTTTGAATTCATAAAACCCCTCAAAATACTTGAAAACTCAGAAGCACCCTCTTCCCGGCGCCACAGGTCCTCCCGGCCCGACCTCTTCCCGGCGCCCCGGTCCTCCCGGCGCGACCTCTTCCCAGCGCCACTTTCGTGCCGGGTGAAGGGCGCACCGGCATGACGGTTGTGCCGGAAACCCAGCCGCGCCGGTTCGCCATCGTGCCGGAAACCAAGCCGCGCCGGTTGGCCATCGTGCCGAAAACCAAGCCGCGCCGGTTTGCCTTCCTGCCGAAACCTAGCCGCGTCGGTTGGCCATCGTGCCGGAAACCCAGCCGCGCTGGTTCGCCTTCATGCCGAAAACCCAGCCGCACCGGTTTGCCATCGTGCCGAAACCCAGCCGCGCCGGTTCGCCTTCGTGTCGGAAACCCAGCCGCGCCGGTTCGCCTTTGTGCCGAAACCCAGCCGCACCGGGGAGCCGTCGCGCCGACTCCTCTTCAACCCAGCCACGCCGGTTGCCCACCGTGCCGACAACCCTTGAGCTTCCCGTTGCGCCGGGATCCCACCACGCCGTTTGGCCCTCGCGCCGGCTCCTGTCCATGCTGTTTCATCTCAATAACAGCTGCCACCCATATATCTGATGTCTCAACAACTCCATTAAACCCAAATCCAGTCTAAACTCAATGTCCCATTCCTTTCAACCTTCATGCCAGCCTTCATCGCTTTACGAGGGAATCATGGTTCTTCATCCAGATCCATGGGAGATACATTAATGGGGGTTTTACCCCTACATTATACCGAATACGAGGTTTCTTTTGTCACCCCGCTGACCCTCGGAGTTCTGCCACTGTATGTCCTCCAATGGTCCCTTAAGGGGAACATCAACAAACACCATGGCAATGGACACTGTCCCGTCACACTCAAATCCTTTTTGGATCCAGGGCTACGCCCGCCTCTCTTTTGGCTTACATCCCGACATTCCGTGGGTGGATGACCTATTTTTCCCCCTTTGGCATAGTCCAGAATAAGGGGATATGCTGCCGGGTTTGCTCCATAACACCGTTATCATGTCCCGCGTAGCACGGTTTTCTATGCGTGTTTCGCATCCCGTTAGCGGAGTTAGCGTAATAGTCGTATCTCATTTTACCCCCGAGACATCTTTTCTTGGCAATTAATCAAGGGTTGTCCTTCTTTGGAAGGACGTAATTAACGTCATAGCCTTTATGGTATGACGGACTCAGGGTCCTGACACGAATATCACAATCGACTGACTGAGTCAGGTCGAGCGCATAATGAATCGTCACTCCGGTGACTGGCACGCCTAATAAACCCAATAAAATAAACCCAACAAAAAACATCCCCACAAGTCTGGCACGCCCGGTGGGAGTCCAGTCTCCCTTCATCTCTTTGCCAAGAGAGGATATCTTCGGGGGCTTCCCCCAAGAATACTGGTTGTTTGTCTGTTTGTCTAAGGCAAACGATGACGTCATTCGGACTCACTGGTGTTGGCTTCGGCCCCGCAATCGTCGCCGACCACGCGGAACATGGGTACCTGGCGGTGCCCACGATTTTTGGATACTTCCCACCAGCTGTAGGCTTCGCCAACTTCTTGGGGGTTGCATTCGCGGGTCTCCTTGACGTGGAGAGTTCTGAACCTGTGAAGCTGAAGAACGACAAAATTGCGACTCGCCGAAGTAAGGGCCATGTCGAGGGAGCTTTGCTGAAGAGCCCGGTGGTCGTGAGCTGCCACGTCTACCATACTGTTTGCCCAACTGTGGCACATGAGAAGAAGCCTGCTGGGGGCAACAAGAAGAGCTCCAGGGGAAGAATTGCTGCTGATCCTTGGAGCCAATTTTCAGCCTCTGGGAAGTCCATGTTAATCGGGGGCATCCGAGTCTACTTCAATGGCCGTGGCGCCGAAGTTCTACCAGGTCGGATCATCCCGACTGTGCCCACTCACAATGTCTTCCAAGTTCTAGCAGGCTGGAGGGTGAATTTTGACGACAACAAGCAAGGGAGGCCGACCCCAAACTTGCCAAAGTTCAAGCAGATCTGGGTTCCCAAGAAGACCCAAAACACTACACCGGCCTCGCAGAACTTTAACAATTCTACTGATGTCCCCAAAAGAGGGGGCAAAAGGGATGTCCGTGCAGAAGATACCATGGTTGTGATCCCTTCACCCACCATCGGGGTCTCCGCAAGACAAGCCCACATCTCCAAATTATCAAGGAATTCCAGTCTAGCAGCCAAATTGATACGGCTTTCACATACGCCGTCTGCCCGAGTCCAAGAGTTGCCTCCTGCTATTTCTCTAGAGTGCAGTCAAGAAAACATGACAAAGATAGTCCAGGAATACTTCCATAGCCTCGGGAGTCCTGCCCTAGGTCGACAAAGGTCGCTTCGTGTCAGCAGGACCGAAGAGGAAGAAAAAGACAAAATATCACCCATGGGGGCGAATGAAGAAGAGAAGCAACCTGGGGCTAGAAGGCCTGAAAAGCCTCCATAATATGAAAATATGAAAGGAGCTTCTATATATGAAGATCCGACTTTCTCCCATCGGACTCAAAGGGGAGTCAGAAAGCACAAAAGAAGAATGCAAATTCTTACTTGCAATATGACAGGGGTGATGAGTACACCTGGTCCCCTACCAAATGAACAAGAAGAGTCGGCCGAGATTGCCAGAAGAATAGACCCGGTGACAAGACGGGGTAAAAATGAGGCTGAGCTACTGCAAACCACAAAGGGCAAGCAGCTTGCTGAAGAAAACATCACTACTGTCGCCGCTAGAATAGTGGCATCTGAGCAAGGGGGAGCATCCCCACCTCCTTCAATTGAAGCTCCGTTGGGTAACACGCTCAAGGGCATCAGTGATAAAACAACAATGGACCCTGCCGTCCTGATGCTGTTGCAAGGATATCAGTGGGAGATAAAGCTGCTGAAGAGTAAATTAAATGAAAAGATTGAGCATGTTGCAGCGCCCGAGCAACTGGGGGCACAAAATGGGCCATCACAGGAAGGTTTTAACCCCGGGGGTGCTCCTTCACCGGTCGTGCTACAAACTGCTGATCAAAGCTGGGCCACTCCCCAGCATTATTCTCAATGGCTTCAGCCAGCATGGCTAATGCCTCCCCAAATGCAGCGACAGCCTCCCCTGTTAGAGCCTTTGCCATCCAATGCTATGACTTCGGCCCCATTATCAATGCAGCCTTTTCACCTCCACACTCAACCAATGGAGCCAGCTATGGTAAATAAATTGATGATGGAACAGATGATCGAGGCGAGGCTGGGAAAGAGGGGCGGTGATGATTGCGTCCCCTTCAACATATATGAAGTGCCATATCCAGCTCACCATACTGCCAAAAGATTACCATCGGGCGTCAATAAACTCCCAAAATTTGATAAATACAACAGGAAGGGCTCCCCGAAAGAACATGTTGCACACTATATAGCAGCCATGGGCGACTTGGCAGCGGACGAGTCGTACCTACTGAAGTTCTTTGGGTCTTCACTATCAGGACCCGCCTTCGAATGGTATTCCAAGTTACCGGCCAGGTCTATCCATTACTAGCCAGATATGCAGCAGAAATTCAGTGAAAGATTCCACGTCATCGAGGCAGAGGTGACCGTGGCTGAGCTGTTGGCAACCAAGCAAAAAGATGATGAAACAGCTGCAGAATATATCGAGAGATGGGAGGAGCTGAGCATGAGGTGTCGGCGTCCTCCGCATCCAGAAGATGCAATACAAATATGCAAACAAAATCTGAAGAAGGAACTTCTGGAAAAGATGATCGGAATAGAAATCCGGTCATTTGATCGATTAAGTGATATTGCCACAGAGGTTGAAGACTTCTTCACAAGATATCCCTCCATTTCTACTGACTCAAGTCATGAAGCCAAGCAGGTTAATAAACGGCCGATATTGAAAGCGGTTCATGCTGTCAGCCTCACGGCAAAAAGGCACAAATGGATGCATAATCCTCCTCTCAATGAACCCGTTGGACGTCGGGAGAGGCCTCCTCCGCAGAACAAAACAAAGAAGCTCTATGCCTTCCCCCGAGACAAGACTCGAGCATTGTTCGAGTGGGCTGTCAAATATAGTAAAGTCATCCTCCCGAAGCCAAAGAGACCAGATGACGTCAAAAGAAGAGATGATCCCTATTTCTGCCCCTACCATCAAATCTTGGGGCACCCTATTGAAGATTGCCAAATATTCAAGGACATCACCCAAGGCTTAATAAAAAGAGGGGATCTGCAAATGGGGAAGGACAAGGTCGATCCTTCATGCCCTCATGAAGTGCCCGCTACGGGGGCATCAATTAACATGATATCTATATGCCAACAGCCGCTCGAAGAAATGCCAGAGGGCTGTGCTTGGCACACTCATGAAGACTATATCCCATTGCATGAAAGGGAGCAAGAGAATTGGCGAGCATCGCTAACAAAGAAAGGAACAGAACCGGCTTATCGCCCGGCACTGGAAACCTAAATTCTTGGCGCCATGGACCGGCCTACTCTGCCTCTTGCAGTCTCTGCCCGCCATCAAACAGTCTCTCCAATGGCCATCAAAAGGTCAACTGACAATAAAAAGAAGAAACAGACCCCATCATGGGTACACGAAGAAGCTGGCTCAGCCATGGAGCGGTCACAAGCTATTATAAGTGGGCCTGATAACCATGAGCAGCCAAAGAACTAGCCTATGCAGCTCAAAAAGCATGCCCCTCGAGGATGCAATGAGTCCCGCGGGTTAACAAAAAGAACTGAAGAAAAAGCAGAAAAGCTGAATGCATCAAATAGCCCAATGTGGGGGCAAGTGCCGACCATGAAGGGAAATAAAAAGAAGAGTGCAAAGGCTAAAAGGAGGAATCTTGTTCTCTCCTGCAACACATTGTCAGCATCCTTTAGTGGGGCGCAAACTGCTGATGAAGAAATTTGCTTTGTGCCAAAGGAAGCAGCTCCAGCTAAAGCTTCTGCCTCTCACCCATCTTCTAGGTCTGGGAGGATTCCGAAGCAACGCTCACCAGCTGATAGGAAGGCTCAATGTCATATTCCTCCTCCACCTAGAGGCATAGAACAAAGGGATTATGTCCCAAAGGAGCTATCTACAACTGGCAATGATAGCGGGAGAAAATTCATCTTGCAGAAATCAGAGGCGGGGGGCAGTAGCACTCCCGGTCCCTTCTTACAAGACCCTACCATAATGGCACTACTACACCAGCAGCAGCAGGAGATTGAAATGCTACAAAGGCAGCTGAATGAAATGAACATAAAGCCATATACGTCACAATTGACAAGACATCTATATGAGACAGCCCAAGACAGTGCTAGCTCATCAGAAGCTTCAACGTGGCCAACAATGCCCCGAATGTACATGATCATTCAGGGGGCATCCTCCCTCAGCCATTCCAACCCACAGTCCCCTGGGTAAGTCTGGGGGCAACTAAAGCATCTCCGGCAATGAGGTCGATGAGGCCACATGTGCAGCCAACTGCCGTACACCCGAGATCAGCGGGTCTAGCCACAATGGACAAGCCAAAGGCGGGACGAACAATGAATACAAAGATGGCTGAAGAAGAAGTCACAGAAGCGGAATTACAAGAAGCCAAACAAAAGGATGATGAGTCTGTCATGGACTATATAAGAAGGTGGAGAAATCTCCGCCAAAAGTGTCGGCATCCGCCTAGCTACGGGGATTCTGTTCAAATCTGCAAAGAGAATTTGAGAATAGAAATTCTATGATGGGTCATTGATATTGAAGTCACGACCTTTGAACAACTAGGTGACATCGCAGCCAATGCCGAAGCAGTCTTTGCAAGGCTTTGCCCAGCCTCCAGAAGCTCGGGTCAAAAGAATAAACCAATCAACAAACCTCCGGCACAAGAAGAAGCTTGCGCCTCGAATTTTGAGGCCTTCGAGCAACAGAAGAAGAAAATGAAAGAGGCGTCTTCCGTCGATCCGACAAAACAAGGGCCCTCATTAAGGGGCAAAACGATGAAAGTGTATTCCTTTCCAAAGGACAAGACTAGGGCACTTTTTGAGTGGGCCCGTGAATATGGCAAAGTGGTGCTCCCGGAGCCGAAGAAGCCAGGCGATGCCGAAAGAAAAGAAGATCCACGATTCTGTCCTTATCACCAAATGTTGGGGCATCCCATTGAGGATTGCTATGTGTTTAAGGACATTATTGAAGGCCTGATCAGAAAAGGTGAACTATAGATGGGCGAGTATAAGGTGGACCCACCGTGCCCTCATCAAATATCTGTTCTTAAAAGAGCAGCCCCGTGCGGAGTTACCGCATCAACTGCTCCTCGCAAATCTGGCTGAAGCCGATGTCTAGCAAGCCCGCATGGCTTGAATGCTGATGTTTGCCAACAAAAGAAGAATGGAAAATAAAAAAAAAGGAAAGAAAAAAAAGAAGAGAAAAAGAAGAATGAAGGAAAGGTCATGTTCTGGGGGCAGGCACCCAAAAAAAAGAAAAAAAAAGAAAAAAATTTCTTTTGAAGGAGGCCTTGATGGCTGCATCTGTCAAGGGAGATATCACTCCCCCCATGTCTTGGACCGTGCCAAATAAGAAACTACCATTGTGGGGTTGGCGTGGTGGAGCGAACCACTTATCCCCTCTCTGAGGGGGTGAGCGCTCTCCTATGCACACACTTTGGTCTGTTTAAAAATAAATGGATGAAGGGTGACGGCTCTGCACTGCACTGGACTGTCGGCGCCATCCAAGTTGTCCGTTCAAAAAAAATGAATGCAAAAGAAAAGAAGAATAGAACTTATAAGGTCAGTAAGGCCTCTTCATCCTCCCCATGGGCAGAAGACTCCTTAGTAGCATTGCATGGTGAATGCCTAAGGAATAATGAAATGACTACATCATCTATGGAGGTAAGAGAACCTTGCAACTGCAGCTTCTAAGAATAAGCGTCAAGAGGAGGACACTTGGCGTAAGCGCCGGAGGCCCGAACCGAAGCTATTTGGAGCATCTCCTAAAGAAATCAATCACAAAAGAAGATAGCTATTGATCTGATGTATAGCTGTCACTAAATACTCCCAGGGGGATCATGTTAATCAACAGTCCCATGGACGCTAAAGAACTTTCATTGGCCACTGGGCCTCCCGTTTCAAATACGGGTCCAAACCCTGTTGGGGAATGAAAAGAACAAGTCCTGCCGAGTTGTCTGCAATCTCGGCTCCTTTCTCCTCATCAAGCCAACAAATAAGAGCCTTTCGGCTTTTAGTGGCCTATCTCAGCACCCTTGGTCCCACCAGAATTCATGGTGCCTTGTCGCCCTCCTATCCTACGGGGATACTCCCCACTCGCCCCACCGGGACTAACCCTCCACCCTTGATCTGGGACCTATGCTCCCAGCCAATGCACTCTCATGGCCTTTCGACATTCAGCCATGACAATGCCATATTTGTCCCATGGGACTCTCCTATCACTGCCGATTTGGATTCCTTGCCGAATGTCGGCCCAATAAAATCTCCTTTTCCTTGGCATAAGGCACTCTGCCCTTGTCAAGCTCAAAATTTGCCCATCAGTCCCGCCGGGCTGTGTCCGTAAAGCTTTCCCTTGGCCAGGGGCGCTCTGCCTCAGCCGAACTCAAAAATTATCTTTTGTCCCATCGGGCTGAGTCCACAAAATCCTTTCCTTGGCCTGAGGTGCTCCGCCCTCGCCGAGCTCAAAAGTAATCTTTGTCCCACTGGACAAGATTCATAAAACCTTTTTCCTTGGCCTAAGGCACTCCGCCCTCGCCAAGCCCCAAAACTACCCTTTGTCCCACTGGGCAGGACTCATAAAACCCTTTTTCTTGGCCCAAGGCACTCCGCCCTTTCCAGGCCCACCGGGCTCTTGGACATTAATCCCTAGCCTCACCAATAGAATAAACAATCAAATTCATCAATAGTCCCACTGGACAAATTATCCCGCACCGTAGATGAGTCTGCACCAGGGAGACCAAAAAAAACAAATAAATAAATAAAACAACAAAAAAAACAAAAAAAAGGAAACAAAAGAAGAAATGAAGTAATGAAGTAATAAAGAAATGAAGATGATAATTTAAAATAAGTTTAATGAACTAATAAACCCAATAAACCCAATAAAAGCAATAAACTCAATGGGTACAACGAAATTCAATAAATCCAATAAACCAAATAAATCTTAATAAACTCAACCAATAGACTAAATAAACTCAATAAGCTCAACAAAGTCAATGAATCCAATAAACTCAATAGACTGAACAAATTCAGTAAACTCAACCAACCCAAACTAATAAACCAATAAAAGACCTCTTCGCTCTGTCTCAGACTTTCTGTCTGGGCAAGGTTTGGTGATCCCATCATCTCCACGGGTCAACGTACATATTCTATCCTGGCTTAGACCTCCCGTCTCTGCTAGGTTGGTCAATTTCGACATGACGTCAGGTTGACATCTTCATCTACTCATTCTACCCTTGTTCCAGACCTTCCGTTTGAGCGAGGTTGGTTGACTCCGACACTTCGTCAAGGTTGACATTGATATTTAGCCCCGGGTCTGGGCCTCTCACCCATCTATCATCTACACTACCCTCACCCCGAACCTTCTATCAGGGTAGGGCCCGTTGACTTTGACATGGCGTCAGGTCAACATCCACACCCTATATTCTACCCTTGGCTTAGGCCTCACGCCTCTGCCAAGTTTGTTGGCTTCGACAGGACGTCGAGTCAACACCTACCCTATATTCTACCCTTGGCTTAGGCCTCACGCCTCTGTCAAGTTCGTTGACTTCGACAAGACGTTGGCTCAACATCCACACCCTATATTCTACTCTTGGCTTAGGCCTCACACCTCTGCCAAGTTCGTTGACTTCGAAAAGACGTTAGGTCAACATCCACACCCTATATTCTGCCCTTGGCTTAGGCCTCACGCCTCTGCCAAGTTCGTTGGGTTCGACAGGACGTCGAGTCAACACCCACCCTATATTCTACCTTTGGCTTAGGCCTCACACCTCTGCCAAGTTCGTTGACTTCGACAAGACGTTGGGTCAACATCTACACCATATATTCTACCCTTGGCTAAAGCCTCACGCCTCTGCCAGGTTCGTTGGCTTTGATAGAACGCCGAGTCAACACTTATTCTATATTCTGCCCTTGGCTAAGGCCTCACGCCTCTGCCAAGTTCGTTGGCCTTGACATGACGTCGGGTCAACATTTACATCCTATATTCCTTCCTTGGCTTAGACCCCAAGTCGTCGCCAAGTTGGTTGACTTTGACAGTCTGTCAAGTCAACAACCATTTTCTGCCCTGGCGCAGACCCTTCGTCTCTTCCAGGTTGGTCGTGTTCGACATGACGTCGAGACGACAACAATGCCTTATTTCTACCCTTTCCTAGACATACCGCCTAGGCAAGGTTTGTTGACTCTGACATCCAGTCAGGTTAACATTCATATTCTACCTTTGGTCTAGAGCTTTCATCCGACCATACAACAAAAAGACCCTTTTATCTCTGGTTCGGACATTTCGTCTAGCCACTCAAAAAAAAAAAAACCCTTTCACATTTGGTTCGGACATTCCATCCGACCATACAACAAAAAGACCCTTCTACCTCTGGCTCGGACCTTTCGTCCAGTCAGTCAACAAAAAGACCCTTTCACCTTTGGTTCGGACTTTCCGTCTGACCATACAACAACAAAAAAACCCCATTTTACCTCTGGCTCGGACCTTTTGTCCAGACAGACAACAAAAGACCCCTTCACCTTTGGCTTGGGCCTTCCGCCTAGGCAGGAAACAAAAGATCCTTTCTACTTGTGACTCTACCCTTTCATCTAGTTGAAGAACAAAAGACTCCTTCTATCTACGGCATCATGGCTTTCCGCCTAAGCCAAGTTGTACGCCGTCATGACTTCATGTCTAAGCCGTTAAATATTCTTGTCTGGCATCATGGCTTTCTGCCTAAGCTGGTAAATATTCTGCCTTGGCGTCATGGCCTTACGCCTGAGCCAAGTTGTACGGAGTAATGACTCTATGTCTAAGCCGTTAAATACTCTCGTCTGGCATCATGGTTTCTGCCTAAGCCGGTAAATATTCTGCCTTGGCGTCATGGCCTTCCGCCTAAGCCAAGTTGTACGGCGTAATGACTCTATGTCTAAGCCGTTAAATACTCTCATCCGGCGTCATGGTTTCTGCCTAAGTCGGTAAATATTCTGCCTTGGCGTCATGGCCTTCCGCCTAAGCCAAGTTGTACGGCGTAATGACTCTATATCTAAGCCGTTAAATACTCTCATCCGGTGTCATGGTTTCTGCCTAAGCCGGTAAATATTCTGCCTTGGCGTCATGGCCTTCCGCCTAAGCCAAGTTGTACGGCGTCATGACTTCATGTCTAAGCCGTTAAATACTCTCGTCTGGCGTCATGGCTTCCGCCTGAGCCGATAAATATTCTACCTTGGCGTCATGGCCTTCTGCCTAAGCCAAGTTGTACGGCGTCATGACTTCATGTCTAAGCCGTTAAATATTCTTGTCTGGCATCATGACTTTCTGCCTAAGCCGGTAAATATTCTGCCTTGGCGTCATGGCCTTCCGCCTGAGCCAAGTTGTACGGCGTCATGACTTCATGTCTAAGCCGTTAAATATTCTTGTCTGGCATCATGGCTTTCTGCCTAAGCCGTTAAATATTCTGCCTTAGCGTTATGGCCTTCTGCCTAAGCCAAGTTGTACGGCGTCATGACTTCATGTCTAAGCCGTTAAATATTCTTATCTGGCATCATGACTTTCTGCCTAAGCCGGTAAATATTTTGCCTTGGCGTCATGGCCTTCTGCCTAAGCCAAGTTGTACGGCATCATGACTTCATGTCTAAGCCGTTAAATATTCTTGTCTGGCATCATGGCTTTCTACCTAAGCCGGTAAATATTCTGCCTTGGCGTCATGGCCTTCCACCTAAGCCAAGTTGTACGGCATCATGACTTTATGTCTAAGCCGTTAAATATCCTTGTCTGGCATCATGGCTTTCTACCTAAGCCGGTAAATATTCTGCCTTGGCGTCATGGCCTTCTACCTAAGCCAAGTTGTACGGCGTCATGACTTTATGTCTAAGCCGTTAAATATCACTGTCTGGCATCATGGCTTTCTGCCTAAGCCGGTAAATATTCTGCCTTGGCGTCATAGCCTTCTGCCTAAGCCAAGTTGTACGGCGTCATGACTTCACGTCTAAGCTGTTAAATATCCTTATCCGGCGTCATGGCTTTCCGCCTAAGCTGGTAAATGTTTTGCCTTGGCGTCATGGCCTTACGCCTAAGCCAAGTTGTACGGTGTCATGACTTCATGTCTAAGCCGTTAAATATCCTTGTGCAGCGTCATGACTTTGCGTCTAAGCCGTTAAATATTCTTGTCCGGCGTCATGGCTTTCCGCCTAAGTCGGTGAATATTTCTGCCTTGGCAACATGACACACCGTCTAGGCCAAGCCATATGACGTCATGGCTCTATGCTTAAGCCAGTAAATATTTCTCCCTTGGCATCATGACCTTCCGTCTAGGCCAAGTGGTCCGGCATCAAGGCTCCTTGCCAAAGCCGGCGAATGCTCTTTCTTGGCGTCATGGCCTTACGCCTAAGCCAAGTCATTCGGCGTCATGACCTTCCGTCTAAGCCGACAAACCTCTTACCATTGGCTTGGAATTCATATCCGAACTAATGAACGAAAAGACCCCCCTCTGGTTTCATGCCAACCCTTGACCCCTTCAGGGATTCACCATAACATGTAACACCTTCTCTCCATCCCCGTGACATCAGCCACCCACCTGTAAGAGAGTCGGCCTGCTGATGTACTTACTATGCCCTCAAAAAAAAGAGAGAGAGAAAGAAATAAGAAAAGGGGGATAAAAAAAGAGAAGAAAACATAATAAATAAATAAAAAGGAAAAAAAAGAAGAAAGGAAAAAAGAGAGCAAAGAAAAAAAAAGAGAGAAAAAAAAGAGAAGAAGAAGAAATGATGATCATGACGTGATTTATGTGCCTGCTTGCCTCACGTGCATGTCTGCCTGAAGTATAGTATTAATGCGCTTCCTTCAAATTTCTAAGGCCGCGTACTCCTTTGCTAGATAACGTTGCCCTGATTCAGGATATGTGTGCGTCACGGCATACGCTAAGAGATGAGAGTCGATTCTCAGTGAGTGCATACGACTAGGAGAAGAGTCGTAGCCACGTTGCTAGCACAACTCGCATGATACACCCTAGACAAAACTCTCACACCTCGCACGTAATATGAGCAATGGTCCTTAGCCGTAGGGACATCATAAATTCTTCTTAACACTTCATGGATGCTCAAATCTCTACACTCGCGCAAAGGGTGACCGTGAGGAAAAAGCTGCATACCCCCTTAAAAAAGGAAGAAAAAGAAAAAAAATTATGATAATGGTAAGTGGAACGTTAACCCAAGTAGCCGGGAATCCCCACTGAAATAAATGAGGAGACTTGCGCGAAAATGGTGCAGCAAACTCCACGATTAAAATAAGGATGAATCCTAGTAGCCGGGAATCCCCATTGAGACATGAGGAAACTCGCGCCAAACGGTGAAATCCATCATAAAACCATAATATAGGATGAATCCTAGTAGCCGGGAATCCCCATTGAGACATATGAGGAGACTTGCGTCAAACGGTGGAATCCACAATAGCATCATAATAAAAGACGAATCCTAGTAGCCGGGAATCCCCATTGAGACATATGAGGAAACTCGCGCCAAACGGTGAAATCCATCATAAAATCATAATATAGGATGAATCCTAGTAGCCAGGAATCTCCATTGAGACATATGAGGAGACTTGCGTCAAACGGTGGAATCCACAATAGCATCATAATAAAAGACGAATCCTAGTAGCCGGGAATCCCCATTGAGACAAATGAGGAAACTCGCGCCGAACGGTGAAGTCCGAAATTAAGAAATGAACAAGGGGGTTGTGCGAAGCTACCAAAAGTTGAGAGCCCCGAATGTATGTGTAGGCGATGAAGTAATCCTCCAGTGTTACTTAGAACTTCTGCACGTCCCTATATCTAGGGTTCACTACCCATATAATTGCACTTTCAGGCTACGGAGGAATAGTCCTGGGTGTGAATTGTGGTTTATGCTATGCATATGTGCTACGCGGCATCCCCTTTACATATGCACATCTCCCTTAGTTGTGCTTCGTGAGCTGCACTCCGTCCGTGGATCATGGGCGCTGTCCTTATCCTATCCCTAATGTAGGGAAGCTATTCTATAAACATCTAGTTTATGCGTGCGATCGATGGATGTCTGCATGCTTGCATGAATAAAGAATAAAAAAAAAAACAAACAAACAAACAAACACATTCTCAGATAGGGCTGCACCTGCAGGTCCCGCTCACTCGTCCCTCATTCGCGCCACCTACGGGTGGGGGGCATTTGTTGACACTGAAAATATTTCTAGCATTTCTTAAACTTTTTACTTTTGCAAGTATGAAGCCCTGGCCGAAGTACCCCTATGCCGATAAGAAAAGGAAAGAAGGAAAGGAGTGACAGAAGCCGAACAAAGATGAAGAACAAAATAAAAGAGAAGAAAAGAAAAGACGCTCGGCTCCAATGAACAGCCGCTGAAACAAGACTCAAGAGCTCATAGAAGGCTCGGGACCATCCCCGAACAAACAAGATAAAAGCTCGAACAGCTAGATGAGTCAGTCGATGGGTCAACCCTCACAAAATGAGAAATGAGCACAAATGGGCCTAAACAAATAAAAATGGGCCAAAAGATGCTAAGAAATGAGCTGAAACTGGCACGGGAGTGAACCGGCACGCCACTGAACCGGCACGGAGGTCAACCGGCACGAAATGAAATCGGCCCGGGATCGCAATCGGCGCGCAAACACCAATCAGCTCGTCGGTTCCCCTACGCGCCGATGGAAACAGGGCCACACCCTCTATATATATAAACCTTGCTTCGAGCACAAGGAAGAGAGCGGTAGAAGCCAGAGAAAAAAAGGCAGTAGAAGCCAATCGAAGAAAAAAGAAAAAGAGGGAAGAGAAAGGTCTGAGCGCCCGCTGAAGAGATCTGAAGAGAGAAAGAGAGTTGCAGAAGCCCAGGGAAGAGGATTCAAGGTGGGGTCGTCTGTCAAATGCCCTAAGGGGCTATATTCTCCCTTCCCCGTCTTTTGTTTGAGTCTGTTTTCTTTTGTTTAGTCTGCTTCCGAGCGCTGTTCTTCTGATGATATCAACTGCCAGTGTAGCCCGGTTGTCAAGGGGCATCCTCTGTATTTAGATTCTCGCAGTCTGCTTTTTCCTTCTGTGCTGAATGTATGCATCCTCTGCAATAAAACGAAGTATGAAGTTCTAGAGTTATCTCTCTTTCTCTTTGCCTCTCTGCAATCTGCTGTATTCAATAGTCGATGTGAATAGATTTGGTTCTACTGTATGCTTACCCCTTAGGTTATATGAGTGATTTCTATTGCATCGTCTCTGTATTTTCAACCTCACGATCACGATGAGAGCCTGAGACAGTCCATCTCATGGCCTCTCATTCGTGAAATGGCGAGGGATATGTTCGTATCAAAGCTCACATGATTCAATCGATAACCTGGCTCCCAGTGAGGCTCCGGAGTGAAAGCCATCTTCTCCTCGGGGTGATTTCTTCCAAAACCATCACTAGTCGCCATCTGAAAGCTCGTGAATAAACCCCCCTAAAGCTCTGAACAAAGCCTCTCAAAACCCTTCCAAACCCCCAGAACCCTTGGCCTCACAAAACCCTCAGAAACCTTCTATCGCCCCCCTTAACGGCCTCCCGGCACGACCTTCACAGCACGACCCCCTTCCCGGCACGACCCTCTCCCGGCGCGAGTTCCGTGCCGAGAGCTACTCGTGCCGATTGGCCATTCCCGCCGAGACCCCCTAAATGCCACCCATCGCACCGAGGCCAATGCCCCCTTTGTGTTTTTCGTCACGCCGAAAGCTAACCACGCCGAAACACTACCGTGCCGACGCCCTTAGGAACCCCCGAGCCCTTTAACCACTCAGCATGAAATCCCATCACCCCGGAGAGAAGCAACAGTCTTTCACTCAAGCCCATGGGAACTAAATCAATGGGGTTAACCCCCTACATTCTACTGCCCCACTGGCCTATGGAGTTATGTCACTGTATGTTCTCCATTGACTGCACGGGGGATATCAATAAGTCCCACAATAAGTGGACAATGTCCCATAAGATGGAGATCCTTTTTGGATCCAGGGCTACGCCCGCCTTGTTGCATCCCTATGGTTTTGATGATGTCTCACACTATAAATCAATCTTCTATCTCTAGATTAATGCTATTTCATCATGTGAGTGAGTACAGTTCATTTGGTTGTCGGTTTAGCCTGCTATCATGATTCTATCTACACTCTGCCTAGCCAGTATAGACAGCAGTGGGTCGACCCACTCTCGCTGATGCGTCGACTCATCTGTACATTGGCATAACTCCTTCAAGTCTGGACATCGGGCACCTTCTAACTGAAGTCTACACACTGGTATTAAAATTCTAAGTCTGTACACTGCCCGACCAACTAAGTCTGCACATTGCAAAAGTCGGTTCAGCTCAACCCTATACATCCTTCCAATCCTCAACTCTATACATTAGAGTGTCAAGCTTAATGTCTATACACTGGTTACTGCATTGTCATGAAGTCTACACATCCGATAGTGTAAGTCTATACATTGGCTCATGGTCTTCAAGTCGATACAGAGTTTTCACCCTCTGAAGTTTGTACAGCCAATCACTTGACAAAGTCTGCACAGTGTCTCATATTTACTAAGTCTGTACATCGTCTGGTCTGTGGATGCTTTGTCCTTTTGAAGTCTATACACTAGACTGTTTATCCCTTCAACTCTATACATTTGAGTAATAATCTTTAAGTCCACACATTGGCCTTCAGACTAGCAAGTCTATACATCGTTTCTTGTTTGCAAAGTCTGAACAGCGTCCGTTGTCAAGACTTCTTGAAGTCTGTACATCGGACTGCTTCTTTTGAAGTCTACACATTGGCTCGTTCACTTCTGCAAAGTATGTACATTAGACTGTGGCGAAGTCTATACATTCGGTTCCTTGGGCAAAGTCTATACATCGCTTAGTCTGCACATTGCCTTCAGCCCAAGCTTTCAAAGCCAAGTCTATACAACGCCAAGTCTGTACACTCCTCATCTGTTCCTACGCTTGGCCATGTCCATACACTCAACATTTCCCTACGCTTTCCAGGCCAAGTCTGTACATCGGCCTCTTTCGTTCAAGTCTATACATTGAACTGTTCTTCAAAGTCTGTACAGCATCCGTCTCAGCCAGCGTCTAAAGCTGCGTCTTAGGCAAGTCTGTACATCGGCCTCATTCGTTCAAAGTCTATACATTGAACTGCGTCTTAGGAAAGTCTGTACAGAGGCTTCGATTTACCAAGTCTGTACATCGGCTTCATTCGCTCAAGTCCACACATCCATAGTGGTTCAACAAGTCTATACATTCACTTGAGTTTCACCAAGTCTGTACAACGTTGAAGCCTTCACAAGTCCATACACTGCTTGAGCTTCACCAAGTCTGTACAACGCTGAAGTCTTCAGCAAGTCTGAACAGTGCATCCAGCGTCTTTGTCAGCGTCTCATGCATTTGGGCAAAGTCTGTACATCCGTCCTTCAGCAAGTCTGATCATCCAACGTCTTTGTTAGCGTCTCACTGTGGCACAGTCTATACTCTGGCTCAAGCTTGTCAAAGTCTGTACATCACGGTTGGGCAACAAGTCAATACATTGTTCACCGTCTTATTAAGAGTCTTACATTTTCAAGTCTGTACATGACAAACAGTATATCGATTCCTCAAAGTCTGAACACTGGCCTCTTGCTTCAAGTCTACACATTGAGTTGTTCGACTACAACTCTATACATTCAGTTGTTATGACTTGAGTCTTCGTTTCTCTCAACGCACTCGTTTCAAGCCTGTACACTGCTTAGGCTTCGTGAAGTCTACACAGTGGCTGAGCCTTGTAAAGTGTACACATTGACAACAATCATCTGCATTGTTCATAGTCTATACACTGCCATTCATGCGCACTGTTCACATGTCTATACACTGCCTTCACATGCATTTTATTCAGTAAGTCTGTACATTCTCTCACGATGTACACACTTACTCTGTTGATGTTTCTGAAGTATATACATCCTTGTTAATAGCCTGAACTGACTAAGTATATACATTACTTCTGTCTGTCTGTAGGTGATTCAGGCTGATGATTGGGCACGTGAATCGAGGTTGGCACCTGACACGTGATCCAAGACAACAGGCGCATGACACGTGGATGGCAACCTTGTCAGGATGCTGCCATGTGGTCGAAATTCAAATGATCTGGCCAAAAGTGCATGGGCGGGAACCTGGCAGCCACACGCCAATATCTGCTATAAATATAGAGCTTCATCCTTCAGCAGAAGCTTGATCGTGAAAAGAAAAAGCAGAAGCCATTGGTGAGAGTTTGCACGATCCAGAAAAGAAAAAGAGCAGAGAGTTCCATATCTGAGAGGAGTTTGTTTGAGAGAGAGAGAGTGTGTGTGGATTGATGAATTACTTCATTTGAAGCTACATTTGTATTGGGTTTCAGAACCGATTTCTTCTTCATTGGTTTTTGTTTCTACTTTGCTTTCGTTTATTTTGTTCTTCCATTCTGATTTGAATTGGTTTCCCTCCGGTGTGTAGAGGAAGGGAGTACTACTCCAGTTTCCCTCTGAGTTGCAGAGGAAGAGAGATCGGTGATCTCTGGTGTTGTTAGTGACAGGTTGTCATTAACAGTTTCCCTCCGTGTGTGGAGGAAGGGAGAGGATTCTCCGGTTGTGTTCTAGCTGGGAGCTAGAACAGGTTTCAAGTTCTGTGGGTAGCAGAGCTTGGTCGAGGGATTTGTTTCCCTTGGGTGTTCAAGCTGTGTGGCAGCATGTTGTACGCAGACTGAGTCTGCTGTGATCTAGCTTTGCCTAGTGGAATCCTCACTCTAGTTGGAGTAAGGGGTGGATGTAGATTGCGGACTGCAATCGAACCACCTAAAAATCGAGTGCCTCCTCTGTGGTTTGCTATTGATTTCTGTGCTCTTCATCTGCTTGTCTATTTGCCTTCAAGTGATCAGCTCTTCACTCTCATCTACATTTCTCTGTGTACGGGTTAAGGAGGTGCGTTAGCAGTAGAATCTATTTTCCGCCTAAGTTTCTGCAAATTGGGAGTGATCTATTCATCCCCCCCTTCTATATCACTCTTGATGCGCTAACAATTGGTATCAGAGCAGGTTTACGCCATGTGGACGAACGGTCAAGGAAATGCTAGTGGTCCTAGAACCTTCATGGCCGAAGGTCAATCCATTAGTCGCCCTCCTTATTTCGATGGTAGTAACTATCTGTTTTGGAAGAACAGGATGGAAGTGTTCATCAGGGCTCAAAGTCATAAACTGTGGAGAGTAATCACGGTGGGGCCATATGATCTGCCACCAAACGAGGATGCTTGGACAGATGACCATGTCAAGCTCTCTTCACTCAACTGGACGGCGCTGAACATCATCCAGTGTGCTGTTCATCCAGAGGAATATGCTCGTATATCTGCATACAGAACTGCCAAGTGAATGTGGGATGATCTGCAATTGATCTATGAAGGTACAGCTCAAGTGAAAGCCTCGAAGGTAAATCTCTACACTTCTAAGTATGAAATGTTTAAGATGAATGCAGACGAGAATATAACTGAGATGTATGCCAGGTTGTCTTTAATCACAAATACTCTTAAAGGGCTAGGGAAGGATCTTGCTGAGGCAGATATAGTCAGGAAAATCCTTAGATCTTTATCCCCGGCATGGCACACTAAGGCCATTGTGATTGAGGAGTCAAAAGATTTGACTATCTTGACTGTGAATGAACTCATAGGATCTCTTATGACCTATGAGATGAATTTCAAAGGAGGTGGAGAAGGAAGTGAGAGGAAGGGTAAAAATGTAGCTCTAAGAGCTTCCCGCAACAAGGGTAGTAACAGTGGGAGCAGCAGCAGTAGTCCCGAGTCTGAGTCTGAGCTTGAAGGTCTGTCAAATCTTGACCAGGAGGAGCAGGCAATGCTCACTAGACAGTTCAGAAAATTTCTGAAGAAAAAGGGAAAGACCTTTAGGAAGAAGAAGCCACACTCTTTCAACAAGAGTGCTGAATTTACTAGTTACAGGGATAGAAATCCTAAGAGGCTGACTTGTTTTAATTATAACAAACAGGGACATATGAAAGGCGAATGCCCAGACCTCTAGAAGAATGGTCCCTATCTTCAGAAGAAAAACATAAAGGTGCAAAAGAAGAAGAAACCACAGGCGATGGTCTGCACATGGAGCGAGGAAGAAGAAGACCCTGAAGATGCTTCCTCAGAAGAATATGAAGATGGAATTTGCCTTATGGCAAACAGTGAAGAGGAGGTAATAAATGTTTTTGAAAATTTCTCAATTGATGACTGGGAGGATGCTTATGGTGATTTGTTAGATAAATTTAATTCTCTTAGTAAAGAGCATAGAGTTCTGAAAAGAAAATTTAACACAAATGTTGAAGAACAAACTCTAGTCTGTGAGGAAAATAAAAAGCTAAAAGAACAACTAGAAGAAATGACCTCACTAAGGAAAGAAAATGATAAGCTCAAGGGAGAAACTCAAGAAAGTCAAAAATAGCTCAATGAATTCAAAACTAAAATTGAAGAAGGCATGAATGAAATTAGAGTGAATTCAGAGAAATATGAAGCTGTGAAGAAAGTAAATGCTGAACTCCTAAAGAATTCTGAGTCTCTTCAAAAGGAGCTGGAAGACAAACATAAAGTCTTAGAAAAGTTTGTCCAAGGAAAGACTAGCCTAGATGCTATACTAGGGACTAGGGTCAATTTCAATAAGGAAGGTCTAGGCTATGACCCAACCAACAAGAGACCCTTGCAATTCAAGACCATCACCTTCTGTCCAGAGAAGGGAAAAGAAAAGCTGGACACACCATCCAGCTCAAACATCTCTAAGGAAACTCAAAGTCCTAAAGAAAACACAAAAACTAGTACTGGACAACCATTTAAGATGGGAATGAACGTTATGAAGAATAACATTAAGTCCACTCACCAGAACACAAATGGTAGATGGACCAAGAAAATAAATTAGAATAAGAGCTGGAATTACAACAATCAGATGGGTCCAAACAGGGCCTACTGGAGAAATAACTTTCATGGTCAAAGATATGCTAATCAACAAGCCTACAGGAAATTTCCTAGGAATAGGAAGACTAATGAATGGAATAGAACTCACTTCTCCAGTTCAGCTGAATTCAACTTTAATAAACCAGAAAGGAAGGTGCCAGAGAAAACCATGCTGAAACAAATCTGGATACCTAAACACTTGATCAGAGATTTGAACAATGTCCTTGGACCCAACTCATCTTGGGTTCCAAATCACTCTGCTTGATATATTTGTGTAGGTCGGCCTGGCAGCTGAAGACAACAAGTGGTACCTCGACAGTGGCTGCTCCAGGCATATGACAGGAGACCGATCCAAGTTCAGCAAGATAGAGATGAAGCCAGGGGGTCTGGTCAAGTTTGGAGGAAAGAACAAAGGTAAAATAATTGGAGTTGGCACAGTAGGTAAGTCTTCCACAAATTCCATTGAAAAAATATTACTTGTGGAAGGGCTTCAACACAACCTGATTAGCATTAGCCAATTATGTGACATGGGTCACAGGGTTGTATTTGATGATAGTTCATGCAAAATCCTTGAAACAAATTCTGACATGGTTAAATTTATAGCCAACAGGATTAATAATGTCTACATTGTAGACTTAGATGAGAAATCTGAATCTACTATTTGCTTATCTGCCAATTCTGAAAATGATGCCTTTGAATGGCATAGACGTCTAGGTCATGCTAGCTTTTCAACCTTAAATAAATTGGTCAAGCATGATTTAGTTAGAGGCATGCCTAGAATTAAATTCAACTTAATATCAAAAGCATGTGATGCCTGTGCTCTAGGCAAACAGACCAGAAATTCTTTTAAATTAAGATCTGAGCCATTGTCTTCTAGACCAATGGAAATTCTTCATATGGACCTTTTCGGTCCCACTAGAACTCAGAGTCTCAATGGAAACAGGTTTGGCTATGTCATCATAGATGACTTCTCTAGATATTCATGGATATTTTTCTTAGCAAATAAGAGTGATGCATTTCAAAAGTTTAACCTGTTTTTCAATAAGGTCAAACAAGAAGGGAAGTACAAGGTCTGTTCTATTCAATCTGACCATGGAGGTGAGTTTGAAAACTCCATGTTTACTGAACTTTGTGACAAAGAAGGACTAACTCACAGGTTTTCTTTTCCCAGGACACCTGAACAAAATGGGATTGTGGAGAGAGGAAATAGAACAGTGGTAGAGATGGCCCGAACCATGTTGATTGAAAGCAAATTATCTAGAAGGTTTTGGGCAGAAGTGGCCAATACAGCAACCTACATAATCAACAGGGCCATGGTAAGACCCATACACAAGAAAACACCCTATGAGCTTCTAAAAGGTAAGAAACCAAACTTGTTTCATTTCAGAATTTTTGGAGCAAAATGTTTTATTCATAACAATGATAAGAAAGATTTAGACAAGTTTGAAGCCAAAAGTTCACCTGGAATATTCTTGGGTTACTCTGAAGTGTCAAGGGCATATAGGGTATTTAACATATCAGATCAGAAAGTGGAAGAGTCTCCACACATCCTTTTTAGTGAAAAGAAAGATGTTTCTAATGTTGAAATTCTTGACAGGGATTCCAATCATGGTGGAGATTTTCTAGAAGACCAACAGGAAGAAGAGAAGACTCAACCGAGTGGAGAAACAAATTCCCCCAATCAGGAAGGACCAAGAGAAACAGGTGAGTCTTCAACAAATATCAGATTTCTTAAAGACCATCCTTTAGATAAAGTCATAGGCAATCCTGAAGATCCTCTTCGGACTAGGTCTCATTTTAGAAATGTGAATAATGATGACTTAATTACTTTAATCTCATAAATTAAACCCAAAACAGTAGAAGAGGCCTTAGCTGATCAAGCTTGGGTCAATGCTATGAGTGAGGAATTAGGTCAGTTTAAAAGGAATAATATCTGGGAGCTTGTCCCAAGACCAGATGGTATTAATGTCATAGGAACCAAGTGGGTGTTCAAAAATAAGATGAATGAAGATGGAATTATCTCGAGGAATAAGGCCAGACTAGTAGCCAAAGGCTACTGTCAGGAATTCGGTATAGACTTTGATGAATCCTATGCACCTGTTGCTAGGATGGAAGCTATAAGATTGTTGCTTGCCTTTGCATGCTCAAAGAACATAAAACTCCAACAAATGGATGTTAAAAGTGCCTTTTTAAATGGAGTCATTAAAGAAGAAGTTTTTGTTGAACAACCTCCTGGATTTGAATACTCTCCTCAACCTAACCAAGTTTTCAGGTTAAATAAAGTCTTGTATGGTCTAAAGCAGGCTCCAAGAGCTTGGTATGAAAGATTGTCTGAATTTCTGATCAACAAAGGCTACAAAAGAGGTAAAGTTGATCAAACTTTATTTACCAAGGGCATAAATAAAGATCTCATCATAGTTCAGGTATATGTAGATGACATTGTATTTGGATCAACTAAGCATGAACTATGTGATGAATTTTCTACCATGATGTCTGCTGAATTTGAAATGAGCTTGGTTGGTGAACTAAAATATTTTCTTGGATTGCAGGTACAGCAGCTAGAAGATGGGTGCTTTATCAACCAAACCAAATACACAATGGAACTGTTCAAAAGGTTTGGCATGGAAAACCTAAAGCACATTACTACACCCATGGGCACCAATACCTCATTGGATGCAGATGAGACAGGTAAAGAAGTAAATGCCAAACTTTATCGAGGTATGATTGGATCACTTCTCTACTTGACAGCCTCTAGACCAGATATACAATTCAGTGTAGGAATGTGTGCAAGGTATCAATCTAGACCTACTGAATTACACTTAGCTGCAGTTAAAAGAATCTTCAGATATTTGTCAGCTAGTCACTCTCTTGGTTTATGGTTTCCTGCATCTCACACATTTAACCTAGTAGCATACACAGATGCTGACTATGCAGGCTGTAAACTAGACAGGAAAAGCACAAGTGGCCATTGTGAATTCTTGGGTGGGTGTTTAGTGTCTTGGGGCTCCAAGAAACAACATTCTGTGGCCCTCTCCACCGCAGAAGCTGAATATGTGGCTGCAGGAAGTTGTGGAACACAAGTCATATGGATTAAACACCAGCTTCAAGACTACCAAGTAGACCTGGGGTGCACACCTATTTACTGTGATAATACTAGTGCCATCAATCTTGCTAAAAATCATGTTTTGCATTCACGAACCAAACACATAGAAATAAGACATCATTTTATAAGAGATGAGGTGTCTAAGAATAATTTTGAACTGATTCATGTAGGCACAGATAATCAGATTGCTGACATATTCACAAAACCTCTGGATAATGAAAAATTTTCCACATTAAGAAGAGAATTAGGCTTATACAAATTGTCTTAATTATGAAGTATGTTCTTGTTGTGAGGGGGAGTTGTGTTTGTCTGATGTTTAGCCTTCTTGCATGCTGGTTTAAGGGGGAGTTCAGAATGCTTACTGGTTAGCTTTCAGGAATGCTCTAAATAAGGGGAAGCCTTGAGATTTTGCTGGAATGTTTTATTGAGGAATGCTATGTCTTAGGGGGAGCTGAGTTGTGATGTGAGAAGAGAAGTTCTTTGACAGATTCAAAAGGGCTATCCAGATGTGTACCTTTGCTGGTCTTGCATGACTGATTTAGTGTGGTTCTCTCAGAAAGTAGAGTGTCACTTATCTCTTAAGTCTATAAGTCAGTGACTCTAATCTCCAAGTTAGAATCTTTCCTTTGGTACTCCTTCAGAGATCTGGACTAATTGCATAAAGCATATCTTCCTACATTGTCATTGATTATGGTTCAGGCCAAAAACTTGTATGTCTTGATATCTGACCCAATCAACTTGAAATCTAGACTTCAAGACTCAATTCAAGAAAAGTCCTTTTTGGTATTGTCTTCAATCATTCTATCTCTTTAACTCAAGGGCTTAACTGAACAAACATGTTCTGTTTTGATCACTGAGAAACTGGGAGCTTCATCAATGAAATGAATATTTCTCCCAAGTCATGAGGTGTCAAATGCTTAAAATGAATGAAAAGTCATGACAGAGCAATGGTGGCTTGCTGGTGAGTAACTGGGGACTCTGGCCTCTAATCAAGGTATTTTCTCATGTCAAAAGCCACAGTTACTAACTCTGTTCCTTAATAAAAAAAAGGGAAGGAAGTAATGAGGTACTCACTCTGAGTAACTGGGGATTCAGGCCTCTAATCAAGGTGTCTCCCTAATGTCAAAGGAAGTGAACTACCAACTTACTCATTGATCTTCTTGAAAATCATCTCCAACAAAAAATTCATTGTTGTTATGCAACTAATGGATTGCTTGTCTTCAATACCTTGAGAACACCTCTCTGATTTTGTCTCTTGCTGTCTTGTGGAATAGTTGAATGATCAGCTATATTTGGCCATACTTGTGAACTCCTGCTCTAAATCATCCACTATGTATGCTGATAAACTTGTCTATCATTCTACTTCTCTATTGTGTACTGAAGTCTAAAGAATCTTCTCTTGAGATTAGAAACTCACTTATTCTCTTAAGACCTACTCGTGACTTTCTGCACTAAGAAGTTACTGCCCTTAGTCCTCATGTTTCCAGCACTGTCATACATTCTGTAGTTCTTTTTGCTGATGTCAAAGGGGGAGAGAAGTTTGCAATATGAGTGAGTATCAGTGAGTATTGGATTTGTCTTGAGCTTTGAGGGGAGTCATGTTGCTTCATGGAAGATATGGTTATGAGTTGTGGGAGAGATGAAAGTGTGTTGTAGGGAATGTTTAATTCATTTGCATGAGCATGCCTTGAATTTATTCTGCTTGTTGCAGCTGGTATTAACTTCTTGTTGAAACTTGATATTGCTTGATTCATAGTGTTGTCATCATCAAAAAGGGGGAGATTGTTACATCCCTATGGTTTTGATGATGTCTCACACTATAAATCAATCTTCTATCTCTAGATTAATGCTATTTCATCATGTGAGTGAGTACAGTTCATTTGGTTGTCGGTTTAGCCTGCTATCATGATTCTATCTACACTCTGCCTAGCAAGTATAGACAGCAGTGGGTCAACCCACTCTCGCTGATGCGTCGACTCATCTGTACATTGGCATAACTCCTTCAAGTCTGGACATCGGGCACCTTCTAACTAAAGTCTACACACTGGTATTAAAATTCTAAGTCTGTACACTACCCGACCAACTAAGTCTGCACATTGCAAAAGTCGGTTCAGCTCAACCCTATACATCCTTCCAATCCTCAACTCTATACATTGGAGTGTCAAGCTTAATGTCTATACACTGGTTACTGCATTGTCATGAAGTCTACACATCCGATAGTGTAAGTCTATACATTGGCTCATGGTCTTCAAGTCGATACAGAGTTTTCACCCTCTGAAGTTTGTACAGCCAATCACTTGACAAAGTCTGCACAGTGTCTCATATTGACTAAGTCTATACATCGTCTGGTCTGTGGATGCTTTGTCCTTTTGAAGTCTATACACTAGACTGTTTATCCCTTCAACTCTATACATTTGAGTAATAATCTTTAAGTCCACACATTGGCCTTCAGACTAACAAGTCTATACATCGTTTCTTGTTTGCAAAGTCTGAACAACGTCCGTTATCAAGACTTCTTGAAGTCTGTACATCGGACTGCTTCTTTTGAAGTCTACACATTGGCTCGTTCACTTCTGCAAAGTATGTACATTAGACTGTGGTGAAGTCTATACATTTGGTTCCTTGGGCAAAGTCTATACATCGCTTAGTCTGCACATTACCTTCAGCCCAAGCTTTCAAAGCCAAGTCTATACAACGCCAAGTCTGTACACTCCTCATCTATTCCTACGCTTGGCCAAGTCCATACACTCAACATTTCCCTACGCTTTCCAGGCCAAGTCTGTACATCGGCCTCTTTCGTTCAAGTCTATACATTGAACTGTTCTTCAAAGTCTGTACATCATCCGTCTCAGCCAGCGTCTCAAGCTGCGTCTTAGGCAAGTCTGTACATCGGCCTCATTCGTTCAAAGTCTATACATTGAACTGCGTCTTAGGAAAGTCTGTACAGAGGCTTCGATTTACCAAGTATGTACATCGGCTTCATTCGCTCAAGTCCACACATCCACAGTGGTTCAACAAGTCTATACATTCACTTGAGTTTCACCAAGTCTGTACAACGTTGAAGCCTTCACAAGTCCATACACTGCTTGAGCTTCACCAAGTCTGTACAACGCTGAAGTCTTCAGCAAGTCTGAACAGTGCATCCAGCGTCTTTGTCAGCGTCTCATGCATTTAGGCAAAGTCTGTACATCCGTCCTTCAGCAAGTCTGAACATCCAGCGTCTTTGTTAGCGTCTCACTGTGGCACAGTCTATACTCTGGCTCAAGCTTGTCAAAGTCTGTACATCACGGTTGGGCAACAAGTCAATACATTGTTCACCGTCTTATTAAGAGTCTTACATTTTCAAGTCTGTACATGACAAACAGTATATCGATTCCTCAAAGTCTGAACACTGGCCACTTGCTTCAAGTCTACACATTGAGTTGTTCGACTACAACTCTATACATTCAGTTGTTATGACTTGAGTCTTCGTTTCTCTCAACGCACTCGTTTTAAGCCTGTACACTGCTTAGGCTTCGTGAAGTCTACACAGTGGCTGAGCCTTGTAAAGTGTACACATTGACAACAATCGTCTGCATTGTTCATAGTCTATACACTGCCATTCATGCGCACTGTTCACATGTCTATACACTGCCTTCACATGCATTTTATTCAGTAAGTCTGTACATTCTCTCACGATGTACACACTTACTCTGTTGATGTTTCTGAAGTATATACATCCTTGTTAATAGCCTGAACTGACTAAGTATATACATTACTTCTGTCTGTCTGCAGGCGATTCAGGCTGATGATTGGGCACGTGAATCGAGGTTGGCACCTGACACGTGATCCAAGACAACAGGCGCATGACACGTGGATGGCAACCTTGTCAGGATGCTGCCATGTGGTCGAAATTCAAATGATCTGGCCAAAAGTGCATGGGCGGGAACCTGGCAGCCACACGCCAATATCTGCTATAAATATAGAGCTTCATCCTTCAGCAGAAGCTTGATCGTGAAAAGAAAAAGCAGAAGCCATTGGTGAGAGTTTGCACGATCCAGAAAAGAAAAAGAGCAGAGAGTTCCATATCTGAGAGGAGTTTGTTCGAGAGAGAGAGACTGTGTGTGGATTGATGAATTGCTTCATTTGAAGCTACATTTGTATTGGGTTTCAGAATCGATATCTTCTTCATTGGTTTTTGTTTCTACTTTACTTTCGTTTGTTTTGTTCTTCCATTCTGATTTGAATTGGTTTCCCTCCGGTGTGTGGAGGAAGAGAGTACTACTCCAGTTTCCCTCTGAGTTGCAGAGGAAGAGAGATCGGTGATCTCTGGTGTTGTTAGTGACAGGTTGTCATTAACAGTTTCCCTCCGTGTGTGGAGGAAGGGAGAGGATTCTCCGGCTGTGTTCTAGCTGGGAGCTAGAACATGTTTCAAGTTCTGTGGGTAGCAGAGCTTGGTCGAGGGATTTGTTTCCCTTGGGTGTTCAAGCTGTGTGGCAGCATGTTGTACGCAGACTGAGTCTGTTGTGATCTAGCTTTGCCTAGTGGAATCCTCACTCTAGTTGGAGTGAGGGGTGGATGTAGATTGCGGACTGCAATCGAACCACCTAAAAACCGAGTGCCTCCTCTGTGGTTTGCTATTGATTTCTGTGCTCTTCATCTGCTTGTCTATTTGCCTTCAAGTGATCAGCTCTCCACTCTCATCTACATTTCTCTGTGTACGGGTTAAGGAGGTGCGTTAGTAGTAGAATCTATTTTCCGCCTAAGTTTCTGCAAATTGGGAGTGATCTATTCATCCCCCCCCTTCTATATCACTCTTGCTGCGCTAACACGCCTCCCTTTTGGCATTCACCCCGACATTCCGTGGGTGGATGACCTATACTCCCCTTTTGGCATAGTCCAAAATAAGGGGAGATGCTGCCAAAATTCGTCCACGAGCTTTACTTATCGTGTAGTGTGACGCTTTCACTGAAATTATGAATATAACCCCAACTGTGTGGCAGAGATATGAGCTATACCATCTCATGATCCTCTGCTCACCACCGTCCACCGTCAGAGGGGAATATAACCATCACAGTCACATGGTCTCCTAATAATTTCTATGGATGAGCCTACCCTCACTCTCTATCCTACCCAAATACCACCATGAGCAAACTTATGAAACCCCTATTGAACACAAAGGACCCCTTTGAATTCATATAACCCCTCAAAATACTTGAAAACTTAGAAGCACCCTCTTCCCGGCGCCACAGGTCCTCTCGGCGCGACCTCTTCCCGGCGCCACTTTCGCGCCTGGTGAAGGGCGCGCCGACATGACGGTCGTGCCGGAAACCCAGCCGCGCCGGTTTGCTATCATGCCGGAAACCCAGCCGCGCCGGTTGGCCATCGTGCCGGAAACCCAGCCGCGCCGGTTTGCCTTCGTGTCGAAACCCAGCCGCGCCGGTTCGCCTTCGTGCCGGAAACCCAGCCGCGCCGGTTTGCCATCGTGCCGAAACCCAGCCGCGCCGGTTTGCCATCGTGCCGAAACCCAGCCGTGCCGGGTGAAGGGCGCACCGGGGAGCCGTCGCGCCGACTCCTCTTCAACCCAGCCACGCCGGTTGCCCACCGTGCCGACAACCCTTGAGCTTCCCGTTGCGCCGGGATCCCACCGTGCCGTTTGGCCCTCACGCCGACTCCTGTCCATGCTGTTTCATCTCAATAACAGCTGCCACCCAAATATCTGATGTCTCAACAACTCCATTAAACCCAAATCCAGTCTAAACTCAATGTCCCATTCCTGTCAACCTTCATGCCAGCCTTCATCACTTTACGAGGGAATCATGGTTCTTCATCCAGATCCACGGGAGATACATTAATGGGGGTTTTACCCCTACATTATACCGAATACGAGGTTTCTTTTGTCACCCCGCTGACCCTCGGAGTTCTGTCACTGCATGTCCTCCAATGGTCCCTTAAGGGGAACATCAACAAACACCATGGCAATGGACACTGTCCCGTCACACTCAAATCTTTTTTAGATCCAGGGCTACGCCCGCCTCTCTTTTGGCTTACATCCCGACATTCCGTGGGTGGATGACCTATTTTTCCCCCTTTGGCATAGTCCAGAATAAGGGGATATGCTACCGTGTTTGCGCCATAACACCGTTATCATGTCCCGCGTAGCACTATTTTCTATGCGTGTTTCGCATCCCGTTAGCGGAGTTAGCGTAATAGTCATATCTCATTTTGCCCCCGAGGCATCCTTTTTTGGCAATTAATCAAGGGTTGTCCTTCTTTGGAAGGATGTAATTAACGTCATAGCCTTTATGGTATAACGGACTCAGGGTCCTGACACGAATATCATAATCAACTGACTGAGTCAGGTCGAGCGCACAATGAATCGTCACTCCGGTGACTGGCACGCCTAATAAACCCAATAAAATAAACCCAACAAAAAACATCCCCACAGCCCCTCGGGTCCCTCAAGTACCCGAAGGGGTCCTTCCTCTTCCATGGACGCCTCTCCGTGCTCTTGCGCGTCCCTCCTCGGGCGAGGAGTTCCTCGCCCCTCTCTCCCTTCACTATGGTCCGGCCCACCGAACTCCATCGATCGAGAGTGGAAGAAGACAAAGAGGGGCTAGCAAATCTCGACAGGAGGCGGGCTCGTTTGCGGGCAAGGCACGGAAGAAGAAGGGCTGCCTGGCATTTTAAATTTGAATTTGAAAGTTAAGACGCGTCCCCGCGCCTAGATGCGCCCAAAAGGATAAAAGAAGAAAAAAAAAGAGGACCCCTCCGTGCAAGGCGTAGTTCCCTGCTTTTCAGAGGAAGGTCTCGTGAAGCGTGCCTCGAAACAACTCGGTGCAAGAGAATAAGCGTGGAAAAGGGAAAGTGCATATGATAAAAGGAACCATTTCATTGCACATAAGCAAATAGTCAGTTATACATCATAAAGTGAGGAAGGTGGGGTGTACAAGCAACTCTCTAACTCTCGCTACCACCCTCCTGATCATCTCTCTCCTCCCTCCTCTGACGGGGATCCCTAGGGGGCCTCCGCGAACTCTGAGAGGCGGTGCTCGCCTCGCCCTGTGGTGGGACGCCAGCCTCGAAGGCGCGGCGAAGCTCCTTGGCCGAAGAAACCAGAAAGCTGCCCATGGAGAAAGAACCAGACTGACGAAGTCACGCCCCGCGCTCCTTCGCCCTCTGATACCGCTCCTCGCTCTCCCGAAGCCTCCCCTCCGCCGTGCCGAGACTCAATCGGAGCTCCATCAGCTGGGCCTCTAGAGCCCTCCTCTCGTCCCAGTCTCATAGTCGCTCCGCCCTCCTGTCCTCCCCCTCTCTCTCTGTCTTCTCTCTCTCTCTCTCTCTCTCTCTCTCCCTCTCTCTCTCTCTCTCATCGCCTCTCTCCTCGATAGCTCGAGGGCGATCCGCAAATCTAGCACGTCGCGAGGGAGCTCCTCAGCCTCCCGTCGCAGCTCCTCCTCCAGCTCCGCAATCCGGGCGTCACGCTCTACCGCCCAGGTGTCGCGCTCCAGCTCGGTACGAACAGCACGGGCCATGGCCTCCCAAATCTCGGCCACCTGTCAAAGCACGCATGCACCGTAAGAGAGCAGTGAAGGAAGAAAAGCAGCTAGAAGAGAGTCGGGGCCAAGCAAGGACTCACTCAAGCCGCGCGGTCACGCTCGGCCTCCTCAGCCCGGGCCACCGCGTACGCCAGCTACTCCTGAAGGGCCGAAACCTCCAGAGGAGGGCCCCACGAACTGGAACCCTCTCCACTAGCCATCCCGGCTGCCGCTGCCTGATGGGCCCGCTGGAGCACACAAAGCAAATGACAGTCAGATGCTAAGTATCAAAAATCCAGGTCACAAAAAAAAATGCATTGCATAAACTCACCAGGATCTCCAACTCCTGTCGAATGGCCACCAACTGTCACCTGGCGTCTGCCAGCTGGGCCCGCAGGTCGGCAATCATGTTATCACGAGCATCCTACATTGCATATAAATTAGTGTCACATGGATATACATATAGAAAAGGGAAACATTTTGCATTTCATGCTTACCCCTGCCGCACCACCAAGGAAGAGACGCTCCCCGTACGTGGCTCGATACCGTCTCATGTAATCGGTGTTGTCCGGTACATGGGACACCACTGGGACCCCGCCTTGCTGCCAGTCCTGGTATTATGCAGGGAAGCGCGTACGCCAGTCCACGATCTTTGCCCGCCCCTTGGTCTTCCGCCCGACGCGGACTGGCTCGTCTACGTCGACCCACTCCTGGGCTAACCCCAACGTCCTCATAACCAGCCTGAGCCGCAGCGGCTCGATCTCGCTCAGGCAATGGACCCACACGTCCCGCCCGAAATGAGGATAACCCGCTACCACCCAAGGCTGGCCGGCATCGGCCATGCCTAGGTAGGGCCTCCACACCACCTGCATCACCATACATGCATCATGTTAGTTACCATTTTACTCAATTAAGTCACATACATAAAAACACAAAAATCATACGCATCATACCATAGCCTCGGGGTACTCGCTCAGCTCCCGACGAAGCGACGTCAGCTGGTAGCCGTGGGGTGCCGCGACCATGACCGGCCTCCACCGTCGCGCCAAAGGCACGACTCTCCTATTCCCATGTCTGGCTCTTCCCATCGGGAAGTAGTAGTAGCTCCACACCTGCATCCATCATACATCATTAGCACGAATAATTACATATTTAACTATGGCAAAATGCATAAATAAAATGTTTACCTGGAGAAAAGGTGCGAAGCCGCTAACTGTCGTCTCCCTCTCTGAGGTCTGGGAGAGATCGACGATCAAATGGGCAAGCAGAGCCGCTCCCCACGCATAGTCCCCCACTCTGTCCAGGTCCGCCAGGATCCCGAGGAAGCGGCAGTGGATGCCGTCACCCTTCGTCCCCAGCAGAAGGCGGCCCAGGAAGAAGAAAAGGAACCTCCGGAGGTCTAGATCCACCAGCTCTCGCTCGCTCGGGTCCTGGGTGAAATCTGCACGGGCGTCTCCCTCCAGTCGTGCCAGAAACTCCGCTCCAGTCTCGCTAACCCGCTGTTTCAGCGTTTTCTTTCTTTCCCTTTTCGTTCGCGTATCGATCAACCATTTGGCTAACTGGTAGTCAATTGACTGATTGACGACGCGGGCGTGCCAGTCACATGAGTGACAATTTTATTGTGCGCTCATTCTGACCCATGTCGGGCGAATGTGAGGTTCGGTCGGGACCAGCAGTCCGCCATACCGTAAAGGTTATGGCGTTAATTACATCCCCCACGAGGAGGGAACACCTTTGATTAATTGCCGAGATAGCGGGCTGTCGAAGCCGGATTAAGAAAAGAAGTACAGGGTGATCATGACGAAGACATGCAGGATGCACATGTTTATCGTATAGAAGATGCATAGTTCATGGAATTATGGATCCTCGGTACGTGGCGGAGGATGTAGGTCCGAAGACCACCATCGCGCATGGCGAAGACTTCTGGCCGGGCGTAACCCGGTCTTCTGTCGATGCCATTTGATATACCCGAGGATCTATGCACGCATGCACACAAGACATTCACGCCTAGATTGCACATGAAGATAGTGTTACGAAACGGTGGCGATCAGCCACATTTATTACCCTTCACCGAGAGGAGGAAGAACGACACAGGTGTAATAGCGAAAGCAAAACGCTTAACAGATATGACAATGAGTATGATGATGATAATATGATTCGGGCTCGCTTGGCCCTCCTTTTTATTTACCAACTACGGCTTATTGACATCGCCCCCGAGAGACGAGACTTACCCGGGGTGAATGAATCACTAGAGTGGCATGACGCTTCAAAACCGGTGTGACTACAGGTGTATAAGAACGCTTACACGGCGCGGTCACGCGTAGGTATAGTGGTTAATACGGCGCGATCACTATGTGCATTGAAACGGCGCGCAGGGGCTTGGGGCGCGCCGGTTTAGGGCGCGCCGGAAAGGCGCAAAGAAAAAAATATTGGAAATGAGTGTGGCCTTATTCCGGCGCGGGGGGGGTACCGCGCTGGGTTAGGGCGCGCCGGGAGGTACCGCGCCGTTTTAACGTTAGTTTTGGACATTTTGAGCTTGTTAAGCCCACGCAGGGGATCTTGAGGCCATTGAGGCCAGTTCTTTATTAAGTTGAAGTTCTGAGCCCTCTGGAGATGAAGACTAAACCAGTGCGAGGTTCATACTCGAGCACTGGGTTGATTAAATTCAGAACAATCACTTTATTAACCCAATTTAGCTGGAATCTGTCTAAAATTTGACAGCATCTCCCCTGAACAAAAAGAGTTGCAGGGGAGAATCGGGGTCGCACTCACTGGTGGAGCAAGCCCCTAAATCACCGGTCTACACGAAGGCAGCCAGCATACCCTACTGGATGGAATACCCCGAGGACAAACCTGCTAGGGGCACCAAAGCTCCTTAAGGGGAGAGATAGAGGGACGAAGTCACTGATGATGGGAACGATGCCCCGAGGGTTAGCCTGCGAGGGGTGGAGAACCCATAGTCGGTGATTCATCCCATGGAGGGACTGACCATTTGGAGAGTGGGACTCCGAGGGCTAGCCTACAAGGAGCACACCTCCCCTGGTCTCGATCGGGTCCTGATCTATCGGGGTTGAATTCGTTGAACCTGGATCCCCATCATTATTAGCCATGGCTTCGAGAAAGCGCCTACCACGGAGAGGTAGAGCCCTCAGTCGCCCAGCAATTGCAGGAAATAACAGGGGAATGTCCCCCTCCCCGGGTGATCAAAACGACGAGGAAACCTCGGAACGATGCAGATGACCATGAAGAACAAGTGATAAGGGCATAAGTTAGACAGGCACGCAGTAGGGGCATATGCTCGAACAGCTAGAAAGCAATGTTCAGGGAGGTAAACCCTGTGCGGAGTGGCCAGAGACACGCGCCGAGGCACGGCTCCCTCCGAGAAGAAAAAAGGGGTGCAAAGACCCTTGAATCAAGCATAAAAAAATGAATCAAAGAAAAGCCCCCGGGGAGGGGTGTTTCTATAGCCCACGACGAGTCGGGGCACGATGCAACCTTCGGAGAAACCAAGGTTAGAGTGATGCAGAGAAGAACTCAGACCGATGCGTTAGCATAGATAGAGAAAGAGAGGGGAGGATCATTCATCCGATTCATTGATTTAAGCATTCACGCGCACGCACATACGTTACCATTCCAAAAAAAATGGGAAGGGTTTAACATTTACATGGTGAGAGTACAGCCCCGGCACCATCACTTGATCGCCGTTCGCCGACGACAGAGACAGAAGACATTCACGGTGCGATAACGGAGGAAGAAAATCAGAAGAAATCGCGTAGAGGGGGGAGGAGAATCGACTCATTTCATTGTCGCTCCTCCCCCCCTCGCTTACATTCGACGGATAGGAGTTTCGAGGAAGAAAACTACGGAAAGCAGGAGAAGATCAACACCCGCGCCCACCTGTTCCTGAAACAGAGTATCGCAGCCGAAGAAGATGGCCGGCGGCCACTGCTCCTGAGAAACCTTCGCTCTCTGTACCTCAAGCGAAAAAGGAAGCCCTCTCCTCCCTCTTCTTTTTTTCTTCTTCTGATTCTTTTTTGATCTCCCTCTCCGGCTTCTCGAAAACGAGCAGAGGGCTGAAAGCCGATCCCCCAAAACCAACCAACCCCTTTTTTGTCTCGAACCGCCACACATATATATAGGGGGTGAGTTCAAGTCTTCATTCGGCGTGAGATCAGCGCGCCGTTTTAACATTTCAATAACTAGCGCGCCGGGCTCGAGGGGCGCCGGTTTAACGGGCGCGCCGTATAGGGGCGCGCCGTATTAGCATTTCCCGCGCGTTGCAGGTTAGCCGATGAACCCGGGGATGATTCCGGGAGTCACCGTGGACGTGTACCTTGCCGATGCTTGATGCAGCCTCGACGAGACATCTTATCAGAGCTCCTAAGTTGGCGTACGGCCATTTTCGAGGTTCCGAATAGCTTTATCTTGATCGTACGGGCTTTCTACCGACACGGCCTTCGGCTCTACGATCCATGCTGTTGGTCCGGCCTGGCTCGTACCCAGAGCTCTCTAGGAGGTTGAATAGCCGGGAGATAGTTTCGCCTGAGCCGGGCGATCATTCGGCCACTAATGGGCCCATCTTGACGGGAAGCCGTGCCCATGCCGGGCGATCGGGATCTTTCGCCGTCAGAGTTTTCGGTTCTCCGTTTCGGGAAGCCGGGGGACTCCTTTATCCTCAGGAGAGCCTTTCATGAGGTGGGTAGCCACCGGGTAGACCGTCGACCTTGGTCGGACAACGGGTGTAGTGGATGCAGCACGAGAAAGTCGATGCCGGTTCATTGGGCAGGCTTGGTCGCACTGCCGGTTGGTTGTGAGTTTGTCTTGGCTCTCTTGAGGTGAAGTCCCCGTATCCATACGGAGTGACCCGAGGCTCTGACAGCTTGAGAAGTCTTCAATATGTTGATCTGCATCGGCTTCCGTGCTTCGGTGTGCCGGGTCATTCGTCTTTATTGGCTTGGTCGCCAATGATCATATTTTAGGTGCCAACAAATGCCCCCCAGACGTGGGTGTTGTGAGAAAGGCACGAGCGTAGCAAGACCGACGGATGAAATTCACCCGGACTGATCTCCTCTTTGGTTGACAGGGGCTCTGAATGGCCCTTAATTCGGCATGGATATTAATCCGGCGCCGCTCACGTCTCACTACGGCGCGAGTAAACCCGGCGCCCCCCCTTGCCTCGGATGTTAATCCGGCGCACCTATAATGCTCCCATTTTGATCTGGCGCGGCCCCTAGTGTGAGCGACGTCACGCGGTTCGGAGTTCGATGGTGCGGGGAAGAGGATGCGGAGAGCGCGCGGGCTCCTCTTTTTGTTTGTTTTGCTGTTTGCTACAACACAGAGATGAGAGAAGAGAGAGAAGGGGCCACCACGGGAGATTGCTCTGGCGGGGCGAGCGGGACGAGTATAATATAGCAAGATATGGGGTTCAAACGGCCATAGCGGGAAGTGACTCGCCGCGACCTCGGGGGGACGGGAATGGTGCAGAAATTAAATAACAAAAATTGAAACGGCCATTGGGGAAGTGACTCGCCGCGGCCTCGAGAATATGAGCAGAATATAGCAGAATATAAAAGAGAATATAAGAACAGAGATTTAAACGGCCATTGGGGAAGTGACTCGCCGCGGCCTCGAGAATATGAGCAGAATATAACGGAATATAGAGAGAGTATAAGAACGGAAATTTAAACGGCCATTGGGGAAGTGACTCGTCGCGGCCTCGATGATATGAGCAGAATATAACAGAATATAGAGAGAATGTAAGAACGAAAATTTAAACGGCCATTGGGGAAGTGACTCGCCGCGGCCTCGATGATATGAGCAGAATATAACAGGATATAAAGAGAATATGAGAACAGAAATTTAAACGGCCATTGGGGAAGTGACTCGCCACGGCCTCGATGATATGAACGAAATATAACAGGATATAAAGAGAATATGAGAACAGAAATTTAAACGGCCATTGGGGAAGTGACTCGCCGCGGCCTCGATGAAAAGATGTGATCGCCAGGGGCCGAAAGACCCCAAAATAAGAAAGTGATCGCGCCTACCTCAAGAGCGGGAGATGGCGGGTTGCTTCTTCCTCTCCTTTCGGCCGGCCGACGGAGAGGGCTTTCCTCGGCTACCCTTGCAAAACAACGACAAACAAATGACAAGTGGCTTAGAAAGATGAATGTGTAGTATTCATATCCTTGCAATAAAAATGACGAAATAACGGGAAGACACACACCTGGTTGGTGTTATCTTTTAAACCCCTCTCGGACTCGAGTAGGAGGAAAATGAGATGATGGATGCGAGATGATGAATGCAAAAGAACTACGAAGAAAAGGAAAGAGTTGGCTTATTGGATGTGCCGGTGGTGAAATTCGGCGGAGCTCCGGCAGCGTGGGGACGACGTAGAAGCGCGGTGGATGAAGACGACCTTCCTCTCGTGAGCGTGGGCACCCGAGAAGCCGGCAGAACCTCCACCTACAAAAGACCCCACGGGTTAGAAGAATGACTCCGTAGCCTCTGGGCTCCGGCAGCCTATCGGATCACTGCTTAGCTCCCCCAGAACTGAGGGGGTGGGCCTCTATTTATAGAGTTCCGGAAGGTGGAGGCGTCCAGGACCCTGGACACCTCTATCAGGGCCGAAATAATATTTTATTCTATTTTTATTGATTTTTTTAGAATACTTTTATGGGGGCGTCCAGGGTCCCGGACGCCTCTAACAGGTCCACCGAAAACCGACGACGGCCGCACGCGGTTTGGCACAACGCGTGGTTTTGTGAGCGGCGCCTCGTGATTCAGAAATGGGCGCGTCCAGTCAGCTGGACGTCTCTAAATTTGGCTTTTTTCACACACGACAAAACGTCGTTCGGTGGCCGGCGCCCGTGAGTGAGTTGATGGAGGCGTCCAGGCCTCTGGACGCCTCCAAAAGTTTATTATTTTTTATTGTTTCTTTGTCTTTTTATGCTAGGGCTGGCATTTTATATTTTTTATTTGTTTTTATGGAGGCGTCCAGGGGCCTGGACGCCTCCATTAATATGTATTTTTTTATTTATTTTATTTGTTTTTGTATGCCAACTGGCATTTTACACTTATTTTTTTTATTTTTATTTTTATGGAGGCGTCCAGGGTCCTGGACGCCTCCATAAATATATATATTTTTTATATTTTTATATTTGGTTTTGGGCCCTGAGAAAAGAATAAAACAAATTAAAATAATGGGGGCGTCCAGGGGCCTGGACGCCCCTATTAAGACCCACCCGGGTCCTCAAATCAGGCGTCGGCGGCCGCCCGGCAGACCCCCTTCTTGATTCCGGAACCTCTTGATGCGTCTGACTGGTGTTGATGCCGTCCGAATGCCGTGACGAGACGATTCCGGATGCCGAAAAAGGCGGAAGAAGACTCAGGAAAAGGAAGCGCTCGAGCGATTCGAAATGCGTAGGCCATCGCGGGGCGTCGTATAGTAATATGAGACTTTCTCATGAGACGTCAAGAATGGCGTGTCTACAGCTGCCCCGCCTTGGCGTCTGCTTTGCAAGGGAGCGACACGTAGTGGAATGGTATCGAAGTGGACTGAAATGAAGTGGGAGCGGACTGATAAGTTGATGCCAAGGTGTGATGAGACACGCTTGTGACGTTACTGTTTGGAATCTTTCCTGAAGTTTCAATGAGGCGACCTTGAAGGAAGTCTTTCAAATATTGACGATTGCTTGGACGGAGATCAAATAAGGGAGGGTGAGATGTGCACTCAGGCATGAAACAAAAGAAGACCAACTTCTCGGTGTGGAAGTACCTGGGTCATAAACCGGAGGTTTCACCTTTGGGGAGCGGTTACCAGCCAATGTGGAAGTGCTGCGGCCAAGGTGGGTCAAAAAGGTAAAGGAATATCTGAGGGTCTGTCCAAACAAGGGTCTCCTTTGGAAGAGCAGCGTAGGGCTGTCTCAAAGAAACTCAGTATTTCATTCAGAGTGGAATATCTCATATTTGTAGGAATTGAAACACAACGGCTTTCACAATCGAATCGCTTGAATGATCTTCCGCAATAAATCAAAGTCCTATATGAATGCATGCTGGGTTCAAAGAAAAATTTAAAACAAACAAAAATAGAAAATAGCCAAGGATAATATTGTCAACTTGTGAAGAACGGGTCAGGATACCGATCCGGTGAGCCGACACTGGGCTGGGGCCCGTTTATCCGCGCACCAACTCACTGAATGGAACCGTCGTCCCCATTCTATCACAAATTGACGGCCTATCCGTACAACCATAACTCTTCCGGGATCATCACCGTTTTTGTTGAAGGGGAACTCAAATCCCAGATTCGTTCGGGCCGCAAGGTCCTTGACATGTTCTAGTAGCGTAGGTATCATATACTATGATGCATGACCTGGTGGGACCAACCAATGAAAGGTGGGACAGGAGATAGGACAAAGACGTCCGTTAGTAAAACCTGCACAGGCTAGCAAAGGTTAGCAACATCAAAAGGTAGCAGAATCGCACCACAGTTCAAAGGAGATCCAGACAAAATCTTGACAATGACCACTGATGTGACATGTTCTGTCCTGTAGCACCCTTCCCTTCCTATAAGAACTCCCCTTAGGCTAGTTCATTCAAATGCACCAAGGTGGGTTTTGGAAGCTCAGGAGAGGAAGGAGAAGAGAATCTAGAGATCTTCAGGATGGAAGGAGAGTCTTCCCGCTTTATGAAGAGGAGTAAGCCTAGCAGCGAGATTAGGCGACTTTCCGACCTCGAGGGTCATCTGAGTGGGGCGATCATGTCGCATATGGTAAGCCGACTCTTTTCAAATTTCTGCACGTGAACCTTCTTCTTACTTCCTTCATTTCTTCTTCTTTCCTCTCCCAGCCATATCCACTCTTCCCAGGCCCGAGGAAGTTTTCCAAGCTGCCATGGCTTTCAAAGCTGACTTCCAATATCTCCATTGGCATGAGGGCCATACTCTCGAAGTGGCATCTGCAGGGGCTCCTTATTCACGCCAAGCATTACGAGAAGATTCGTATGGACTGGGCGGCTATGGGCGCGCTAGTGGAGGTCTGGCATCCCCAGACCCACACTTTTATCTTCCCGACCTTCGAGGTGACCATCCTCCTCGAGGAGGTGGAACTTCTGCTTGGTCTGAAGAAATTCAAGAGTGACGGGAAGGTGAAGGCTATGCGGATGCTGACACGGGGTACTTCTGAAAGCGTCCTTGGAAGCTTCATGCCGCCCGACGCAGCTAGAAAGGTCCGTACTCAGAAGGGGATCGATCTCCAAAAGCTCGGGGAGTGGGTCATGGACGCCCTGAGAGGGTCACCAGACGATGACTATTTGGAGGGAATCATGAAGGGGTTCACTATCTGTCTGGCGGGTGCTCTCTTGTTCCCTTATACCGACAACATAGTGGAGGAAGACCAGCTGAGTGCTATCTGCGGGATCTGGCATGGAAAGAGGGTGGGACCCGCCGTCCTTGCCTATCTATACAGCGCCCTTACCGCCTCGAGTATGGGTAAGCCTCCTTTTGGTTGCGCACTTGTCTTGAATTGCTGGCTTGATTTGCACTTCAAATTCGACCACCGCGAGGGGATGCCAACTGCTTCGAAGCTCTTCCAACAAAGCCCGCTTCACCACATAGCCGACGTGTTAGGCTTTGGTGGTACTGTAGTGAATCGCGTTCCGTGGCTGAAGAAACGTGAAGACTGGCGGTCTCACTTCCGCACCGTGACACAAGGCTTCTTCACTTGCGCACCGGCATGTTTGCTTTCGCTTGATCTCCTCATGAGGCCTTCTCCCGAAGTCGATCTTCAACTGATCGGCGCGACCGAGTTTGTTCTTTACAACGCGCATCGGTGCTGCCTGCAAATTGGCATCCCACGCCATTCGTTCCCGCCACCGACTGGCATTGTTCCTTTGAAGAAAAGGGAGTTGGGCACTGAAGCAGACGCGAAGGAAGCAAAGGCCATTAAAGCTCCCTGGAAGACAAGTGTTGCGGGAAAGGCCTTACCGCACGTGGTGGAAGAATGCGAGCCGTGGAGGGCTTATGTAACCGAACTGGGGAAGTTAAGGCCTAAAGCGCCTAAGCCCCTGATGTAGTTCACTCTGCTTTTCTGATGGAATAAAATTTGGCATTTGGATGTTTCGGACCCCCGTCCCCTTAATTATTATCTTTTTTTATGGTTTTTCTTTTTCTTTGTGTGTTTTTATTTTGTTTGGATTATATACATATTCTTATTCTTATATAAATATATTATATTTTTTTTTTGTTTGAAAATTTTTTATTATGGGGGCGTCCAGAGGCCTGGACACCCCTAATTTTTATTTTATTTTTATTTTATTTTTTTGTTTTGGGGGCGTCCAGGGTCCTGGACGCCCCACCTTTTATTTTTTTATTTTGTTTGATTTTTTTGTTTTGGGGGCGTCCAGGCGCCTGGACGCCCCACAATTTTTTTTTGAATTTTGAAATAAATAAAAATTAAGGGGGCGTCCAGGCGCCTGGACGCCCCAAAGAAGCTAATTCCTATTTATAAGGGTTGCCCCCCCCCTTTTTGCTCATTTACTGTTCAATCTGACGACCCAGTCACCCAGACGACCTATTCTTAGTCCCCATGGAGCGAGGAGGATCGAGCCAGGTTCCAGGGAAGCGAAAACGACTGGCTCGTCGTGCGAGGAGGTTGAGGGATGATGCCGAGGAGGCTGCAGCAGAGGAGATTGCTGCGGAGGAGGGGATGGAGGTGCCTCTCCTGGCCGCGGAGGCTGCTGCGGATGCTGGTGACGCGGGAGAGGGCGATCACGACCCGGTAAGTACCTCGGAATCCTCACTCTGTGGTTCAATAGGCTAAGACGGGTGTGCGAGAGGCTGTGAGAGAGAGGCGGGTAGTGAGAGAAGGAGGCGTCCAATGACCTGGACGCCTCCATGTTTTTTTTTTCTTCTTCTTTTTTTATTTATTAATTTTAAATAAAAAAAAATAAAATAATATTAAAAATAAGAAGGCGTCCTAGGCCCTGGACGCCTCCATAAAAATATATATATTATTAATAATTTTTGTTTTGGCCATTTTTGGGTTTTTTCTAAAAAAGAAAAAAAGAAATTCGGAGGAGGCGTCCAGGGCATTGGACGCCTCCACAAGAAAATAGAAATATTTTTTTTTATTTTTTTTTATTTTATTTTTTTAAAAAGTAAAAATAAAATAAAGAGAATAGGTAGTATATATATACAGTGTTATTGTTTATTACTGTTCATGATGCTGATGTGTTCTTTGTTGGTTTTGTGGTTTGCAGGGCGTGATGAAGGGCCGGATCAGCTGGTCCTTGGTGGTGGCAGCATACCGTGGGCTGCCGGATTTCCAGAGGGCGCGTGTGGACGCCATGGGCTTTGGAGCTTTCCTTAGGATCGAGCCCTTCCGGCTCGACCTTCCTCTTATCCAGGCACTGAGGGAGCGGTGGCACGCACCGAGCCGGGCGTTTCTGATGCCCTGGGGGCACATGGTGCCGTCACTGGAGGACGTGGCTCGGATCACCGGGCTACGAGTTGACGGAGAGGCAGTCAGTGGGGTCACCTACCCCGACTACCGAGAGAGTGCCCTGGACCTGCTGTGGTTAGAGACGAGCGTGACTGATAGAGACAGCAGGGTAGTCGGCCGAGTGGAGATCATGGAGGCGCTTGGATTCGTCGACCCGCGTCAGCGGGTTAGCGAGACTGGAGCAGAGTTCTTGGCTCGACTGGAGGGGGATGCTCGTGCTGCTTTCACCCAGGACCCGAGCGAGCGGGAGCTGGTGGATCTAGACCTTCGGAGGTTTCTTTTCTTCTTCCTGGGCCGCCTTCTGCTGGGGACGAAGGGGGATGGCATCCACTGCCGTTTCCTCGGGATCTTGGCGGATCTGGATAGAGTGGGGCACTATGCGTGGGGAGCGGCTCTGCTTGCCCATCTGATTGCCGATCTCTCCCAGACTTCGGAGAAGGAGACGACAGTCAGCGGCTTCGCACCTTTCCTCCAAGTAAACATTTTATTTATGCATTCCCACAGTTAAATATGTAATTATTGTACTAATGATGTATGATGGATGCAGGTGTGGAGCTATTACTATTTCCCGATGGGGAGGGCTAGGCATGGGAACAGGAGGGCCGTACCTCTGGCGCGGCAGTGGAGGCCGGTCGTGGTTGCAGCACCCCACGGCTACCAGCTGGCGTCACTTCGTCGGGAGCTGAGCGAGTATCCCGAGGCCATGGTATGATGCGTATGATTTTTTTTGTGTTTATGCATGTGACTGAATGGTAACTAACATGATGTATGTATGGTGATGCAGGTGGTGTGGAGGCCCTACCTGGGCATGGGCGATGCTGGCCAGCCCTGGGTTGTAGCGGGTCTTCCTCGCTTCAGGCGGGACGTGTGGGTCCATTGCCTGAACGAGATTGAGCCGCTGCGGCTTAGACTGGTCATGAGGACGTTGGGGCTGGCCCAGGAGTGGGTAGACGTAGATGCGCCGGCCCGCATTGGGCGGAAGACCAAGGGGAAGGCGAAGATCGTGGACTGGCGTACGCGCTTCCCAGCACAGTACCAGGACTGGCAGCAGGGCGGGGTCCCAGTAGTGTCCCATGTACAGGACAGCACAGACTACATGAGACGGTACCGAGCTACGTACGGGGACCGCCTCTCCTTGGGTGGTATGGCAGGGGTAAGTGAAATGAAACTGCTCCACCTTTCTATATGTATATGCATGGGATACTAACTTATGTGTAATGCAGGATGCTCGTGATACCATGATCGCCGACCTGCGGGCCCAGTTGGCGGACGCCAGACGACAGTTGGTGGCCATCCGACAGGAGTTGGAGATCCTGGTGAGTTTATGCAATGCATTTTTTTTGTGACCTGGATTTTTGATGCTTAGCCTTTGACTGACGTTTGCCCCGTGTTTCAGCGGGCCCACCAGACAGCGGCAGCCGCGATGGCTGGTGGAGCGGGTTCCAGTTCGCGGGGCCCTCCTTCGGAGGTTTCTGCCCTCCAGGAGCAGCTGGCGTACGCGGTGGCTCGGGCTGAGGAGGCCGAGCGTGACCGCGAGGCTCGAGTGAGTGCTTGCTTGGCTGCGACCCTTTTCTAGTTACTTTCCTTCTATCACTGTTCTCTTACGGTCCATGCATGCCTTGACAGGTGGCCGAGATCCGAGAGGCCCTGGCGCGTGCTGTTCGTGCTGAGCAGGAGCGCGATGCCTGGGTGGCAGAGCGTGACGCCCGGATTGCGGAGCTAGAGGAGGAGCGGCGACGGGAGGCTGAGGAGCTTCCTCGCGACGTAGTGGATCTGCGGATCGCCCTCGAGCTGTCGAGGAGAGAGGCGATGAGGGAGAGAGAGGAGAGGGAGAGGGATAGGGAGAGCGTGGAGAGAGAGAGGAAGAGGGATAGGGAGAGAGAGAGGGAGGAGCGACAGCGGGATCAGACCGAGAGGAGGGCTCTAGAGGCCCAGTTGCTGGAGCTCCGATTGAGTCTTGGCACGGCGGAGGGGAGGCTTCGGGAGAGCGAGGAGCGGTACCAGAGGGCGAAGGAACGCGGGGCGCGACTTCGTCAGTCTGGTTCTTTTTCCATGGGCAGCTACCTGGTTTCTTCGGCCGAGGAGCGTCGTCGCGCCTTCGAGGCTGGAGTGCCACCGCAGGGCGAGGCGAGCACGGCTTCCCAGGGTTCACAGAGGTCGCGGAGGCCCCCTAGGGATCTCCGTCAGAGGAGGGAGGAAGGAGATGACCAGGAGGGTGACGGTGAGAGTTAGAGAGTTGCTTGTACGTCACCCTTCTCACTGTATGATGTACTTTTGGCTATTATATGAAATGGAAATGGCTTTTGTGTTGTGTGTACTTTTCTCTTTCCCACACTTTCTGAATTGTCCCTTGAGGCACGCTCCGCGAGACCTTGCCCTGAACAGCGGGGAACTATGTTTTGCACGGGGGAATTTTGTTTCCTTTTCCCCCTTTTGGGCGCGTCCAGGCGCGAGGACGCGTCTTAATCCTTGATTTTAAATTTAAAGCGACGGGTGGTCCTTTCTTCTCCCGTGCCTTACCCGCAAACGAGCCCGCCTTCCGCCGAAACTCGCTCGCCCCTTTTTCGTCTTCCTCCTCTTTTGATCGATGGAGTTCGGTGGGCCCGACCGTGGTGAAGGTGGAGAGGGACGAGGAACTCCTCGCCCAAGGAGGGACGCGCCCGAGCACGGAACGGCGTCCATGGAGGAGGAAGGGCCGCTTCGGGCCCCCGAGGGACCCGAGGGGCCCGATGGCATGGGAGGAGGTGAACACGGTCCGGTAGGTCCTCCGATCTCTTCCTCTTTTAATTCATTTTGGGTTTTGAAGCGAGTCGGGCGAGGAGGAAAGGGTTCGGAGAGTGTTGCACTCAAATGATGGACGCGTCCTAGACAGGGGACGCGTTCCTTTTGACTGATATGGGATCCCTTTCTTGGTGCAGGACATGGCAAGGACCCTGGGCCTGGCCGATGAGTGGGCGAGTGCAGACGAGCCGAGCCGCGTCAGGAAGGAGAGTCGTGGCAAGGCGAGGCTCGAGGACTGGCCCGTACGTCTCCCTGGACAGCAAGGGGGTGTACTGGTGCAGGACAGTGCCGACTTCCTGCGGCGGCAGAGAGAGAGTTACGCGGGGCTTCCCCAAGCTGGGGACACGCGTGGCATCGGCGGCTCGCGCGCCCAGCTGTCAGAGACTAGGCGGCAACTGGCCGTCGCTCAACATGAGCTGTCGCTCCTGGTAAGTTACGTGCCGCCCTTTTAACTTCAGATTTTGGAGTTTCACTGACGGCCGTTGTTTATTTGTTCCAGCGTGCCCAGCAGACAGTGACGGCGGGGATGATTGGTGGCACATCTTCCAGTTCCTCGGCCCCTTTTCTCGAAATTGCTTCCCTCCGGGAGCAACTTGCCGGTGCGGTGGCCCGTGCGACCCGGGCGGAAGAGGAGCGTGACGCCTGGGTGGCGACTGTAGCGGAGCTGCGGCACCGTGGTGAGGAGAGACCTTCTCCAGACATCCTGGAGTTAAGGGTTCTTCTGCAGATGATGAGGAGAGAGGTAGAGAGAGAGAAGGCCGAGAGAAGGTCCGAGCGATAGCGGGATCTGACCGAGAGGAGGGCCTTGGAGGCCCAAGTGAGGGAGCTCCAGCTGGGCCTTCAGGCCGTCGTGCAGAGGCTAGGAGGGATGGAGACGCGCTACGAGCGAGCGCGAGAGTTCGGGGAGCGACTCCGCTAGTCCGGTCGCTTTGCCGCCAGTGGCTTCTTCGCTACGCCAGGGGAGGAGCAGCGAGTCACTGCTGCAGAGCAGGCGCCCAGAGGCGAGGCAGGTGCTACTGCACGGGGATCCTGGAGGCTTCTGAGGGACCCTCACCTCGGGGGAGAGGAGGAGAGTGCCCGGAGAGATGAGTGATGGTGAGGATTGGCGGGCTAGCGGACCCGTCACCTCTTTATGTTTATGATGTTTTTGACAACTTATGTAGAATTATGAATGGAGTGATTTGATTTTCTGATGCTTGTTTGTCCTCTTGTGCGTTCCTTCTTCCCTACACTTCTTCTCCTTTGCACTGTTCCCATGTGACGGATCTGTCGAGACTCCGCCTCGAGCGGAGAATCACGTCTTGTTGTGACCATTTTCCACGGGAATCTGCCGTCGAAGTCAATACTGACGGCCCCAGTTCCTTTTCCCGGATGTTGTGCCAAATTTTGCGGGCGTCCTCCAAAACATGATAGGGTATCCCTAGACAACATAGGGGCTATTCGTCCTATTCTTCGCCCAGTCAATCACCCTGTGCGAGCGGTGAAGCGACACATGGGGCCGCTTGGCCGGTGTTTTATTGCGAGGGCTATCATCGACAGGTGATGGAGGCAATCTTGGCCCGCACTCCTTCCATTTCTATAAATTCTTGTCCCTTTTATCTTCCCAGGTATATCGAGGAATAACTCGAGGAGCACAAGTTCTTACGGGAGAGGAGGAGTTCAAAATTCTGAGAGTTGGATGGAGGGCGAATCTTCCCATTCCTCGAAGAGAAGCAGGTCCAGTGGTAGTAGTTCCAGGAGGCTTTCAGACTTTGAAGGGCACTTCAGCGAAAGGGCCCAATCACAACTCGTAAGCCAAGTTTTCTTGCCCTTTTCTCATTTTTTCTTCCTTTCTTCTGACCAAATCTCACCCCCATTCCTTGTATGTGTAGGTTGTGATGAAATCACAAATCTTATGGGAGTTGGTAGTAGCAGCGTACAGGGGCCTCCCAGATTTTCAGAAGGCGAGGCTAGACGTGATGGGATTTGGTACCTTCCTTCGGATCGAGCCGATCAAGCCCGACCTGGTTCTGATCCAAGCCTTGTGTGAGAGATGGGACCCAGTGAGCCGGGCATTCCTGATGCCCTGGGGGCACATGGTGCCCAGCTTGGAGGATGTGGTCCGGATTACAAGCCTGAAGGTAGAAGGCGAGGCAGTGACTGGAGTCACTTACGCGGACTACAGAGAAGGTGCCCAGAAGTTACTGGGTTTGGACCTAGATGGTCGGAAGAACAGGTCGGTAGCTAGGGCGTCCCTCATGGATGCATTAGGGCTCACCGACACTCGTCGGCGGGACGACGAATCCTCAGAAGAGTTCATGGAAAGGATGGAAATAGGATGCCGTGCCGTGTACTGCACAGATTTCGGCAACTGGGAAAGATGTAACATAGATTTGAGGAGATTTCTCCTCTTCCTTTTGGGGAGATTGGTACTGAGCTCGAAAGGGGATGGTATCCAATGTTGCTTCCTGGAGCTGCTGTCAGACCTTGAAAGAGTAGGGTATTATGCCTGGGGAGCCGCCATGCTGGCACACTTGTTTGCAGGCCTATTCCAAGAAACGGATCGTGAGATGACTGTGAGTGGTTTCACACCATTCCTCCAGGTATTTTTTTGGTTTCGCTTGTTTTGTATTTTTTTGTGTTCTTGTAAAGTACTGATGACCTGCGCCGAGCAGCTGTGGAGTTATTATTACCTCCCCATGGGGAGAGCTCGGCATTGGCGACCCGCAATGGTGCCGCTAGCCAGGCGGTGGGAACCCATCATGAGTGCGGCACCCCTAACCTACCAACTGATGGCGCTAAGGCGGGAGCTACAAGAGTTCCCTGCAGCGATGGTAAACTGGAGACCCTACTCAGACATGGTTGATGCCGACCAACCGTGGGTTCTAACAAGTCGTGCCCGGTTCGGACGGGAACTATGGATGCACTGCCTGAATGAAATCGAGCCACTTCGGCTACGATTAGTTATGAGGACTTTAGGACTGGCTCAAGAATGGGTGGATTCGGCTGCGCCACCTCGTGTCGGGAGAAAGACGCGGGGACCGGCGACTTGCATTGACTGGCGCGTGCGATTCCCCGAACAGTATGAGGACTGGCAACGGGGTGGCACGATTGTAGAATCACAGGCGCGGGACAGCGAAGACTATTTGCGTCTATATAGGACAAAGTACGCAGAACGGTTCCAACCCCGGGGACTTGTGGAGGTAGGTTTCCCCCCTTTTTTCTTTTCTTCTTTCTCCTTTTCTTGGTTTTTCTGGTAAAAATGCTGACTTGTAAGGCTGCAGGATGTCCGGGATGCCATGATAGCGAATTTACGAACTCGCTTGGCCGAGATGGAACAACAGTTGGGTGATGCCCGCGGAGCTACGAGCGCCTTGGTAGGTGTATAGTACATTCCTAATTAAATCTCCAGATTCCAGATGTTGGCTGCTAATTCACATGGTCGCAGCATGCCCAGATTGGCGCAGCCTCCCCAGCGATGGGAGTAGGTGGTGCCTCTTCCAGCTTGTGGATTCCCACCTCAGAACTTGACTCGCTTCATGAGCAACTTGCTCACGCCACGCAGCGTGCTGCGGAGGCAGAAGGGATGCTCCGTATACAGGTAAAAGTTTCAGCGTTGAGTTCTCTTTGTTTACGCCTTATCGCGTATCTGAGATAGTACACTCGGCAGGAAAAGGAGACGGAAGAAGCGCTTGCCCAAGCTGCGCAGAAGGAGGCTAGGATAGCAGAACTGGAGAGGGAACTGCGGCGTCATCCTGGTGACGACTCATCCAGGGATGCTATGGAACTGAGGATCACTCTCCAGTTAGAGAGGGAAGACCGTGAGAGAGAACGGGCAGAGAGGGAAAGAAACGCAGAGAGAGAAAGAGCCAACAGTTTGGCTGAAAGGGAGGAGCGAAGGGCCATGGAGGCCCAACTATTCGAACTCCGAATCGGCCTTGGTCTTGCTGAACAGTGGCTGAGAGATGGTGAGGAGCGCTACCGAAAAGCACGAGAGCGTGGCTTTCGTGTTGGTAGCTTCTCTGCTACTTCCGTGGATCAACGCCGGGATGTGGGAATAGGAAGAGGAGTACAGAGCGGCAGGAGTACCGCTTTTCGTAGTTGGGTAGCACCTTTGAGAGTGTTTTGCCCGGAGAGTAGTGGGACGAGTAATGCAGAGAGAGAGAGCGGAACTTGATGTAATTTTTTTGGTTTTTGGAATAAAGTACAAGGTCCGGTTTGTTTGTTTTTCACCTATGCTTCTGTTGCCTGCATACATCACTGAAACAAACAAATCAGAATTTCTGTTCTGACTTGGCCCCTTGCTCAATAAGCAAATGGTCACTGTGACTGTCCTTGATAACTGGTCAAGGGGCCAAGCCTTTATTTAACGAAGGCAAGGGAAAGATGCGGTGATGATAAATGCGACAGGCAAGCACACGAATGCAAGCGATATTAAAAAGTGAGATGCTGCACGCAAATGTAATCATGCAAAATTGATTTGTTTTCTTTTTTTATATTTGATATTTTTTTTGTTTCATCATAAAAAGATTTTTTTTGTTTGCAAATATGTACATTTCTCTTTTCCATTTTTTTGTGTGCTTTTATCATTTCAATTTTTTTATTGCTAACGCCCGGCAAGCACCCAAATGGCACCTAACCTACGTGAGACAGGGGTTTCTTACTAACCTCCCAGGTATCTTAAGTGCACATCTAGGTTGATTTGGGCCTCTAGACCCCTCGAATGACGATCCCGCCGGCTAAGACTTACCCTGATGACAATACCGTCATGCCATGCTTAGGCTCCCAGTTGCTTCCGACCACAGGGATTCACCCAAAAGGTGTTTGAGGTAGATGATTTGCCCGACCCGGGTCTGTTTCCTCACAACTCTAGATGGTATAAGATGGAACACCCTGGAACCCTAACGACCAACCGCGCGACGCTGACCCGGAATCAGACGCCGTCGCACCCATAGGTGACGCGCTTGCATTGGCCTAAGCCCGAGGTTAAACAAGAAAACATCAAGGTGGTAAACAGGGGTCTTGACCAGCCAGAAACACAGAGACTCCTTCGCAGCGATAGCTTTTGCTTTTCAAAGTAGGCAACCAAAATGTGTATATTAAAATAAGGTCGCAGAACCTGGGCAGTTTTCACCTTTCCGAAACTCCATCGAACCTTCATCTTTAGAGGGAGAAGGAAGAGCGTAGGGGATAAACCTCCTGAGAGGACCGGCAAAGCCGTTAACCCGGCGAGCGAATAAGGGCCCATTAACTCTTTCCTTTCG